>OX382265.1:15535746-16142579 GCA_947507595.1 Pyralis farinalis | reverse complement strand
ATGCTTTTGTATAACATTTTAGGGACAGCAATGCATGAGTGACACCCCTGGTGTTACAAATGTCAATAGGCTACGGTGACTGTTTACAATCAGGCAGGCCGTATGCTTGTTTTCCACCTTAGTGGTATAAAAAAAACCTTGATTTGTCTCCGTGTGCACATTTGTAAGTAAACAGTACAATTGGTTTTATTAATAGCAACATGTTTTACTTGATTCATAATTTTTGGTCGTCACGCTATACTAAAAGTAACAAAACTGAAGTTATTGATTTGTTATATACGCTTAAACGATATATACCTCAAGTTATAATATCATTTATTGACCCGAAGAGAACGACTGATGTAAATCGAGTGAAAATGCGATTTAAACGACTAATAAATGTTAGCCAAACATTTAGTTGTGACAACTGTGTCAATGCATATATGCGCATAGGGCAGGGAAAATGACACAAATTTGCACTTACATTAATACGGCTCAAACCGTGCAACCAAATGCAACCGAAGAATAAGCATGGAATTTAGAAATGATCACATCAAATGTCTTTTCATTAGAAATACACGTGCATTAGTCGTTTCCTTTAGTCCTAGCACATGAGTACAAATGCTATATAGCAACATTTTTATTATGTTTCTTATCTTTACAAATAAGGTATGTACTGTAAACGAAAACATATCTAATTTGCCATGCATACATTACAGTAACGACACTTCATGTTTGGTAACGTTTATCACATATAGTGGAGTCAATACGGTATTTTTTACTTATTTTTTTTTTTGATAACAACCGATCAGGCTGAAACAGGATGCATTTCCATTCCATCCCCCCCCCCCCCTAAATAAAAATTGAGAAAATAATTAAATACTGCCGAATAGGCTTGAAATGTCAACTCGGGGGTTTTCAGGGTCGCTGATCACGATCCCGTCGTCAGATTTCCCGAATTCCCCTTCCCCTTCTCTAATTAACCCCCCATGTGTTCATCCAGCATTTTTATTTATGGGGGGAAGGGGGGGGGGGATAAGTTGTGGACATAAAAATTTGGGGTCCTTTTGTCTACATATTTTTCCCCATCGAATGCATCCTGCTACAGCCGGATCGGTTGTTATTAAAAATAAATAAATTAAAATTGACCTATTTTTATACCATATTGACTGCACTAATATGTCAATATTCTATTCATCTACTGTAATAATTGTATGGACTATGGATTAATTGAGATAAGTCAACTAGCCCATGTACGTTGCATATTTCCTCAGTTTAATTCGTTAACTTGGTAAGACTTTCCGATTGTAATGTGATTGGTACAATATTAATCATTAAAACCTATTGATTTATGTGAAACATAGATTTAAGATAAGTACGGTGCACTAGACACCAAGGACTTGCAATAAAACAAGAACACGTCGCAGCCTAACAGCTCTGGGCGCAACTGTACCAAGCACACAGGCTTTGATCCATTTGTGAGATTATGTACGTGAAAAGAACGTGCACATGTAACTTTTCAGCCACCGTTAGTAGTAATTAAAAATCTACTATGCATTGCGGCTGTAATTATAATGTGCATAGAAATTTACGTCACATTTAGTATTTTCTCTCATCTCATTTGATCTATTCTAATTTGTTGGAAATTTAAGATATGGGCGTAAGTTTACTGAGCGCTTTGGAATTCCATGTGATGCGTTACTGTAAACTCTTATTTATGTACTATTTCTATGCGCATTATATGGTCATAATATCTAGTAATGTATTGCTGTTTCCTGGCGTGTATTTTGTTTAGCGCCTGTTGTGAATTATATGCTTGTTTTTTTTACTTTCAACTATAAATACGCGTATTTTTAATTCAATAAATTAGCATTGTAATGGTGACCATAGCGAAGTGTGCATAAGTAGGTTTAGGCTTGAATTTCTAATTACCGTACAACGTTTTAGAATTCCACGCTAAAAAATATTCCACTCATGAAATATTTTGCTTATTAAATGTGTCTGTCATCTGAATTATTATTATGCTCCGTAATATGGCCACGTTCACTATAAACGTATTGCTACCTACCGCCTATGAACGAGGGATATGCTGATTTCATATACAAATTACACTTTGCGTTCACGCTGAACCGACACTAGGCTACTCCGCTATGCAAAGTTGCTACGGACGCTTATCATATCCGATTTCATACTCTTGGGATCGATCCTTTCCTGTAGAATAGTCGGCACCCTATACTAACACGGCTTAATACAACGTCAGAGCGGCTTACGTCACACAAGCCCGACGCTTCTGTTCATACAAGTGGCGCGTAGTAGCTCTAGCCATATTATGAATACAAAACGAGTCTGACTGTACGTTTTCACTGGGTCTTACAGTAGGCGACTAGTTATACGTTTTGGTGTGAAAGCGGCCCATATATATGTACATATTCATATTGGTACTGTAGATTTAATATGAACAAACTAAATCGTGTGTTGTGAAAAGGCAGCCTTTACATTATATTTATTTAATATTTAATTTGTACAATATCATACCTTACCTCAGCGAAATAGGCGCTAAAATACAACTTGTAAGATAGGAATATGAATATTCATTATGTATGTTATACTAGATTTATGCACAAAATGTATGCATTTCTGTTTCTTATAAAGTACCTCGATTTCATTCCCTAAAACCCTAAGACTGATCCTATTATTAGAAATAATAAAAGTGCATAATGATTTCATTAATAATATATTTATACACACTTGTCAAGTATAATAATTGTAACATTATTGTGTAGCTTTCCATGTTTTTAGCATTCCCTTTAGTGTTCATTTTAGATGTTTTTAATAGTAATATTATTGTATGTGCATTTATTTTTTAATTATCGTAGTCTTTTTATAAGCAATTATCAATTAACGGTGTCTCTGCGCTTTACTAGCACTAAATATTCGAGGAAGAATATTCTCTAAATACACAAGAAATAAAAGACGTCCACGTTTTATATATTAGGGCCGTAGTTTTATAACCGTAGCTGTACGATCATGGAAACGAAACTAGTTTTTGGGATAATTTGATTCAACAAAGTCAATATAATAGTATTTGAGGTATAAAAATAACTTCGGGCTCATTAAATAAATAACCGCGTCTTATTATATAAACAGTCACGGATTTCACTTTTTTTATAAATGTGTATTTAACGAATAGTTATTATTTTCAACTTAACGAGACAATATAATACATGGGTTTTAATAAAATATCTAAATATTAGCAATATATTGATACAATAACCTACCCAATGATATGTATAATACTCATTTTATCTATTCATTATTATTAATTTCTATTCATTATTTTACTTCAGGGACTGAAAACAGTATTCACTTATCGATTATATATTTTTTGTGTTTTTACTATTATATAATTATTACCTAAATTAACTATAATAAAACAGAAGGACATAAACCGTTTTAAAAATTGGCATTAATCTGTTCCAGAGGTAGAATAATTTATTAGCATAATAAGAGAAATGAAAGTATACACTTCTATTATTACAAATCTTAATAAATATTATATTATTCCCATGACATAATTTGATGTTGTTCATTATAATAATCGCTTTAGATATAGTGTTGTGACATAAAAGTAATATATTTCGAATTATTTATTATATAATAATTATTGTTGAATGTCTACTTATACCTATAAATCGAAATAAGTTGTTTTCAAATATTGTGATTTCTATGATTCCTTATATTTGTTGTGATTTCTATAATTCTTTGAATATTTAATTTAAATATTACTGTGTAGCACAAATGCGGAACTTAGTTCTTAAAAAGTATTATAATATATAATTGAAATTAGTTAGGTAACATTTAGGTGTGTATCCAATGCAATTTGTATGAAAAAGCCAATACGGTGTTTGAAACAAATGGAAAGCAAACTTATCGCAATGTATGTGATAAAAATCGTGCAATAACTAAAAATGACTGAAAGATATGCGAATTTGACTCCAAATTGGTGAAGAAACATTCACCAAGAAGGCGATTTTAAAATGTAAACAATTTAAAGTGTACGATAATTTAAAGCCTTTTTATTGAATGATTTGTATCATTCATTATACATAATTTCATTTTAAATTCTAACGTAATAAATGTTATTAATTGCACAACAATAGCATACAAAAGTAAATAAACAGTACAAAAATATTTTTTTTGTTGTAATAAGAATTGTAAAATTCAACATTTAGTATTTAGAAAGTTCCGTTTGATCCAATATGTCGTATCTTATAATATAGTTTGGTGTGTTTTATATTATAGATAACGGGGACGAATTACTTGTTCGATATTAATTTTAAAAATACCTATTTTCTGTTTAACATTTTGCACAAAACGCTTATGAAGCTTATGTGTTTCACGTATTAATCGACGCACTATTATGATATTGTTTATTAGCATTCCCTTATTAATTACTTATGTTTTATTTAGATCTGCAATGTGGGCTTGACTTTTCAACCAAAGGGTAACACTAGAAATGTACGTGATATATGCATATTGTATCTGTTGTTACATGAGGACATTTTAAAAAATATACACAAAGTGTCGTCACTTTTAATCTTTATCCATTTTATATATGCAATGATTTAAACAGAAAATATAATTATTATAAGAATACACGTTTCATACGACATTTCACAAGACAGGGCTAGACAGACCTACATTTACAGTGACACCTCTCTAGTGGACTGTTCTCCTTCAAGCCCCTATTGTCGACGTGCCTCCGAATTTTATTGTTAATTTGTTAATATTGTATATGGCGGGCTATAACCCAAAGCTTTTATGAGATGATTATCACACTACGTTCCAAAAACTCGTACAATATACAGGAAAATGAAAAAATGATTTGAATGTTTTGTAATAGTGCCACATTAAACCGCCAAAAAAAAACTAAAAAAAAAAATTTCAATGACGTCGTCATTATAAGGCGTCCGATTATGAGCGTTGTAACATGCAAAGACATTAAGAAAAAAACACAAAGGGGTTTATGTATTCTAGTAATATTTCAAAACATTATTAATAGTACTACAAATACGAATGATAGTTAGCGAAAAAATATATCTAAGAGGATTTGGTATTGTTGACTTATGGGCCATTCATCCAAGTATGGTTGTTTTATGCGTTTAATTTTCTATGAGAATATATACCCCATCTAGCTCTTTTCTTAATATCTTTGATTGTATTGTATCTGAGGTCTCTTTTGTTATTTTTTAAGTAGATAGGACAATTAAAATATATGTAATTCATCAAGAAAACAGTTTTTATACTGGACGATGCAATATTTGTCTAGACAACTTAACAATCAGAAAGTTTATTGTCCAAAACGGCTCACTGTTCTTTGCCATTAAAATTTAAATTTGGCTTTGCATATCAATCATATCAGAGATAATGGCATCCTTAATTAGCACGCGCCGCGGTTTTGGCTTCGTGGTCAGTTTTGTTGAGAATTAGCTTTTTTATAAGTACAATTAAACCACCGTCGATTTTAAGCTCCAACAGAAGTAACTAGGCAGGTGATTGTGAATTTAGTGTTCATGCTTTCCACAATCGCTCCAGCCACTACAATTGCACAAGAATCAATATACCCTTCTTAGCTCATAGATTTGCAAAGCTGTTTTCACGGGAACGTAGGATTCATCCTATCTATAATCGTATAATGCCATCGTTACGTGGTGCTTCCCGGTAGGCCGGGGTGAGTCTCGTCGAATACAACCCAATTAGATCCGGATGATGCAGTGTTATATAAGCCAAGCAGCACATGCACTGAGATTTATCTTGTCGGTTGTATGGCTACTGGAAGGTCCAGCAGAGAGCTTACATGCCCATTTATATCGGATATATTATCAATGAATAATAAACCGCTTTGAGAAACCAAAGACTTATGTGATCTTCTGTAAGGTCGGGCGATTCATCGTTTAGAATGCTTCTTAATGTATGTTGCTATACCATATACCTGTTTCGTCCAGAGTCTCTTTTAAATAATGCTCAGTGCTATACTTGCTTTTGCTTTGAAAATGATGGTGCGCCATTTGCACATCCTGTATAAGTTATATAAAAAGGTTGTCACTGATTTTGTAGAGGTAATGCAATTGTAAAATTCCAACTTCTCTAATTGCATTAATAAGACGGTAGATAAGGCCTCAGACATGTTAATATTGGAATATCGGACGGAATCTCATTTTAATCGAAGTATTTCTTTTAAAAACATTATGATTGTATGATACCTAGTGATAATAAAAGATCTGATAAACAGTTTGACTTTTTATGTACTATCCCTCAATATTATAACCCTAAAAATTCCTACAACTTAAATAGTTAGCGTAAGTTATTTGCATAGCATTAGCTAATTTTTTAAGATTTTTAATATTTTTTTATAAGAATCTTCTTAAATATTAGTTTTTTTTTTTTATTATAGCCCATTGTGGTAGTGAAAGCTAAGCATCGCCATCGAATGTCATAATAATGTAATATTATAGCTTTAATCAAAGCAATAACAAAAATAAATAGGAGGATATACAATACATTAGGTATCCCCGATAATAATTAAAGTAAGAAATTGTGTAAACCAGCTAATACGACAGAGAAATGACAATACACCATAGAGTATAAAATCATTCATAATAACTACTTTTATTATGAAATGAGCTTCAAGATTAAGAAATAAATTTTGCCTCTCCCACACAAATTGTTCCATAAGCTAGATGACTAGTATATGGAGGTTCTAATTTATTTTTATCAATTTCTATGGTTTTCTCAGTAAGCGTTCTATTGATGAGTACTAAACAATTATAAATGTATATTGCTGTTATCACTCCGGATATTTATTGTATAAGGAACTAAAAACATACTCTGTTAGACCAGTAACAGCATTCTGCTTACCACGCCAACAAATTAATATAATTGAGGCTTAGTAATGTCTAAATGCCATAATAATGCTTATAGTATACTTTATTTAGATTTTGCTTGCTTCTTTATTTAGCTGTTAATGCGTTAATACAATGCATTACAACAGATTGTTAATGAATATTTTCCCGAAGATGTAGGAACGCCCATGGCCTTTCTTTGAACGAAATATGCTTTTACTCTCCTACCTAGCATTATCCCGTTTCCTAATCCATAAGAATTCGTCAGGTCCGCTACCTAAGCCTAAGGATTTGGCGAAGATGGTGATTTTGCTTTTCATTTTGATTGCCGCCAGCCTTCGCAACCTAGGAGAAAACCAGATCTTTAGGTCACACGTGTTTCGAAATATAATTTCTTGGTCGTGCAGTTTTCCTTACGATGTTTTCTTTTACCGCAAACATGTGATAATTAGAAATACACGCTCGAACCAGTATTCGAAGCAGGGATGCTACTAGGCCCCTCATATATCACTGTTCTCTAATGTAATATGCTATACTGTCTGTCAAAATTAAAACTATAAATACTGACAATGTATGAATGATGTTTATAAACGGATTTGCATCAAATTTGGCACTACAACTGGAAATATTCTAGATTAAACCATATGCTACTTTTAGTCCGGGATGTAAGTTTCCTGCATAAAAAATTAAACGTAAAACTCCACAGGTTATCCTACTAATATTATAAATGCGAAAGTTTGTATGTATGGATGTTTGTTGCTCTTTCACGCTTAAACGGCTGAACGGATTTGAATGAAATTTGGCACGTAGATAGATTATGATCTGGATTAACAGATAGGCTACGTTATTTGACTCCACGCGGGCGGAGCCGCGGGCAGCAGCTAGTCATAAATAAGCCTAAATAGCTATATCATAAAAAAGGCAATGGTCAAATTGTTCCAGCACGTCGACAAATTGACAATCACAAAGAGCATACCGAATATTCATCCGATTTTGCAAAAAATGAAAGTTTTATGTGGTCTTTTGTGAGGTGGAACTATTTACTTTTTCCGTCAGGATCCTATTGTGCCAGTGCCTGGATTGTTAATACGCAGGGTGCAAATGAGGTTGGCTATAACTGTAAAGATGCAAAGATAATCATCTTATTATGCCATAATAACTTACACTAGATACCAGATATACCACGGTCCGCGCTGCGAAGTAAATTTTCTACATACCAATCTGGATGCTGGATGGATGTCGATTTCGTTGTCATGTCGTTATACCTTGTAGTGATAAGTAACATATTGCTAAAAAACGTGGCAAGATAAGGGTATTAACTGTTTTTGTTTTTTTTTATTATTGTAATAAATTCTCACATGTAGTGTTTCCTATTGTCAGAGGATTTAAATTTATTATTTTCAATCAACGCTACGAAAACCTCTTATGATTTAGTCTTCCGGAACCGGGACTTTTGGAAAACGCCTCTTGACACCGCCACGAGTACCTATAGCCATTTTTGGTATCGAGATCTCCAGCCAAGTTCAATTCCATAATTACAAATACGTTGGTAAACAGATCGTAACATTTTGCTATTTTTTTTTTGTTTCTTTTTTTTATACAAGTCGGGAGGTATATATGCATGCGACCCACCTGATGTAAAGCGGCTACCGCAGCCTATATCCGCTTGCAATAAGCACATTAATTATCATTCGGATGATGCCAATTCTGCTGCTAACACAACAACTCCTTAGGAGCTTACTGAAGACTTCACTCACACGCAGGACCATAACAACCCTACAGGGATTGTTTTGATGCTTACTTTCCAGAAAACAGACAGACATGTTCATGCACACAAATGTTTGTCCTGTTTTTTTTCAGGATTCCCAAACGCTACCCTCTTACCAGACAGTCGGAACAATTTATATGATAGGTACCAAAAGACCAAACTGATCATGGTCTCTTTTTAGCGTTATCCATGAGCTGAAGGATTTGGCGAAGATATTTATTTTTACATGCAGCGATTGTCGCCAGTCTTCCGCAATCCAGAGGGAAAACCAGTTGATTCTTAAATAAGGTCACACGTCTTTGGAAATGTAAATTCTTGGACTATTGTTTACTATATTTGACGGTGAAGATAAAACCGTGCGGGTTTCCTCACGATGTTTTATGCAGGCCTCACCTTCACCCCCCAGCAAGTAGTAATTACAAATATGTGCATTAATCTGAACACAAATTTAGTGGTACATGCACCCGCCAGGAATCGAACCGGGGACCAGTTGGTCACTAGACCGGTTCTTTATCCACCGGGCTATCACTGCTCTTAATCAAAATGATTTTGTTAACCCTGTATAATGCGATCCTGCAGACCGATCATTGCTTGCAAACACTATATAAAATAGTAACATCTTCATCACAAATATCTTGATGATAATAATATCTTGGCTGAACAGCAAAAGGGCTGCAGGAAGTTCTCCCAGGGATCTAAAGAGCAGCTAGTAATAAATTCTGTGATACTCGTACATCCTAAAAAAAATAAATCCTTCACATGAATATAGACTACAGAAAAAATCCTATTAAGTAGTTAATAGATTCAGGCGTTATTTTGCGAAAGTCAAATTTACATGCAATTTGATCTAATCTGCTTTGTGTGCTTCCGCCACCAATTAGTTCATGCGGCGTAGCGCCGGCCGACACCCACCCACTACTGTTAGTAAGCGCAACATGCCGACGCTGTCATGGCTGCTCCGGTAGTCTCTGCCTCGGCTGCTGCGGTCGTCCGCCATCTGAAACAGAATGCGCATGCCCCCACCACCACCGTCGCTGCCACGACTGGCCTGGTCGTCGCTGCGACACATGTTTCGCCTCTACACGAGGCATCATCAGGCGCTGTAGACGTTAATCGTACGAATAAGAATAACATGCTACAAGTGACAAATCCATTGCAGTGCCGTCCGTTATATTAAATTGAGGGTGGGGGTGGATGGTGTGAGCGAAAAGATATTTAATAGTGGGGAATGGTTTACGGCAGTCTGTTTGTTCATGAGAGTAATTTTAGAATTTTTATGTTTATTAATTTCTAAATGTTCCCTAATATTTAGTTTTAAACCTTAGTCTGTTGTGTGTAATAATACATATCAAATTTTACACACCATAGACAAAGGTTTAAATTATTAAGCAAGCTACTTTGACCAAACTAATCAGCTCTTCTCCTGTTGATGCCGAGAGAACAACACTTGACCTAGGATTGATCACGGTGGATGAGGTGGTGAAGATTATTCACACTATTAAATCCAGAGCGGTGGGAGAGGACAAAATTTGTCTTTCCATGATTACACCCGTAGTTGTAGTACTAGCTCCTCTTCTAGTTCATACTTTAAATTGTTCGCTTACTACAGGTGTTTTTCCAACTGCCTGGAAACATGGCCACGTGATTCCTCTTCCAAAGCAGAGACAGGGATGAGAGATGCGAGCAGTCATGCTCACTTAAATGTCTAGACGAGCGGCGGCGTTAGGGGGCGGGTCATCGAGTTCTCTACAACATGGTTGAGCACGGTGATGGCTGCCCTCTGCGTCAGCTCGTGAACGGGTGCCGCTCGGGGGGACTGGTCTGCCCGCATCTCTTGTTCCACTTTCTGCCTATAACAAAAATTAATGTAATCTGACGAAAATGAAAAAAAACACAAACACAAGGTAGGAATGAAACCATGCTGATGCTTAAGTCAATAGTATTAAAAGCGCTAGTGAAATCTAGTAGTACAAGAAGAGTTACTTTTTTATTGTCAATGTTCAGTCGGATATCGTCTGTAACAAGGGCCGATGTTGTGCTACGACCACTGCGAAAACCAGATTGATGCTGACTGAGAATGTTATGTTCACAGAGAAGACGTGTAAGGCGTTGTTGGACATGGTGTTCAAGAATCTTAGAGAGAACAGGGAGGATGGATATCGGACGAAAATGAGTGAAGGAGTCTGGATTAGGTTTCTTTGGAAGCGGAATCACGTGACCATGTTTCCAGGCAGTTGGAAAAACACCTGTAGTAAGCGAACAATTTAAAGTATGAACTAGAAGAGGAGCTAGTACTACAACTACGGGTGTAATCATGGAAAGACAAATTTTGTCCTCTCCCACCGCTCTGGATTTAATAGTGTGAATAATCTTCACCACCTCATCCACCGTGATCAATCCTAGGTCAAGTGTTGTTCTCTCGGCATCAGCAGGAGAAGAGCTGATTAGTTTGGTCAAAGTAACTTGCTTAATAATTTAAACCTTTGTCTATGGTGTGTAAAATTTGATATGTATGTACACACAACAGACTAAGGTTTAAAACTAAATATTAGGGAACATTTAGAAATTAATAAACATAAAAATTCTAAAATTACTCTCATGAACAAAAAGACTGCCGTAAACCATTCCCCACTATTAAATATCTTTTCGCTCACACCATCCACCCCCACCCTCAATTTAATATAACGGACGGCACTGCAATGGATTTGTCACTTGTAGCATGTTATTCTTACTCGTACGATTAACGTCTACAACGCCTGGTGATGCCTCGTGGAGAGGCGAAACACGTGTCGCAGCGACGACCAGGCCAGTCGTGGCAGCGACGGTGGTGGTGGGGGCATGCGCATTCCGTTTCAGATGGCGGACAGCGAACAGTAGTGGGTGGGTGTCGGCCGGCGCTACGCCGCATGAACTAATTGGTGGCGGAAGCACACAAAGCAGATTAGATCAAATTGCATGTAAATTTGACTTTCGCAAAATAACGCCTGAATCTATTAACTACTTAATAGGATTTTTTCTATAAACTCTTTTCTTTAGTAAAATGGAATCCTCGAGACTTCACAAATCGATATCCTACAATGATACAAAACTATCATTTCTAACTTGCAAGATCCTTCAGCACAAAATAACGAGAATTTAACAGGTGACAAGGTAAAAATAGTGGCGTGGACCGAAAAATCTACAACGAAGACACTGCAATGATTTATGTCAAACTAATGTCGATAAAGTTGCGTTGATCGTGTGGCTGAATCATGGTGAGCTCTTCCCAAAGACTGAGGGATTCATGATCGCTTTACAGGACCAAGTAATAGAGACCAGAAGTTATCAAAAGTACATACTTTTTTTACGGGACAGGCCCACCACTCATCATTGTGTCTCCTGTATAGCTAGAATTAACAGCGGCGACCACCAAAAAGGCAATGTACAGTGCGATGCGTAATTATAGCATAATACGCATATTAACAAATATAACGCGGAACAAAAAAAACCGTCTAAGTAATAGTTTGACGAACTATGTGGCGCAGTGGTTAGTAACGCGACTTTGGCTTCAATGCTCGTGGGTTCGATTCCTGCACAGGACAGACATTTGAGTGCATTAACGAGTCTATCTTGGACTAGGTGTTTTTAAGAGAGGTAGGGCGTATCAAAACAGTGCGTCTGGCGAAGTACCTTCACCTCACAGAAATCCACAGGTAAATGACAACTACCTGGTATGTTGTTGTGTACTGTGTGTGAATGAGGTCACCAGTAAGTTCTTAAGGAGTTGCTGTGTTAGCAGCAGAGGTGGCATACTTAATGCATTGCAAGCGTCCATAGACTACGGTAACATCTTTACATCTGGTAGGCCATATGTTTGTATGCTCCCGACGTTATATAAAAAAAGTCAGACGCTGATTCATATTTTTACACGATGATGTGGGACCCTTCCTATGGGACGAAGGGTTTCATCTGATAGAGTAAAAAAAACGCCGTCGTTTATTACCGACAGATTACATACAAGGGGGGGAGCGCTGTGATCAATATTTCGCTAAGCGTATTTTACCGCTTTTACCATGGCGAGTGCTCTGAAAAACTGTTTTCCATTATCCCACCCTCTCCCTGCCGCCATAGAGCTACACGTGCAGGCTTGCGATGTCATTGTTTCACTTTTGAGAACATTTCTTGGGCGTACCAAAAAGTTCGGAAGCTACTATCTCTGTCGTACCATTAAAAAGTGAAACCCTTTGAACATCACATGTGTTTCCTCCTTTTCACAATCTGGGATCCTTTAAACGAAGCGTGAAGAAGAATCTTGCGGGCATGACAGCGTCAACTGACAGGACACTGTAGTCTTTTGTCAGTTGCAGTTGCGATTTGAGCTCCTCTTTCGCTTACCATCAGGCAGAGCGAAGCCACTATGCTGAGCTTATATAAGTACCTATATATTAGGGGTTAAAGTATGAAATTGCCGATTTGTACTGAAAAATTAAGACTTTTTTTCTAAGATTTAACATATTTATTTAATAAAAACTATTTATCCTCATTATCTATACATTGCTGCCATCTAATCGGAAGTTTATTTATGCCTTTGCGATAAAACTCTGGCGATCTAGATTTGGCAAACTTTGTGAAAGGATTTTGTACTGCCTCCTGGGAATACATTTTTTACCACGTAGAAAATTGTCCAAATCACGAAAAAAATGGTAGACAATTGGAGCAATATCTGGCGAGTACGGACGATGGCGTATGGTTTCTAACTGCAGCTCCTGTAGAGTTACAACGGCTTCTCGTGCAGTGTGAGGTCTTGCGTTATCATGGAGTAATAATGGTGAAGATCGATTCACGAGTCGGGGCTGTTTCACTGCCAGTTTCGCCAACATTGTTCGAAGTCCGGCACAGTAAACATCTGCTGTTATTGCTTGACCAGATCTGAGAAAGCTATAGTGAATAACTCCATGAAGAGATCACCAAAAGTTACCATTACCTTCTTATTGGTAAGCTTTGCTTTAGGGCACTGTTGCGGTTGCGACGTTTGACCTGGGGTCAGCTATTGCATTTTTCGCTTGCGGATATCGTAAAGAATCCCCTTTCCGTCACAATTCGATCCAATATTCCTTTATTTCTGTACCGATTCAACAAGGCAACACAAGTCAACACGGTAAGATAACGTTAAACCATGCCACTAATTCCTGGGTCGTTTGATTCAGATCCGCTTCCATCATCTTCTTCAATGCAGCATTATTCACCTGTGCAGGCGATCATCCAGGTTCTTCATGTCGAAGTTTCCATTACGAAAGCGTTTAAACCAAAAACGCACAGTGCTTTCATTAGCAGTCTCCTCTCCAAACGCAGCATTGATATTGCGAGCCGTTTCTGCTGCGTTAGTTCCGCGTCGGAACTCGTATTCAAAAATTACTCGGATTTTCGAAGTATCCATCTTTGCCGTCTAAGCTGAATAAAAAAATCGGCCAAGTGCGAGTCGGACTCGCGCACGAAGGGTTCCGTACCATTATCTATAAAAACGGCAAAAAAACACGTTTGTTGTATGGGAGCCCCCCTTAAATAAATAAATAAATAATAAATAAATATTGTCGGACAAATTACACAGCGCCATCTAGCCCCAAAGTAAGCGAAGCTTGTGTTATGGGTACTAGACAACTGATAAACATACGTAAATACATTTTTTTTTTGTAAATACATACTTATCATACATAGAAAATACCCAGACGAAGACAAACAGACATGTTCATGCACACAAATGTTTGTACTGTGTGGGAATCGAACCCACGAGCGTTGGTGTCAAAGTAGTGTAAACACGCGTTTCACCACTGCGCCACCGAGCTCGTCTTTTTTTTTGTTTTATTTTAATTTAATTATTTATTCTTAAAGTAAATATATAACTAAATATTCTGTGAATATTTCAAGCGTCTACCTGTTGCTGTTATCAATATGTAGCAAAAATGAGCAAAAAAAATCACGTTTGTTGTATGGGAGCCCCCTTAAAAATTTATTTTATTCTATTTTTTAGTATTTGTTGTTATAGCGGCAACAGAAATACATCATCTGTGAAAATTTCAACTGTCTAACTATCACGGTTTATGAGATACAGCCTGGTGACAGACGGATGGACGGACGGACGGACGGACAGCGGAGCCTCAGTAATAGGGTTCCGTTTTACCCTTTGGGTACGGAACCCTAAAAAAGGAATCAATTGAAATTCGAATTCGAAAATCAAATGTTGCATATTTTTTAAAAGAAGAACCTCATAGGTACGAGTATCATGTGAAAAAAGTTTCACTCGAAAATCTAACACCATGTCTGGTTTAATGCATCTATTACTATAAAACGGAAATTTCATACTTTAACCCCTATTATATATAAAAAAAATATTTATTCCCATAACACACGTTTAAATATGGTACGAACGGACCACGGATTTGGTTCGCTTCCGAATCATATCTTACCGTTCAGTAGAGTAACTGTAGTCCTGCGAACATAATTAAGTATTATTAATTGAGTCCGCCTCGGTCCGCTTCGAGCTCGTCGTCGTTGATATTGGATTCCTCACAAACTAACACCAGAACAGAAAGGGACTCGTGTTGATTGGTGCATTGGTGCAGTGGTGTTTCTAATGTACGATCTCAGACATTTCAATGCTGTTTACGACATTGATACAGGAGACAAATCGTGGATTTATTGTCTTGAACCAGAGAAAAAATTGCAGTATTGTGCATGGTTGTTCGAAAACGAGACCAGATCAACAAAATTGAGGCAGGTGAGAAATCTAAGTAAAACAATGATTGCGTTGCTTTCATCTCGTACTGGTCCCGTTTACACAATTCCATATGAACATCAAAGAAGTGTTAGTCCTTACTGGTCAAGATAGATAAACAAATTAATGGTGCACCACCATTAATTTGTTTATCTATCTTGTCTAAAAAGTAGGAGAATGACAATCGAGAATCAGCTTCCACTTATACTATCACAATGCTTTTCCACGCATGCGGAACAAATCAAAGTTACTTTTAGCCTCTGAATACTCACCTATCCTGCACATAGCCAGAATTCCTGTGATTTCTTTAGTTTCCAAAAATCCAAGATTTGATGAGACTTTTTTCTTTACGAAGTTAGCATTAGTCATTATGGCTTTCAATGAACACGTGTGGCAAACATGTCGTTTGATCAGTGGTCCCAGTGATTTGGTGTTTTTGAACGAATGAAAAGATGTTTTAAATGTAACGGAAAGTATTGTGAAAAAAGATTCGTCGACGTCTTGTTCCATTGACTATTTCAAATGAACATTTGAAAACAGTTGTAATATTAATTTTACCATTTCATTCCTTATAAGGATATGTATATTTAAGATAATCGTCAGTGAGTTATTTTTGAAAAAAGATAAAAACTTATTTTAGTCATTAAACGACAATTATCTATTATAACTAGTTTATCTCGAAGTAGGATGCGTACAGTGAAACACTCAATATAAGACTGATCTTTATTAGCGCCTAATGAAGGTTATCCGAGAAAATACAAATTTTGAATGTACCTACATTTATAATATACACCATTCTTCCCTACTAATTTTAACATATCTTATAAGTACATATAATGTAATTATGTATTACCTTCTAATTTAATATTGGTAGTTGACTAAACTTAATAACTAGTTTACATTATTAAATAAACAAAAATGAACACACCTCACATATAGAAAGTGAAACAGAATGGTTAATCGAACTCAAAACCAAATCTAGTTGTAGGTTTGCGCATTCGCTTTGATCGTGGATAGGTCGGCTCCGACGCCGGCGACGTCGGGAGAGTGGCTGGCTCAGCCGCGAGTGACGATGGCGGCTGCGTCGCGGTCTCGTGTTCTAGACCGGAGGCACCGCCCGTGTCACAGCTCTCCACGGTGACAGTTTCTCTCGCCTCAGTCATTATATCCGTTAATTTCAGAAAATGCTCATCACTACAATCCCTCCGCAATTGATCAATATGTTTTTGGAAAAGTCTACCGTTGTGCTGTATATAATATGTTAAGGGTCCTATCCTATCAGAGACCACACCCCTCTCCCAGTTGAAACCGTTATTTTTATAAACCTTAAAATAAACGTTATCGCCTATTTTAAATTGCCTGCTAACACCGTGTTTGTATTTTATTTGGGCGTTCTGCTTGCACTTGACTACTTCGTCCGTAATCGGACGAAGCAAATCGAAGGACGTTCGTATCTCTCTGCCCAACAACAACATCGCCGGTGTTTTACCAGTGATGGTGTGGGGAGTGGACCTATAAGTAAAAAGGAACTGATGTAATGCACTCTCGAAATCGATATTGTCTCGTTTCGCCTTTTTTAAAGCAGTCTTCATTATTTTCACGGCGTTTTCGGCCGCACCGTTGTTACTCGGTTGGTACGGTGTACTCGTAACGTGCTTGATGCCGAAATTAATCAAGAATTCTTTAAATTCCTGACCATTAAATGGAGGGCCATTATTGGACACCACCTCTCGTGGTAACCCGAATTGAGCAAATATTTGACGGAACTTCGTAATAGTGCATTTAGCAGACATACATTGTACTCGAAAACATTCGATCCATTTCGAATGTGCATCAGTCAGCACCAGATAGTACATGGTGTTACCAGCCAAACTAAAAAAATCTGCATGGAGTCTGTGCCAGGCCTCCTGAGGCCATATCCATGGGTGTAGGGGGGCTGTTGGCGGGAAAGCGCGCTCCCGCGCATAAGTATCACACGCGCCACATACACGCTCGATCTCTGAATCGATTCCCGGCCAATACGCATAGTTTCGAGCAAAATTTTTACATTTGACTACGCCTTGGTGCGTTTCATGAATTTGATTTAAAATGCCCTCTCGTAGCTGCAGAGGAATCACAAGTCCTTCCTTCCTTAAATCCACACTAAGTCCTTAGTCGTCGCCTTTGCAATTGCTTTAGCGTTAATAGGAATCGACTTTTCTACAAAATTTAAATAATGATCCACTCTCGTGGTGAGTTCGCTCTCTGCTATCGGTATCCGGGAAAGAGAGTCCGCTACACAATTCTTTTTAGACTCTATGCACTTAACTTTATAATTGTACGCTCCTAGAATAACTCCCCAACGCTGAAGTCGACTGGCGGCCATCAGAGGAATACCCTTATGCTCGTTGATAATCGCCGCCAGCGGTTTGCAGTCTGTAACTAGCGTAAACTCCGTACCGTAAATATAATCATGAAACTTTGTAACACCAAAAATAATAGCTAGCCCTTCGCGACAGATTTGGGCGTAGTTTCTCTCAGCGCGCGACAGCGTGCGGGACGCGTGCAGCACAGGCCGCTCGCGGCCGGCTGCGTTACGCTGGCTGAGCACGGCCGACACGCCGCGCGGCGACGCATCGCACGTCACCGTTGTCGGCAGCGCCGGGTCGTAGTGCGCCAACATACCACTATTTTTTAAATTCTGCTTAATTGTAAGAAAAGCTCTAGCACAACTGACAGTCCATTTAAATTCCTTACCCTTTCTCAATAGCTCATAAAGTGGGCTGAGAGTGTCGCTTAACTTGTATACAAATTTTGAATGTACCTACCTACATTTATAATATACACCAATAACCAAAAAGATTAGTTATTATCTTTTAAAATGATGTGTCATTTTTGACACACATTGACCAGTATTGACGCAGTAACCAACGTGTACTACGTTATTTAATCACAACTTTACACACTAAAATGTCGCAAAATCCGCTCAATGCTCACAGAGTTCGACTTCCGAAAATCCCGCATATCTACATAATAATGATTAAATTTACAAAGGGTCTTTGTGCACCAGCCATTGTGATTGTGCACTTACCGCGAGGAGAAAAAGTCAAAGCAGACCGACTTTGTTTTCTGTTACAAAGTAGATTCTTACTTTTATTGCAGATATGATACAACTTGATACTTTCATCAATATAGTTGTTTGTAAAGCTATGTCAATACTGAACAGAAATAGGAATTAAAAGGGATTTATTTTCCAGCAATGGGATAATACAGAACACATCGCCGTGAAGTGGATCTTTTTTAATTAGAAGCGAGTTCAAGTCAAAGCTAATTTAGAAAATGGATGGAATGCTGGAGATTTATTTGTTTGAATGTACCTATTCCTTATAAAGGACACCAACATAAGTATTTAAAGTACTGGTATTTAAAATTTTCGTTTGCTATATACATTGAATAACAAGAGAGCTCGGATTCAGCAAGTGGTCATGCTATGCCTCTGCCATGCTCTTCTGTTTTTTTTTTATGTAGGGATGAGGCATATCGAGATCTTTCGCTCTACGTGCCCACCTGAGGAAGTACCTTGCAGTAGATGGCGATTAAAAGCAACTCCAGTGCGATTGTTGTGTAATAAAAAAGAGACCCGCTGAAATGCTGACCACAGCCATCCGCACTAATAGGGTTTCCGGGGATAAGTAATATAAATTATACAAAGTTCCTGTTGCAGTGGTTGTGCCGAAGAAGAAAATCAGCGCGGACCCGGCTGTTACAGCAGAGCAGCGGAGGGAAGGAGACTAGTGAAAAATATCGCGCATGCCTTTAAATATGACGAAAAGAAGATCACCCCGGCTGACACATCTTGTCTGTAATACCCCGGATTCTCACTCAAGTACTTTTTAGGGTTCCGTACCCAAAGGGTAAAACGGAACCCTATTACTGAGGCTCCGCTGTCCGTCCGTCCGTCCGTCTGTCACCAGGCTGCATCTCATGAACCGTGATAGTTAAACAGTTGAACAGATAATGTATTTCTGTAGCCGCTATAACAACAAATACTAAAAAATAGAATAAAATAAATATTTAAGGGGGCTCCCATACAACAAACGTGATTTTTTTGCTCATTTTTGCTCGATATTGATAACGGCAACAGGTAGACGCTTGAAATATTCACAGAATATTTAGTTATATATTCACTTTAAGACTGTCTACCTCGGTTTAAACCGGCTGTCCCTAAATGTTCAAAAAAGCAAATTCATTACTTTCACCATCCGTGGCAAGGAACCCACAAATTCTTTTAAGTTAACTGCTCATAGCTGTGTGACCGTGGACACCTGTAGCTGCCTGCCAATTGAACAAACATCCTGCATAAAGTATCTTGGAGTGATCATTGACAAAAATCTGGGATTTAAACAGCATATAATAGGGCTAAGTAAAAAAGTTCGAAGACTCACAGCGGTTTTCAAAATGCTTCGACATGCTGCAAATCCCACTATTTTAAAATCAATCTACCTTGCATTGTGTCAATCAATTTGCACGTATTGTATTACTGTTTGGGGGGGAGCTGCTGGATCCACTCTCAAATCCCTGGAAGTTGCACAAAGAGCTTTACTGAAGATATCAACATTTCGACCCTTCCTGTACCCAACTGCACTTTTATACCAAAACTGTGGAGTGTTGACAATCCGCCAACTGTACATCCTTAACACTATCGCTAAGCAACATGGTGATATGTCATTTGACTCAAATATAACGTCAAAACGGAAGTCGCATAACGTTTGTATACAAAAAACTATTTTCAATACAGCTTTCGCACATAGGTTCTTTCCCTTTGCGGGCCCCTATCTCTATAACAAAGTAAACAAAAAAATATCCATATATCATCTGACCAAATTTCAATGCAAAAAAACACTCACAGATTGGCTGGCAATGTTGTCGTATGAAGAAACTGAAACGTTGCTTATTACAGTGAAATAATGTTCTCATTTCCGGTTATGTATGAGTACATCTATGTGTATGAGTACATATGTGTCTGTGTTGCACGTATGTGTTGTTTACGTGTTTATTAACATTTGTATGTTTATTTAATAATTATTTTTTAAGAACATTACCTATCCCTGATATACCCTTTTCAAACTTGTAGTTTAATTACTTACTTACTTGCATCTTTATATGTATCTCACAAACAGATGTCACGGTAACTTAAGTTGAAATATTTCTATTAATAAGGCACAAACCGGGAGAGAGCCTGGAGATCTGTAATACAGGTTCCAAACCTAGTACGGACTCCAGACTCTCACAAGGTTTTCTTTAAATTTCCTTGTGTATTTTAGTACTTCTGTAATTTGTTAAAACCTTTGTGAGAAGAATAAACGTTATTATTATTATTATTATTATAAGAACAAATAATTAAATTTAAATAAAACAAATATTTAAAGGGGGCTCCCATACAACAAACGTGATTTTTTTTTTGCCGTTTTTATAGATAATGGTACGGAACCCTTCGTCCGACTCGCACTTGGCCGATTTTTTGAGGACCATGCTGGGGTCTCCATATTTGCCCGCGTTGATATTTATAATCGCCGCTTTTGTAGCTTTGAAGGGAAATATCTGTATAGGGGGGTTCTGTTTCTAGACATTCAACAGTAGAGTGCCCTAGTCCTAAATCTGTACATTCGCAAGTTAGTTCTATATGTATATACGTTTTCACGCTTTCTTACTCCACCTATGTCCTGTCATAGTAAAAGGCCTACCGTTATCACACTCTACTCTAAGGCCGTGCGTTGGCGTGTTTGTTTTGAAAAATAGCATGAGCAGCGCTACACGACGCGGGCGTATGCGGACGATGTTCACATGCGTGCGCGCAGCGGTGCACGGAACGGGCGCACGGGGCGGGCGCCATTAGGCCCGTACGGGCATTCGACATTTTTTACTTAGTGAGACATTTTTTAAATTAGATCATATTATATCTTAATAATTTTCCATAGTTTTTTACTTTTAATTTCTCTTTTTTAATCTGGTAGATTTCGAAAATGACCACTGGCGAAGAAGACATGCCAAAAGAAACTTCCCAATATGGGCCTTTTTTTATCGTCAATATGTATTACAACAAATATATGTGAGTGTACATATAGTGATATCAAGTGGTACAATTAAAGATATATTAATACATATGCTGAATCATTTCCAAACATCTCTATCACATATTGTCAGGCAAGGACAGAACTGTTTCAGATAATTTATTATAGAAGCGAATACAATTTACAATAAAAGATCTACTTGCCTTAGCAAGCCGATGTACCGGCCACACGCAATCTATTCCTGCTTCAAATATATTCTCAAAATTTTGAAAATGACACTATATTTTTACGAGCATACATTATGTTCTCATAAATATACTGAGAGGTAACCGTGAGGATATTTATTTCTTTGAATAGTTCTATTAGCGAATTCCCGGAGCCCATGTTATAAATAGAGAGGATGGGTCTCTTTTGTAATATAAAATAGTTTCAATATCAGCCGCTTTTCCGCACAACAGTATACCATACGACATAATGCTGTGAAAGTAGCTGAAATAGTCTAAGCACGCAGTAGCCACATCCGATAACTGTCTAATTCTCCTAACTGCATACGCGGCAGAGCTGTTTATTTATGTGGGGGCCCTACTGCAACTTTGAGTCCCATTGCAATTCCAAGGCAATCATTAAGAAATTCTAGTACATTATTCTCAATGAGAATTTCTGTATTTATTGTATTGTAATTAAAAAAAATATTGCACGTGAACCAATTTCGAACTGCAGACAGAACAATATTGAACAAATCAAAAATAAACACGACGACTTTAAATGTACTAACGGTCCCCATTCCCACCTATATCCTTTATCAAGTACATAATCACAACTTATTGCGTAAATGTTACAAATATAACAATACCAAGTAAGTCATTTTTTGCAATAACGACTAGCTTGTCACGACAAGTCAATTTTTTCGAGGGTTAACAAGAAGTGTGAAATGAAGGTGTGTAGCATGTCTGCGCCAACCCTCCGAGATCTAATGAAGCCTTACCTCGTTATACGCCGCGAAAAAACCGTTTACACAAAGCCAGTGTCACAATATTTACTTTTTGATGGCTTTATAAATTGTTGTGAGATAAAATAAAAAAGTTATTATGTCGGATATTTTGTATTAGTCATCGCAAACGATACTGATGAATACCTGCCAACGTTAGGTACGATGGCAGAATCAGATTCGAGTCACGAACAAGGCTCACGATAACCGACACTCATTCAGCGACGTATCAAAAAATAGACACCAACATTATTGTATTTTAAAATGGCGCAAGTATCTACGTACTGTTATTTATTATGACACTTTGCTCTAACAAAGAGACGAAAGATATTACCTGTTCTTAGAAAGAAATGAAAAAAAAAAATATATCTTAAGACATTTATGCTTTGTGGCGAAATACTTATAGACACGACGCGAGAGCGTGGCGTGGCCAACTGAATCCGAGTGGGGCAATTACCTTACTTCCGTATTGCTATTCTAAAACGTGTACGACTTATTTATAAACATAAAAACATCTTAGCACTTATCCCACCGTTGAATCCACCAATTTGGTTGGTGGTCGTGTTTTTATCATAAGCTGAAGTCACGTGCCCGTGAAATCGGCAAACGCGCATGAAAACGGCAATGAAAGTTAAAGAGCGAGAGTTTTAAGGATCGAGTTTTTGACGTTCCATTCTCTATGCTCTCTGCTCATTCTCTATGCTGGTCTAGGATGAAGACATAGATAGATAGATTAAATAACATTGGTCTTTTGGAAACGTCTGTATTAGATTCTGTAGATTCTGTAGCTGCGGATAATTACGGAAAAAACCCGACCCAATAAAGATTTTATTATACGAGTATGTATAATTTAATTTTGAAATTACAATATAAAGGTTAATAAATATAAAAATTTTTAGTGAAACGTTACGTAACTTTAATTAGTTTATCAATTCTTTATCGAGGGTTGCTTTTGTCACTACTATAGCAGGAATACAATGGACACTAAGGCACATTTTTTATTATGGATATAGTGAATGAGAGTGTAAAGACCATGGCGTATGTCTTCTTTCATGCACGAGGGACGCATCGCTGTCTGTCATCGATGCGCGTGCGGGCGGTGAAAACCAGGTGAAAACACAGATAGCATCTACAGTGGCGTTAGTTCTTGATATTTTCTCTGCCTTCGTTACAGGTGTTCGTATGAAGTTTCCGGACTATTGTTCTTTATGCTACGGTATTTCAACGGGCTGACGAATAGTTCTTAGAATTTTTATTTGTAGATATATAAAACTATGAATGTAATAAGCACGAATCAACCAAGTCAATATACTAAAAAATTAGAAAACATGCCTGTCATTATTAAAAAAAAAAATCCAATACAAAAAGTATTCTGTATTAATTAAATTAAGCATAAAATTGATTGATTACATTATTTTATATAACAAAGTTTAAGTATGTATGTTGTACATATTTTAAAATAGCCTAACAAAATCCTGTATTTTGATACTCTCCAAAATAGGTTTGAGGTTATTTACTTGTTCAATCTGCATAATGTTATCCATGTGCATAATTCAGAATATTACTTTTTAAGACTACGTTTTTTGGGATAACGTAAGAATTCTAAATCATTTCAGGCATTTAGAAGTTACGGTGTAATAAAGATATCACAAACACACCATTCACTCGTATAAAATATACATTTGATAGTTACATGACGTTCTATTTACGACCGGCTGTTCTGTCTGGCTCTTTTATTTATAAACTAGCTATCCGCCCCGGCTTCACACGGGTGATATGATCGCTCGAAAACTTCACAGGATCACCGGCTGGGCTAACTTGAAGATTCACTGAAAATTTCATCAATATCTGCCCAGCCGTTTTTGAGTCCATATAGGACATAAGACAAACATTCATTTTTATATATATACATGAACATATAAGTGAACGAAATCCCGATAATAATAGCTATTTAAAAACATTATTTTATATTTAATAAAGATAGTCAAAACAACGATAGATCTTCGTTCGACCTATGAGAAACCTAATGTAATTATCCCGACAGTATTACTTACGCCCTCCACTTTGTTTACGTGTTATATCCGCGATAAATTAGACTAGATTATTCTCTGCAAAGTCAGGCACTGGCCAACGAATTCCTGTCAAAATTAGTATAGTCGTATTCGTTTTTAGCATATAATCCGACAAACAATACACGTCGTCATTATCATCAGCCCGATGCACTCACTTCAGAATATACTCTTTCTTGCTTCATAATTATGCTCCTGTCGCTTCTACGACCACCGCTTTCCGTATATCATTAAAAAAAAATTGTCATTGAGTGTTAAATATTTTTAAAAATCGGCCAAGTGCGTGTCGGACTCGCAAATGAAGGGTTCCGTACCATTATCTATAAACACGGCAAAATAAATCACGTTTGTTGTATGGGAGCCCCCTTAAATATTTATTTTATTCTATTTTTAGGGTTCCGTACCGAAAGGGTAAAACGGAACCCTATTACTGAGGCTCCTCTGTCCGTCCGTCCGTCCGTCCGTCTGTCACCAGGCTGTATCTCATGAACCGTGATAGATAGACAGTTGAAATTTTCACAGATGATGTATTTCGGTTGCCGCTATAACAACAAATACTAAAAAATAGAATAAAATAAATATTTAAGGGGGCTCCCATACAACAAACGTGATTTATTTTGCCGTTTTTATAGATAATGGTACGGAACCCTTCATGTGCGAGTCCGACACGCACTTGGCCGATTTTTAAAAATATTTAACACTCAATGACAATTTTTTTTTAATGATATACGGAAAGCGGTGGTCGTAGAAGCGACAGGAGCATAATTATGAAGCAAGAAAGAGTATATTCTGAAGTGAGTGCATCGGGCTGATGAATCGTCAGCACAAAAACGGCAAAAAAATCACGTTTGTTGTATGGGAGCCCCCCTTAAATATTTGTTTTATTTTAATTTAATTATTTATTCTTAAAGTGTATATAGAACTAAATATTCTGTGAATATTTCAAGCGTCTATCCTATATCTATGGGAGCCCCCTTAAATATTTATTTAATTCTATTTTTTAGTATTTGTTGTTATAGCGGCAACCGAAATACATCATCTGTGAAAATTTCAACTGTCTATCTATCACGGTTCATGAGATACAGCCTGGTGACAGACGGACGGACGGACGGACGGACGGACGGACGGACGGACGGACGGACAGAGGAGCCTCAGTAATAGGGTTCCGTTTTACCCTTTCGGTACGGAACCCAAAAAACTACTACTAGTAACAAGTTGAACTGAAAAGAAATAGATATTTTTAAGTGACATTTGTCATGTGTCAGCATAACCCTTCTATTGGTAATTCGCCATTAATTTGTTACAGAATATTACTGCCTCTTTTTAGGGTTCCGTACCCAAAGGGTAAAACAGAACCCTATTATTGAGGCTCCGCTGTCCGTCCGTCCGTCCGTCCGTCTGTCACCAGGCTGTATCTCATGAACCGTGATAGATAGACAGTTGAAATTTTCACAGATGATGTATTTCGGTTGCCGCTATAACAACAAATACTAAAAAATAGAATAAAATAAATATTTAAGGGGGCTCCCATACAACAAACGTGATTTATTTTGCCGTTTTTATAGATAATGGTACGGAACCCTTCATGTGCGAGTCCGACACGCACTTGGCCGATTTTAAAAAATATTTAACACTCAATGACAATTTTTTTTTAATGATATACGGAAAGCGGTGGTCGTAGAAGCGACAGGAGCATAATTATGAAGCAAGAAAGAGTATATTCTGAAGTGAGTGCATCGGGCTGATGAATCGTCAACACAAAAACGGCAAAAAAATCACGTTTGTTGTATGGGAGCCCCCCTTAAATATTTGTTTTATTTTAATTTAATTATTTATTCTTAAAGTGTATATAGAACTAAATATTCTGTGAATATTTCAAGCGTCTATCCTATATCTATGGGAGCCCCCTTAAATATTTATTTAATTCTATTTTTTAGTATTTGTTGTTATAGCGGCAACCGAAATACATCATCTGTGAAAATTTCAACTGTCTATCTATCACGGTTCATGAGATACAGCCTGGTGACAGACGGACGGACGGACGGACGGACGGACGGACAGAGGAGCCTCAGTAATAGGGTTCCGTTTTACCCTTTCGGTACGGAACCCAAAAAACTACTACTAGTAACAAGTTGAACTGAAAAGAAATAGATATTTTTAAGTGACATTTGTCATGTGTCAGCATAACCCTTCTATTGGTAATTCGCCATTAATTTGTTACAGAATATTACTGCCTCTTTTTAGGGTTCCGTACCCAAAGGGTAAAACAGAACCCTATTATTGAGGCTCCGCTGTCCGTCCGTCCGTCCGTCCGTCTGTCACCAGGCTGTATCTCATGAACCGTGATAGTTAGACAGTTGAAATTTTCACAGATGATGTATTTCTATTGCCGCTATAACAACAAATACTAAAAAATATAATAAAATAAATATTTAAGGGGGCTCCCATACAAGAAACGTGATTTATATTGAATTTTTTTATAGATAATGGTACAGAACCCTTCGTGCGTGAGTCCCACTCGCACTTGGCCGATTTTTTCACTTCGTTCAAGGTCAGACTAGAATATCTAGATGTAATTCGTCATCATAATATAGGTGTACATAGATAGGTAAGGGACATATATAAATATAGATCTACTCACAATGTAAATACATATAATATAAATTAAAAATCTTGAGGCTGATATATATATAGTACACATGTAACGAATAGCGTACATACGAGTGGCCTATCTTCTTTATACGTATAGGTACATGGGGATTGGTAAGTCAGCGAGTACCGTGTCTTGACTACAGCGTGGGGGTAAGTTTTGGCGTAAGGCCATGGGATTATAAATGAATATTTGTTATTGAGGATGATACTCGATTTCAACTTCCCTATCTTTATTTAGTAATTCAATTTTTCTAAAGCGAGCTAGTGATGATTCATTTATAATTTCAAAGGCTCTATTGATCTTCTTAAGTTAATATGTACTACTACGGAAGTTGTGGGGTTAAATCAATTTTATCTGGATGATATATGGCATAAGATTTAGAGTTGATTCGTCCTTGTCGTTTAACTTTAGTATTTGATGATTCTCAAGAAAAGTTGAATGAAGGCTCTCATGCCATTATCGTTTGGACAGTCAGCAAGGGTTTCGTGATGGCTGATTTTATATGCAATTTGATTCAACCTGCTTTGTGTGCTTCCGCCACCAAGTAGTTCACGCGGTCTAGCGCCGGCCGGCACCCACCCACTACCTTTAGTTAGCAGCCATGGCAGCGTCGGCATGTTGCATCAACATGCCGACGCTGCCATGGCTGCTCCGGTAGTCTCTGCCTCGGCTGCTGCGGTCGTCCGCCATCTGGAACAGAAACCGCATGCCTCCATCACCGTCACTGCCACGACTGGCCTGGTCGTCGCTGCGACACATGTTTCGCCTCTACACGAGGCATCATCAGGCGCTGTAGATGTTAATCGTAAGAATAACATGCTACAAGTGTCAAATCCATCGCAGTGCCGTCCCTTACATTGAATTGAGGGTGGAGGTGGATGATTATATGCTATCGGATGAACTCTTAGTATTCTTAATAAACTCTAAATAGTTTAAAACTCAGATCTATTATCTGTAACTAATGTTAGGTGTAACCAGCGATGTAATATAGTGTAAGACATTTTGCAAGATTTCAAGTGTTTTTCTTTATGAGCTGCGAATAGATCCACATGCACAATTTCTAATGGTTTTGTAGCTAGGGGTACTAAAATGAACAGGGGCTTAATGGGATTTCTATCATATTTGTTTTGTCCACAAAAGGTACATTCGTTGATGTATTTGGTAATCTGTTCTTGCATTTTCGGCCGATAATATTGGCGTGATAACTCGAGGTAGGATTCATTTATACCACGATAATTAATTTTCCTTCATGATAATGTCGAATAATATCTTGTCGCTTCAGATAATCACTAACGTCTTAGTTCACGCTTGCCCAAGATGAGATTTATTACTGAGCATTTTAATTTCCCATGTATCATTGGTATAACCGAATGCTGGTGGCTTAATTTTAAGGATTGTCTTTATTTTAGTGTTAATGTGTTCTTTTAATGCATTAACTGTTCTAGGTTTGATTCAGATACTTGATTCAATGTTCTAGAATACGTTTTCAATAATCCTTTATTATCATCACACAATCTTACATTCCAATACATTTGTTTCTTAAAATTATAAATTTACAGAAAAGTAGGTTTTGCGTAACTTAAGATTGTGTGAGATGGGTGTCCAAACTAGGCATAGGGCCTGTATCCTGGATCACCAGTATTCACATCTCAAATATTGGTTCTTGGGTACATAACAAATAATGTGGTGGGATAAATCCCATATCTGGGCAAAATGTCCCAGAGATTCTTTCCCAAAACCCTATCAAGTGCTTTCTAAAGGTCCACAAAACCTTCTGGTCCATAACCAGATGCATCTTCATGATGTTGCGGAGTGAAAAAACTAGATCCCTATACCCTCTGTCACTTTGAAATCCACTCTGTACTTCCCAAAGTAATTCCATCGGATTTCACCTTCATTCTCCTTTCAATGATTTCTCCGTACACTTTAGCTGCTAAGCTGATCAAACTGATGGGCCTATATTTGGCACAGGCCATACATGAACCCTTGCCTTTATACAATGGCACGATGACTTCACGTCTCCAATCGGTCGGGACTCTTCCGGTTCTCCAGCATAATTTATTCAAAAATCAGAAGGCACCCCTAACGTAGGTACCACCTTGTTTGATCATATCAGCTGTAACCATATCGATTCTCGTTGACTTTCCATTTTACAAACTTTGTACCGACCATTCAATCTCATCCATGGTAATGTCTTTATGGTACGCTGGTACTGCCGAGTTAGTCACAGCCTCATTCACAGTGCCAGCGTCCTGGACATAAACATGCATTTTCTAAAATATTCACTCCACCGTTCTAACACGTCTAGTGAGTTAGCAAGAATGCCGCATTACATTTTATTTTGTCCACTCTGGATGCTGACGAACCACTTCGAGGCTTCCTTACATCTTTCTAGAAGAGTTTGGTATTCGCCTCGAAGTTCTTCGTCAGCCTCTCTCATTCATAAATAGTTTTTCACGCTTCTCTTTCACTAAAGCTTTGATTTCATTCTTGCATCGACGGTATATTTCTTTCTTCTTCTCTTTCATACCATCACTCAGTTGCAAAGAGGATACGTAATCCAGCCACGCTTTCCTCTTTTATTCCAAGGAGGATCAATCTCCGTATCCCACCAGGCATCTCCTCTCAGTGTTCTACGTCTCTTTGCGCATCCATATGCTTCTTTCGCACTGTCCACCATACTTTCTTTCAGAACTTTTTAACATTCGTCTACATCAGAGTCGGAAAGACTCGCGTTCGCAAGTCTCACTGACTAGACTGCTTACACTTTTTTTTCTTCCATAATCTCCGAAAGGAATACGCACTTGCCAGTGCCTCTACTTCTTCCTTCAACCCACGAGCGTTGGTGTCAAAGTCGCGTCATTCACGACTGAGCCACCAAGCTAGTCAAATCTAGGCATCTCTCGTTCATTATATCTATCAACTCATTCATCTTATCGTATAAACCATTTCATGTGCCTATACGGCACTCAGTTCTCCTCGTCTAGCCGTGTTGGGCGCTGCGTGGAGGGTGGCGGCCCCCATCGCGCCGCATGCACTTAATCCCGCACCTATGAGGGCGGATCGGTGCGCGTCGCCTCTGGGGGATGCTTTAATCCGCGCATCTGTGTAGTTTACGTCCAAAATTGCAATCCATAGTGTTGGACTGGTAGAGGCGCGGCGTGAACGTCGTCTTCTGGTACCAACCCCAGTACAATACAAATCTTCCTATTATTTGTCGCATTTCGTTGTTACATTAATAAAAATACTTGGAGTATAACACCACACTAATTTGATTTGCTCACAATGCATAGGTTAATTAATTATTAAATTTAGTATGTAAAATCTACTTACCTCAAATAGATTCTATTAACTATTTTGGGTAACCACATTGTGTTCGGTTATTATATTAGGGCTTAAAGTATGAAATTGTCGATTACCTATACATTGCTGCCATCTAATGGGAAGTTTATTTATGCCTTTGCGATAGAACTCTGGGGATTTAGATTCGACAAACTGTGGGAAAGCATTTTGTACTGCCTCCTGGGAAGAATTTTTTTTACCACGCAGAAAATTGTCTAAGTCGCGAAAATGGTAGTCAGTTGGAGCAAGGTCTGGCTAGTACGGAGGATGACGTATGGTTTCTAACTGCAGCTGCTGTAGAGTTACAACGGTTTCTTGTGCAGTACTGAGGGCTTGCGTTATCATGGAGCAATAATGGTGAAGATCGATTCACGAGTCAGGGCTGTTTCACTGCCAGTTTCGCCATTATTGTTCGAAGTTCGGCACAGTAATCATCTGCTGATTACCTTTTTATTGGTAATCAGCAGATGATTACTGTGCTTTTATTTTAGGGCACTGTTGTGGCGTTTAACTTGGGATCAGCCATTCCTTTTTTCGCCTACGGCTATCGTAAAGAATCCACTTTTCGTCACATGTGATCCAATATTCCTTCATTTCTGTACTGATTTCACAAGGCAACACAGATCTTTCTGCAGATCATTTGTCATAATTTTTATCTTATTGATTTGATGCAAATGAGTCAATATTGTAGATAAGGTAAAGTTAAACAATGCCGCTCATTCCTAGATAGTTTGACTCGCATCGGCTTATTCAAGGCAATTCAGCGTTATTCACCTGTGTGGGTGATCTTACTGATTTTCCACGTGGTTCGTTCTTCATGTCAAAGTTTCCATTACAAAAGCGTTTAAACCAAAACCGCATGGTGCGTTCATTAGCAGTCTCCTCTCCAAACGCAGCATTGATATTGCGAGCCATTTCTGCCGTGTTAGTTTCGCGTCGGAACTCGTATTCAAAAATTACTCGCATTTTCGAAGTATCCATCTTTCTCGTCTACACTAAATAAAAAAAGACAATTGAAATTCGAAAAACAAATGTTGCACATTTTTTGAAAGAAAACCCTCATAGGTATCATGTAAAGAAAGTTTCACTCGAAAATCTAACACCATGAAGGTTTAATGTGAATTCAAAGTATCTATTACTATAAAACGGCAATTTCATACTTTAATCCCTATTATTATTCATTGTCAGCGAGTGAACTGTGTGTAAACCGCGTCTTATGGCGCTCGGTTCTCCCTGCCTACCCCGCAGGGACCTGCCGTGAAGATATACATAGGTACATACATTGTCAAACGAATAAAATATGTTACAATAATTTTAATTTACATATATTATGTACTTTTGTTTGCACAGATTTTATCTCAGAACTAATTTAGAGTAGGTATTTTATTTGACTTTAAGAAAAAAGACGGCAAAATATAAGCCATATTACTTTTTACCACGAGCAGTAAGTGTTACTTGGATCAAAGTTTCGTCCGAATAAATCGATTTTGTCATGAGATACGTACTATGCGAAATTCTAAATATAATAAATAATACGTATCACTCCATTTCCAATATTGTCCACTATTTGGTTTAATTTTAAACCGAGATGTAAGATTTCTCCTCTCACAGGACCGGGGACTGACGTCCGTGAGGCCTAGGCATTGTAAGATTGAACTATCTGTAGGTGGGCCAAAAAACTCTGTTTCTTTTTTTAGAGATGAAATAGACTAAGCCAGTGCTACTAAAACGTGTGACTATGCATTGCGTTTTAATAAAAGATGTTTCAACTAATAAAGTGGTTTGTTGAGAAAAGAAATTAAACATCAAATCATCGAAGAATAGCGGGTAGACAACATTACATCAATCTTCTTCTACGCGTTAGATCCACACCCCCGCGCACGCCTTTTAAATGACCGGATTAATATCCTTGTTTTTAATAGAGATAATAATAATATTTGCTCAATCTTATTATTTTAAATTTGTTGAAATCAATAATATGTGTAAAGATTTTAAATAAGAAACGTGAGCCTGCTTAACTGAACATAGCGATCAAAATATGGAGCACTAGTTGCTGCCCGCGGCTCCGCCCGCGTGGAGTCAAATAACGTCGCCTATGTGTTAATCCAGATCATAATCTATCTACGTGCCAAATTTCTTTCAAATCCGTTCAGCCGTTTAAGCGTGAAAGAGCAACAAACATCCATCCATACATACAAACTTTCGCATTTATAATATTAGTAGGATTAGTTGAGTTTAAAGGGATAGTATTTATATGGGCCCGCTAAGAAAGAGTTTTGGAAATTTAGTTTAAAGATTCTTTTTTTTCATCCTTTAAGAAAACAAATTGAGGGTTGAACTGATATCCATTCGGGTTTCTTTCGCGGATTCCTTTAGAAAATTTGCGTTTTAATAAGAGGTGTTCTGTGCGTAATATTAAAGTACAAACAAGCGTAAAATTTCAATTAATTTGGTGAATTCCTTTTGCCTCCGCACTGACCTCAAAATCTTGTAAAACATAATATTATGTAACTTACGGCAAAACATTGAGTTTAACATGTACCTAGTAAATAAATAATATTCAATAATTTCATAATTAAGACATTTATTTATTAAGGCAATAATCACATAAAAACTGAAACAAACATAAATTCTAAGAATGAAAAAGTACATATTAATTAGCTCGAAAAGCTTTTTTTTTACTCAAATTTTACCATGACTTTCCTTGACTCCAATTTGGCCTTTATTGCACCGAAGCGGGATTTTCTTGTGCACTGTAAAATGGAAGCTTCCGTTGTTATCTTTACTGTTCGTTCAACTGCTTGAATATGGCAGGGAAGCCTTAAAAACAACAGCTCAGCCGGACCTCCAGTTTCAACGACATACTGAATTTCTTGATCAGACAAGTTCTTTAAAATCGGTGGTTCAGTCAGATTTTCCTGACAATTTATTAAGTCAGTATATATGGAGGCATCGAAATTTATACGGCGTACTTCAAACAGTCTAGGTATTAAAGGCATGCTGCGTGCTTTCAATATGCGCCGGGCTGCAAGTACTCGAATATGTTTCCTGTCATCAGTTATTATTGCAAGAAAAATGCTCTCAGGATTTGCAAAATAGCTATTTCGTTGTATGACAGGATCAATAATCTTTTTTGGATGTTATGGCAGGTATCTAGAGGCCGTAATTATATTTAAAAAAAAATAATCGGTGCGTGTACTTATGTACGCGCGTGAGAAGTTATACTTCTTTGCCATCATTAAATAAACATTTAACATAAGTAATTTCATAACATTTTGTATTAATTATATTAAATAATAATATTTAAATTTATAAGAAGGGCTATTGGAGTAAAATTATAAAACGTCTTTCAAGTTGTAGCGGCGATGTTTATGGAATGTATTACATACAAGTCAAATGTCAAGTACAAATGTTATACATTTTTAACAATAGCGCCAGTCAACCGGCAACACTGTGATACATTTAGCAGCTTCAACCTGTTATACATTTTTAACTATAGCGCCATCTACCTGTAATACCGTGAAACATTTAGCAGCTTCAACCTGTTACTTTTGTGTTACAGTGATGCGCGCGCATCTTAAAATTTCACTCTCATCATTTTTTCATAACGCGCATAAAGAAGTATATCTTCAAAAAGATGGCGTGCGCAATCTTTGCATGATAATTTAAGTTTAATTAGAAACCAAGATGGTGCGGAAATTTTTAATACAAATGCAGCTAGAACTAATTTTCCGGTGATGTCTCACTTGTAACATACAAACGTATTATTCGGTTGGTACGTGTGACCCAACGCCAAGCAGCCATATTTATATAGCTGTGTTCCGGTTTGAAGGATTAGATATGGCAGAGAAATTACTGGGTACTGTGATAAAACATCCTTAGGTCACAAGATTGACAGCGCGCGAGTAATATCTCCGTGGTGTTTCGAGCGTCGATAGGCTGCGGTGAACGCTTATCTAATACGGTCCGCATGCTTGTTTGCCAATCTACTTTCATAAAAAACCCCGTCAAGATGAAGAAACAAGTGACTCAAAGGCAGTTCGGCCATGTGTAGCAAACAAATTATCACATGAAGTGGTTTATGTAGCTTTTTTGCAAGCAGTCTTATGTATTTGTACCGTCACAACCGATTGCCATGAGATGATGTGTGACAATATCTTCACTGGACAGAAAGTCTGTTACAGTGGTTTCCAATCCTTCGGCAGTAGACGTCTTAGGGACGACGTAACCCGGCTCTTGAATCAGTAAAATGTGCTCCTTAACAATCGTAATCCTGTAGCATATACGATATTTCAAATTATAAAGCTCAAAACTCTGAAACTATTACCTCATTGTCTAAACTTGCTCTAATTTTAGTTTTTTCCCTTCGTAACTTATCTTTACATCAGGCCCAATGTCGAACAAAACTGATGACGTAATAGCTGCTGCTGCTCAATCTGATATCCCATACCTGTCGCATGTCTTCGACAATGTGACAATGTAGAAAAAGTGACCTGTAGGGACCTTTTCTTTCTCGTTTTAGGTACACGTTCGGTAGTAGCGTTATCAGACGTTGTCGATGCCAAAGAAGTACTTTCATCTAAAGTAGCAACCGTTGAAGTATTTCTAGATGTGTTTGGACGATTCTCCCATGAATTGTTTGCTCTGGAGTGATTTTTGTAACTTCTTTATTGTAAATTACTCACTCGTAGGAGCTCGACACAACATGCGTCATATTTGTGCGCTAAGTAAATAATGATTTACCTACATACAAAATGAACAAGTGCGGAAAGTGAAATAAAAACATTACAAAACGATCACCTGGAGTGGAGTCTAACTGCTACTAACCACTACAAGAAAATCAAAATTTTAATATATTACCTTAAAGTCTATATTTAAACTCTCAAGCTAGCAAATCAATGTAACAAATAGATTTGAATACAAGCAGAAATTTAACTTGTCTTTTACTCTCGTGAGCTTCTAATACATATAGCAGAATGAAATATCTGACCATAAACAAAAATTCACGTTTCATTACGCTGCCGGAATGTGAACACACACTCACTCTACCACGCATTCGTTGTCGGTTACTAAGATTTTCATATTACCATAGACTTAGCTTAATGACTGACATCTGTAAACAATAGAGAGAATCGACGTCTTTACAATCACGCTGCTAAGACATCAACTCCTCAGAAGGAAGAGTTTTTCTGGAGACAGTTTGTGTTTAAACTGACACAATGATGGCAACGATCCTACTGAGCTCCTAAAGTAAAAAAAAGTTTTAAATAAATATACGAAGAACTGGAATTAATTATCCGATATAAGATCGAAGCGGTAACCAACTTCGTTAGTCGGTTCAATGAAGCCTCCGCCCACAGATCTGTTACCTCGAAGTCTTTGAATAGAAGGACGAGAAGCATTAAAAATCTCTTATAATATCACTAAGGCTCTTTTAAACATTATTCAAGCAATTTAGATTGAATTACAGTAAAAACATATGCCCTGTATAGTAACAAAATAATTTCCCTCTATAGAATAATTCCGTACATTGACAGTTCGATTACTAAAATTTATGCAATGTAACGTACTGATATCGAGATGGAATGAAATTTTGTTGGTCCATGGCACGTAGGACCGGCCGGTGAGGGGATTATATCGAGAGTGCTAAAAATTGTCACTTTCACTAGCCCGTAAAAGGTTTTAGACTGAATATATACTCCATTACATAAATATATTGTAATAGTAACTATATTTTCATTACAATCTTTATCTCTTTTCGTCAACAACTACTAATGCTTTGACATTTGGAATAGTTTTGCAGTACTGCGTATCCAAGTCTATTGCAAATAATATGGTATTAAATAAAACTGCGAAATATAAAAGTGCGGTTGCTAGTTCAATTGTAATATGGTATAAAATTACTCCATTTTATACCATATAACTCTCAATTATATCGTATAAATTTTGTTTAATTTATCAGCTCGATTTTGAGAATACAGAAGAAATGGACCGAATGAATGTACGAGTATGAACGTTTCCTAGACGTCGGAGATCATACATTAAGAAATATACGACCTCCAAGATTTTGTAATGGATTATAGATTATATTTAGGTTCAATTTATTACGTTAATAATAACATTTCGAGCGATATCTACTAAAGTCAAGGCAAGTAAATAACAGTCTTAAAAATACTGAACTACTAGCTAGGTACTAAAAATATCTGATGACTATTAGAATGCAGGATGAAAGAATGACGAAACAGATACAATGCAAAAATTATTTAGTAAACGGATCACTATATCGAAAAGTGACCTTCCCACACCCTAAATGTTTAAAAAAAACCTCACACCTCACATCATGGGGTGGGCGCGAATACCAAAAATTTTTTTCACGATTTTATTCTACCATTTTGTCAGCATAGTTAATATGTATACTTATACATCCCAAACTACAGCTCTCTAGTATCAAGCGTCTCTGAGCTAAACTGCGGATAGACGGACGAAAGGACAGACAGAAGGACATGGCGAAACTATAAGGGTTCCTTGTTTACCACGGAACCCTAAAACACGAGTGGGATGTAATTAACTTTTGCATTTGTTGTCGCCTTTATAAAAAGTATGTAAACGAGCTGCGGATGTGACGTCATGGCCAGTGAGTTAATGTTGAGTAATAAATTATTTTCATTGGAAACAAGAGTTTTCTCAAGTAAACACTGACCCAAATACAGATGTTTTTACAATGACGTGTTATTTAGCCATTATGGTCAATATATTATATGTAGTTGGGATTATATATTAACACTATTAACTTTTACCTATAAATATTATTATATAACGGCGGGAGACATACAAGCATACGACCCACCAGAAAGCGTAACAGCGGCCTATGACCGCCTGAATATATATCAAGTATCACTTGCGTGATGCCACCCCTGTTGCTAATACCTCAACTCCTTAGGAGCTTACTGGTGAGTTCACTCACACGCAGCAACACACAAACCGGAGAGTTAATATTTGCATGCAATTTGATCTAACCTGCTTTGTGTGCATCCGCCACTAATTAGTTCATGCGGCCTAGCGCCGGCCGGCACCCACCCACTACTGTTAGTACGTGCAACATGCCGACGCTGCCATGGCTGCAGTAAGTAAGACTTGTAGCATGTTATTCTTACGATTAACGTCTACAACGCCTGATAATGCCTCGTGGAGAGGCGAAACACGTGTCGCAGCGACGACCAGGCCAGTCGTGGCAGCGACGGTGGTGGTGGGGGCATGAGGATTCTGTTCCAGATGGCGGACGACCGCAGCAGCCGAGGCAGAGACTACCGGAGCAGCCATAGCAGCGTCGGCATGTTACACTTACCAACAGTAGTGGGTGGGTGCCGGCCGGAGCTAGGTCGCATGAACTAATTGGTGGCAGAAGCACACAAAGCAGGTTAGATCAAATTGCATGTAAATTTGACTTTCGCAAAATAAAACCTGAATCTATTAACTAGTTAATACCACTTTTTCGTTTTCAATTCAAGTCGCTTCCTATTTACCTTCGCAAATATAGGCACATGTTAACTTTCTTATAAACTTACTAAAATCCTAGTTATCCCCAATACCTCAGTTCTCGTTTCCCGCTAATACCACATTCACACAATCTCAGAGCCCCTGTCACATCCACACGTTGAACTGTCGCATGTCGCACTCCAATTTTAACTTCTTGGTGCAGCTCTGCTCTGGAATAAACTGCCACCGCAAATAAGAAACGGTCCATCACACACATTTTTTAAAAGATTAATAGAACACTAGGTACATTTCTTAAATAGTATTATAAATGTCGAATTAAATAGGTTATATATATGTTTGTATGTCTTCTTCTTGTTCGTTCGTTTCCTAATTCATTAGAATTGGCGGGGTCCGCTACCTAAGCCTAAGGATTTGTCGAACATACTGATTTTTACATGGAGCGACTGCCGTCAGACCTTCACCACCCAGAGGGAAAACCTGATCTATCTTAGGTAAGGTCACACGTCGTTCGAAATATAATTTCTTGCGTGTGTGGGTTTCCTCACGATGTTTTCCTTCACTGCCGAGCAAGTGATAAATAAGACAATAAACCCGAAAACACGAATAACACCAGCTTTAAGATATAATTATCACAATATGATCAACTACTATAAAATATTATAAAAACCATTTTTTTTATTACCTACCTCATACCTTACGGTCGAAAACGAAGTGTTGGATCAAGAGAATGAGATTGTATATCTTGATTTTCATTTGATTTTTTTTAAATTGTACAGGATTGCAGTGCCGTGACGGCCACGGTAAGAAGGATTATTTACAAGATTTTAATTTCTCGATTGAGTATGGAAAGGGCACAATGTTGGCCTATGTTGATTATTTGAGTAGAAATGCACCAGTGGCGTAACTAAACTACATACTTGAGCTCGGCGCAGAGGGCTTAAGTACCTGATATGGTATTGAATAATTTGCTGTATTATCGATACTTCTCAGTTGGCGAAGAATTGAGATTTCATTCCTACAGTCATAGTTTACTGCGTTTATTCCACGATGAACATTGGCATATTCAGCTGGATAAATCACTAGACCTCATCCGAAAACATTTTTAGTTCTCAGACCTTAAGCATTTTGTAGAGGAACATATTTCTCATTGTTTGACCTATAAATCTAAGAAATCATATTATTCGTGAATTTTGTCTTTCTGCACCATATGAAAATTAATTATACCAAAACTCTATCTATTCCATGCGCGCAATATGTTTAAAAAGGGGTATAATTTTTTCACGTATTAACATATAGATATTCACATTCTAGAATGGTACAATAAATGAAATATGCCTTTTCATTTTAATATTTAATCGGTTTTTCTTCAAATGCTAAAATTTAAAGTACGAGTATAATAAATAGGAACAAATGTTCATTATTTGATAACTGCAAGCAATAGATAAACAATTAAATAAATTGTAATATTGGTATAGTGCTTATCCTACTAATATTATAAATGCGAAAGTTTGTATGTATGGATGTTTGTTTCTCTTTCACGCTTAAACGGCTGAACGGATTTGAATGAAATTTGGCACGTAGATAGATTATGATCTGGATTAACACATAGGCTACGTTATTTGATTACACGCGGGCGGAGCCGCGGGCAGTAGCTAGTATTAAATAACTCCAACATCATTCGAGTGTTAGTCCCGGTCGATATATAACGATAACGAATCTATATAAATCTTATAAAGTAACTATCCTCTTTTATATACATTTTATATTATACAATCGCTTATGTCATGTTCTGTAAAAAAAACTCGTTTTTCTCCAGTTTTACACAATGTTACATGTGCTCATTCATGACGTCACTGTAGTTATATGGACATGAAAATTGTAATAAAAATAATATCAAGGCCTCAGAACAGGGGAAAATCAGCTGATATCATTTCGTAGTTATATCCATCTTATGTCAAGAAATTACAAATCAAAACATGGGTTGTCCGCCAGTTGGCCTAGGGTTGTGGAGGTATCACGGCAGTCGTTTTATGTAAAGTCAGTATCTTCGCCAAATCCTTACGCTTAAGTAATGGACCCCGCTATTTCTAATGTGCTACGATGAAACGATATAATAATATAACGGATAGCGCTAGGCAGAAAAAGGTGTTAATTAATCATATTATTCGTGAACTTTGTCTTTCTGCACCATATGAAAATTAATTATACCAAAACTCTGTCTATTGCATGCGCGCAATATGTTTAAAATGGGGAATAATTTTATTCACGTATTAATATATAGATATTCACATTCTAGAATGGTACAATAAATGAAATATGCCTTTTCATTTTAATATATAATCGGTTTTTCTTCAAATGCTAAAATTTAAAGTATAATAAATAGGAACAAATGTTCATTATCTGATAACATAATTGGACAGGAAGCAAAATCATGATAGAACAATCCCAGCTTGTATTTGATAACATCAGGTGAAAAAAAAAAATATTATAATTAGCTGTTTTAGTTCTTAAACCTTTGCCTCAATGGCATCGAAACAGAAGTTTTTGTTGAATTCGATGTTTGATAAGTGTATAAGAAATGCAAATTGTGAGTGGTGGTACGGAACTCCCGATGTGCAAGACCGACTCTCAACTGATCAGTTCTTGTATTAGATTTTTTATACGTTACTTATTTGCATTAATATTTTAGCCTTTCTTTACTCATCTTACAAGCTTCCCAACATTGTTAACCTTTTCTGAGGCGGTAGACCGACACGTAGAAATTAGGGTCGTGTTCAATGCTTTTCATGACCCTTTTGAATTTACTCGGCCACTTATGAGGTACAGATTACGAAGGTTCAGTACCTATCTTTTAGTGAACATGTTCAACACTTTTTCCTTATACTTTATAGACTCATGTGTTATTTTCCGATTTTTACTTGTTTTGGAGGAGTTTAGCAACTTGATGTTCGCTGATGTTGACGTTTGCTGCCTTCACCAATAAAGATTAGAAATATACGAAACTTTATTTTTTTTAATTGTCAGATATATACGAATACCTGTGAGTATTAAACATTGCTTATGAAGCCAAAAGAAGAAATGGGTGGAGGAGGTACTTATTGCTTAGATGCCCCTACCTCTCTTCAAAACACCTAGACCAAGACAAACACACATGTACATGCACACAAATGTTTGTCCTGTGTGGGAATCGAACCCACGTCTTGGTGTCGAACACAAACCAATAAACTTATACAGTTATCTGAAATTACAATTTTTATTGTAATTTAAGTCAAGTTTACGCTCACACAAACGATGTGTTTCAGCGCTTAAATATCGAAACGATTCGAGCCTACTGACCAATGGGAGAATATTTTTACCAATAATCTGACAAGCGCTGCGATGTTAATCCGCGAACTAGGCAACACGAGCTGCACGTACCCCTTTAACCCTGCGTGAATGAATCAGGATTTTTAACACCCACTACTGTATAAAAACACGCACCCTTCTTTCCTTTAACGCGATCGTACCCCCTCCTCCTCAATAGCTGACATTTTGGAAATAATGCGTCGATTGTTTAAAATACGAATCAGTTGTGAGTGACGTCGCTTGTGATAGGTGAGTTCAAAGTGTGCTTGGGCGTATTTTACCCCGTTTCATTGTTCGCGTGATAAACATTTTTAACGGCATGTTTATATTTTCTCTTATATTTTTTTAGATTTTATGTAATAAATATACCTTGTTTGTTGTTATTTAATTCGTGATGGATGACGAAAGGATATGACGCCTTTGGGAAGAATGTTCTTCGGACGAAAGCTGTTAATCGGGGTCGGATGTTGAGCAAGAGGAGTGCATCAGTCAGCGTAGCTATAAAAGCGATACGGCGGAGGAAATGAGCCAGATATTAAAGCCAGAGTACCATAAGAAAGAACAAGAGAGAGATTCCAATGTCTATGTCTAATGCCATAGGTCGCGATATAAATAGTTCACAATTTATTTTCCAAAAAGATACTACATTGGTCTCCTATGTGCCTAAAAAGAGTAAGGTTGTATTGGTAATGCCCACTATGCACCATGATGATAGCATTGATGTAGTGACCGGCTAGAAGAGAAAACCTGATATTATTATCTTTTACAACATTACAATGGGAGGGGTTGATGTAGTCGACGAGCTATGTGCCAACTACAACGTATCACGCAATTCCAAACGCTGGCCGGTCACCTATTTCTATTCTATGTTAAGTATGGCTGGTATAAATGGTTAAATAATAAAAAAAGAAAACTGTTCGTTTGAAAACTTTGGGATTGAAATTGGTGGAAAATCATTTACGGACACGAAATGATATTATAGGTTTGCATGCTAATCTACGCAAGCGAATAACTGATTCATTGGGAGAATCATCCCTCGCTCCGTCACCTACCAAACTTGGTGCTATCAGGAGATCTATAAAAAGGATAGAAAGACCAAACATACTTGCTGCAAGTGTAATAAGTTCATTTGTATGCAACAGGCAGAGACAATTTGCAAAACATGTGTAATGAGTTCAGCGGAATCAAACTGATTTTTTTATTAGAACCCACTGTAATTTTGTTTGTTTCTATATATGTTTTAATTAAAAACCATGTGCCATAATACGTAAAAAATATACTCATTAGATTAAAACAAACAGAAAGGTACGTCTATTTTACTGTCACGTTTTGCATAAATTTAAGTTTCTTCATAAATAAAGAGTTTTATTTAAAATTACAAATGTTTTTATTATTATGTATATCTAAGAACAATATATTATTTGGTAATTCATCTAAAGATAAGAAAAAAGCTATTTAAAACAAAATATATTGAAATCAATAAGCGGGTAAAATTCACCCTGGTTCATTGAAGATGCCGGGTTAACTGAGTCACTACGTAAAATTGTTCCCATCGGTAATTTTCTTCATGGTCTCAAAGTAGCCTTTTTATGCACTACGCCACCAAGCTCGTCAAAAATTCTCTGTTTCAAACGAATCTATTCTATTACTTAGAAAATAATGCTTCTACAGTATTCTTTGTTAGCAACAGTTTTCTTAAAATGTTTTCTAGAAAAACAAACGATCAGATACAGTCACAGATTAAACTATAGGTATCGCCTTGTGTGCTTTCGATATCAGTGAGTTCATGTGAACTGGTGCACAAGTTATCTGTGAATTAAATTTAGCACGATTACACATGAAAATGTGTCGAAAATTATGTAGATATATTAAAGTAAGATAATGTCAAGTTTTGAATTTTTGTCTTACTATGTCATAAGATCTTGTTTCTTGGCAAAGTTTCTTAATCCTAGGTTTTAATTCCACAGGCATTAAAGTCCTAAATATAGTATCTGAAATTAGTAAAACAGTAGGTACCTTTTCTTTTAGGTCCCTATAAATAATATACATAATTGGAAAAATACGCTTGCGACAGCGACACATACGCCAACCTCTCTCCCCCGCTGCTCCTCTCCATCCCGCTCAAATTCGTGCCCATCAGCACAATCCAACAGAATTCACAACGAATCGCCCACAAGTATAGTATTTCCAGATTCAGTCACCACCCACCGGCTACTGCGTTACCGCGCACCAGGTGGATGGGTCCAGAGCAGACGACGAGGACGTACTGGAATACACTTAGGGCCTGCCCAGGCCAAGACTTACCTATCATGACCAAATTGGTCGTGTTCTATCAGAATCTTGCAAAATGCGCTTAAATGAAAGAATAAGAGCTCTTCTATCAAGAAAAGACAACTACAATTTAAGTTAATTTCTTAAGAAATATAATATGAACTGAAAGCTGTACAGTCCCAGTCCCAAAAAACGTCAATGTTGTATTTTTCCACAAACAATTGTACTACATTTTCACAGCCATTTAAGCCTTGAATATTTTGGTGCACAAGATTTAAGTTTTGCTTTCCTTTTGTCTGAGTCCCCTCACTTATGATCTAATAAGTCGAGGCAAGCTTCGACGTGATTTTGTTGTTGTTCATTGAGGTGGCTACTTTCCAAGGTTTATTTATGTGTCTCATGACATGTAAATAAATGAGTAATATTCAGTTATCTACGTTGAGTGTAAAATCTAGCGTTCGTTTCGCGCAGTCCCTGGTCTATACACATCTTTGATAGAGCGTGCGATCTTTGACGATATCAAAGAAAAATCTGAAGGAAAATTAAATAAATAACTTACTTTTATTGAATGCAATGTCACAGGCACCATACCTAAGCACTATTATAGATCATATTAATCTTCACACTAGCCTAGTATTCAAAATTGATAATTAAATACTTCGAACTTTTTATTATATATACTTACTTATTATATTATTTATATTTTATCCCAAATTATTACAAATATGTATTTATTACTCGTGTACGCGTTTTTTTCCTCCCGACTTATTTGAATATTACAAACTTTAATGTAAATCAGTTCTGTTATATAAATCATTTTCTCGTATGTATGAGAAAATGATTTATTTAACTTATAAAAAAATTTATAATACAATTTACATGTGCAGTAGTGAAGTCTTTTGAGAACGCTCAGATAGGGCCTTGTTAATTGCTGCGGATTTTTAAGAACTTCCATATCACGCCATAATATATTAAATACTAATGTCAAGAGATTTTTGGGATGCTAACAAGCATTATAACCGCATATAATCACGGGTATGCTTATGCAATAATTACTACAAAAGTGGTAAACAGTAAGAACACGAAATGTTTTGCTGGTATACAATCACGATTTCGAAGGCGTATTCATTAGAGGCGTATTCGTTACAGCGTCGGGAGGTTTACAAGCATACGACCAACTATAAATGCTGGCCATACATGTATCACGCGCGCGGTGCCAACTTTACTGCTAACACAGCAACTCTTTAGGAGCTTACTGGTGACCTGACTCACACGTTGGAACAACGCTCCAGGGAGTTGTTAATTGGCTGTGGTTTTGTGGTTTTCCGCGAGGTGGAGGTACTCCCTCAGAAGGGCTGCTTGGTGCGCTATACCCATTTAGAAGCATCCTGACCATAACAAACAAACAAAGATATGTTTATGCCCACAAAGGTTCGCCCTGTGTAGGAACACACGAGCATTGGTATCAAAGTAGCGTTGCTAACTATTGCGCCACAGAGCTCGTCATCTGCCTAACCCAATGGGAGATGGGCATGATGGTATGTATGTATGATGAAAAAGTAGAATAAGTGAATGAATTTGTGTATCTAGGTTCTGTCCATAGATAACAGAAACAACGGGTTCTGTCCTATGTAATAAGTATATATAACGGTCATTCACTTATTCCACTTTTTCACAATATCTATAATAAATACAGATGTTTACAAGAGATGAAAAATGGGAGATATTGTGAAAGTCGGAAACTCCATCAACATCAATGATGTGTTATACTCGGTTTCATTTCATTCAATAACCAAAGCTTTCGTGTTCACTACATCCACATTCACACCTTGCCTTTCAGAGTAGTTATCTGCCGTAGATGCAAGGAAAACTTAATCATCAACGTACAACAATGTTTTAAATGTTGACTCATTTAGTCTTATTCCACAGTCTTACTCATTCAAATCTGGTAAACAACTGCCTATGAATGAGTCCAATAGCCAAGGAGATGCTATACACTCCTGCCTAATACCACGTTCAATAATAAACCCGTCTACTAAACCGTAAACTAATGAAGATCCCATTTACTCGGGCACAGGCACTTGAATCACCATACAAGAATTTGTGTGCCTGTTTAAAATACTTTCCACACCGTAAATGGATTTCGTAGACTAATGTTCATTCCTCTTCATCCTTTTCCAAGTCCATGAAACCACAGAAAACCGATATAGTGCATGATTATATTATAAGAATTTGTTCAGTGTATTGAATTTGACAGCTAATTTGTGATTATAGATTATACCATATGGATAACAGGTTACTGAGATTTTCTACAACGATATTCTTGGTTTTGGACTTAGCCATCAACATTTTATATGTTTTTATCTTCATGACATTTTGTTAAAACCTGTTCGATCTACCAAATAAAATTAATCAGCGAATAAGTGAACACTTGTAACAAGAAAGAATAGGCTACGGTAACCAGTTTAAATCAGTTGGACTGTGTGCTTGTTTGCCTCCGGTGCCTACCGATGGTGAATGAAAAATATTCCTACGGATCATTCTTTGGTTTTCTATTCTATATCATTGAGAAAGGGGAGGGAGAAAGTAAGTGCACAGAATAAAGTTTCTTTGGCAAGGACTATGCCATCGCAATTTATATTTTAATTGATTTAAGTACGTCTTTGCGGCTCGTTTCGCTCTGTCTAGCCTAGAAGGGGTCTGGCCGGGATATACATATATAAACTGAAAAAAGGTAATCTATTACTTTTTTACTCACTTCATTCACTTTGCCATTAGCCTTTTCCAAGTATTCTATTTAACCGGAAAAAGGGGAGAGAAAAGTAATTTTTCCATTTATGTCTCTTTGTTTTATGAAAAATCATTTTTTAGTTTTGTAAGAATTTAAATTAGCAATTCAGTGATAGTACCAGAGCGACCGGACTGGAGCTTCGCGTTTTTTATGTTTCTTTTTGTGTTAAGTAAAGGTTTGTCAGGATATATATATATATATATATAAACTTAAACTTTTAAACCCTGATCTAAATGAAAAATTTGATACAACCCATCAAAGCTACTTCTGAGATTAACAAAATATATTTATGTACATTTTACACAAGATTTCTCGTTTAAAATAATAGGATAGTATGTTCTCTAGGTATAAATGGATGAGGGTTTTCCAAAATAAGTGCGTATATTAATATTTGCAACCAGCGACGAAATTAAATTTTCTTTTAGGTATGTAGGTTTTATTTGTCAAGTAAATTAATAAAGGCTGCCGGGGTTCTTAAACATCCCTCTACCTAAATAATTATCATCAATTAACAGACCCAGCCAAAGAGTTAGTAATTAAACCACACATAATATACCATAGATAAATATTTTTATTAGTTTTGTCATAACGAGAAAATATGTAGTTAATAGATTCTGGCGTTATTTTGCGAAAGTCAAATTTACATGCAATTTGATACATGTAGCACGTACTAACAGTAGTGGGTGGGTGCCGGCCGGCGCTGGGCCGCATGAACTAATTGGTGGCGGAAGCATACAAAGCAGGTTAGATCAAATTGCATAACGAAAAAAATTAAAAAAAAATCACAATGGTAAACGACGTTTAAATAATAGTTCGTAAATGGATCCTATGTATGTACGTATATCTTCACGCCAGGTTCCTTGCGGGGTTGGCAGAGAGAACCGAGCGCCATAAGACGCGGTCCTTATATACTTCACTAGCTTCTGTGACTTTCATAGCTCTATTCATGCACGCTCGCGGGTTCCTGGGGCTCCTGACATCATCTTCTGATAAAACACGACCAATTTTTGTCATGGTAGATTAGTCTTGATCTTCCTCGCCTCCTATATCCTTCCACGTTTGAATTGTATATCTGTTTCGTCATTCTTGCGTCCCGCATTCTTTCTACATGTCCGAACCAACGGAGCATGCGTTTTCTTATCTTAACAGCGACACTCTCTTTCAGACCAACTCTTTCTCTCACGTCTTCATTACGAACGCGGTCAGCAAGCGTTATGCCACAAATTTTGGGCAACGCTCTCATCTCGACCGCATTTCTTCTACTTTATGCTCTCACTTCCATAAGTTAGCGTTGGGATTAGCACCGTGTTGTGTACCGTACGGTGAGCTGTGTCTTCTGGCTTAGATTTCGGCTGCCTAGAAGTTTACTCAACGCTCCATTCACCCTATTCCCTGCATTCACTCGTCTCTCCACATCAGCGGTGTACCTTCCATTGCTGCTAAAAGCACTTCCAAGATATACGATCTCATTCACTTGCTCCAACACTACATCATCAACCGTAATCCTAGTGTTCGTTCTGGTTGTCTCTCTTTCAAATACCATTATCTTGGTTTTTTCGCATTCAATTGTAAGCCTTTCTTCATACAATCATCTTTTATTGTTGGAACTAGTGTTTGCAGTTCGGATGGCGATTCTGCTATTAATACTGCGTCGTCTGCATAAAGCAGCCAGTTGACCACTAAGTCACCCATTCGCATTCCTACATTCATATTTTTTATTCTCTGAAAATCCTCTAAATGGATCCTAGACGACTTAAATACACTTTTTTTATACTACGTCGTCACAAGCATACGACCCACCTAATGTAAAGCGGGTATCGTAGCCTATTAACGCTTGCTATATATTAAGTATCACTCGCACGATGCCCCCTCTGCTGCTTACACAGCAACTCCTTGGGAGCTTACTGGTAATCTCACTCACACGCAGGCACATAACAACCCTCTAGGGAGTTGTTATTTGGCTGCGGTTTTCTGTGAGGTGGAGGTACTTCCCCAGACGGGCAGCTTTATGCGCCCTACCACTCTTAAAAACATATTCTTGAACATACTTAGCTATGTTTATATATACTTGGCTGTAATCACCTGAATACGAGCAAGGCTACATTGATCGTAGAACAGTCAACTGCTGAAGAAAAAAGGTTCTCGAATGGCGTCTCTATACCGGTACACGGTTTGGGCCGGACGCCCACTAGGATGGATGCACATGGCTCTCAAGAGAGGTGGTATTTCCAGCAGTGGACTAATACGGGCTAAAATGATGATGATGATGAAGGAGCGCAAGCAACAATCGCTCCGTTCATGAAACAATTCTCTAGAGAATTCTTTAGAAAATTGCTTCTAGAAGTGCACATCCAGATTTCATAATTACTTCTATAACTTCACGCCAAATCCCTCACGGGGTAGGCAGAGAGAACCGAGCGCCACGCGACTCGAGCCTAACGTACCTCACTCGCTTCTTCAACATTCTCTCTCTTTTCATGCACGCTCGCCGGTTTCTAGAGCTCCTGACATCACCTTCTGATAGAACACGAGTAATTTGATCATGATAGGTAAGTCTTGGCCTTCCTCGGCTCCTACATCCTTCCACTTTTGCATTGTATATCTGTTTCATATTATATATTTCATAATATTATTTAATCCTACAGGTTAAGGTTTGAATTAAGTTGTCGGCTTAAGTAGTACATTAATTATTTGTGTTACATATTCCCGTATTAACTGTTCTTACTTCAGATATTACAACCACATTTTTGATTTTAATTAAAGCAACTATTGGGATATCAATCGTTTATACTACGTATACTGATATACCGGCGCGGTGGGGAAAGGAGCAACCATCGTGTGTCCTCGTAAAATACGAACATTTCTAGGAATCTCTCATGTCCGTGAATGAGAGGCTTGTGGGGCGTGCGTTGCAATAGGCGTATATTGAATTGGTATTTCTCTTAACGGCTTAAATGGCTCTTTCGAACTGTGGTATAGGGATCCGCTGGAAAGGATTTTTGGTACATTCAATGGGATTCCGGGTTATTTCGTAACGATTGGGAATTGCGAGCAATCTCTAGTATTGCACATGCAAGTAAATTCGCATATTCGTTATTTTATTTCTTAAATAAGAACATAATTGTTGTAATACGAATACCCAATATGCGGCAGCGTAATTTTTTTTATATATGACTGCTGGTAATACAGAAACTTTTTAGAAGCTTACTGGTAATCCTACTCACCCACAAGAACACAACATCCCTCCATGAAATTGTTATTGGGCTGCAGTTTTCTGTGGAATACGCTGTTATACGTTTTTACTAAAAGTAATTATATAATACACGCTAGTGGCATATATTCTCGTTCTTCATAGCGTTATCCCATTTCCTAATCCATTAGGATTGGCAGGGTCCGCTACCTAAGCTTAAGGATTTGGCGAAGATACTGATTTTTACATGGAGTGACTGCCATCACGGGCGGGTTTCATCACGATGTTATTCCTTCACCGCCTAGCAAGTGATAATTACAAATACGCACATAGATCCGAAACCACAAATTTAGCGCTAAATGCCAGGATTAGAACCAGGGACCAGTTGATCACTCGACCGGTTCTTTATCCACTGGACTATCACTGTTCTCGATGCTATAGGCATATATTATAGTATATATACATGTTTTATTTTTCATTAGGTATGTTTATTTGGATATGCAAACAAGTGGTGCAATGTTAATACACTAACATGTTTTAAATTTATGTGTCTACCTAAATTAGGTAATTTATATTATACCAAACAAACGGATACTAATTATCCGGGCCATGTTGACTTCACCGATCTTATTTAGAGCAAAGCGTACAAAACTCAAGCTCGTACTTAATCATCATAGTTCATCAACTCTTAATGACCTTACTGGTGGCCTCACTCACACGCAGAAACACGACAACCCTCTAGGGAGTTGTTATTTGGGTGCGATTGTTTTGTGAGCTGGAGGTACGGTCGGCGTCAAAAGTCCATATAGAACGAGTGGAAGAAATCCTTTGTACACACAGGTGGCCGGTTGGCACGCACGTACTTGCAAATAACAAAACAATCATTAATTATATTACGTTACACATTACCGAGAAATTAACCAATAAGATACCAAACCGACAGAGACAGCTATATTCTATCTATACAGCGACGAATGAATAATATCTATTATTTCATTGATTAAATTACCGACAGTAGTGGTCAAATGGCAAAAAACCAACTCATACTTATCGCGAAGAGGAAGGTAATGCTTCGACTCGGCCGAGAAGTGGTCGTTCCCGTCTTATCAATGAGTCACAGGTGAGATTTATGTGTCGACAATTTGATAACAATGGCTTCTCATCGACTGCTGAGTTTGCGAATTTGTTTGACACCTCGGTATCTACCGTACGTCAAGCCTTGCATAGGGTGGGTTTGCATTTTGCCAAAAACCATATTTGACCGAGTTTCATAAGGAAAATAGATTGCCGTTTGCTAGAGAATATTTAGATTTTGACTGGATGAACGTCATCTTAATTGATGAGATGACGTTTATGTCATATCAAAGCGGTAGGCTACATTTACGGAAAAAAATAGAACTAGTTACTTGGATAAAAAAATATGATCCCAAATAGTGAATCTGTACGGATTTCTGTGAATATGCGGGGGTGTAATGAGCGTCGCTGGATTGGTGCCTATAGCAGGACACGCTACAGATGCTCTATATGAGGAAGTATTAGAGGAGAGCATGTTACCAACAGTGCGGTGTATCTATCAATGTCTGTATTAATTTTGTTGGGTCCATGTGGCGGCACTTGCATTCTGTTATTGAAAACGAGGGTGCGTTTATTTAAGTATTAATTTAAGAGTGAAGAAATATTAGTAATTAATAACTTATTCAGGTATTTAAAATTAATTTAATGTAAAGTTATATGCCTTTCTTTCTTGAATATAAAATACAGATTTCATTACATTTTAATATAGGGTAGTGGATGCTACGTAGAAGGGTAGAACATAGGTAACGTATTATTTTTTGTTACACAAACTATACTGTAACCCTGCTGCCCGTGCTGAATTCTAAGATCTAGCTTCAATTTATTTTTTCGACAGGAAAACGATTATTTAACCTATAAGTTTAACAACTTTGCAGTGAAGTAGGTACTGTCTCCTGTGTAGGCAGAATTAACAGCGGCGACCACCAAAAAGGTAATGAACAGTGAAGTTCATTGCTGTTCCGGGGGTGAAACTACAGCTGCCTTGGAATTCACAACGAATTTAATCAGAAGAAATTAGTAGGAGTAGGAAGTTATGGAATTGACTTCCCCTCTTGGCAAAGTGTGACAGGAATATGACAAATAAGGTATTTAAAAACCTCAAAGAGATGGCTAGTCAAGTGAAGCTCAACTGCCGCGCACCACTCTTTACCAAATATCTAAAACACTATTGGGACCTAAATTTTAATAGGTTACCTAACACATCAATTCCAATAATATAGATTGCAGAACTCTTCTTAGGAAAAAAGCTTTGCCCTAAAGTTTCCATGCCCTGTTAAAAATTGTGCAACGGGATGATTGACTTATAACCACTCTTTATTTAATCTGTCTCGCACTGATTGAAAGAACAGATACAAGTGGTGTCCTTTAGTACAAGTTTCCCATCTTTCTTGTCATTCAGACAGCAAAGTTTCAAGTACTGTTCAAACCAATTGACGAGTATGCATGCAACACAAAAATGATCGCGTTGTTTTAGAAAGTCAGGGTGCATGTTTTTAGAGTAGTTTCATTGTATTTGCAAGTCAACTGGTAATACGCCTGCCAGCACTGGTATGGTAGTGCCTCGGTGCTCACAGTTCTATACGATTTACATAAAAATATTAAAGCGAGACGCTGACTTAGCAGTAACTTACGACGCGCAGTACCTATGGTAGCCCTATCTGCCCATGCAGGTGAAGCGTACGTAATACATCCTAAATATGTGGCAGTGTAAATATTTTTTAAAGTTTAAAAGTTAAGCCGCACGTCGAGTTAGACTTAACGCATAAAAGTTCTTTTTGGCTTTTTTTCAATGTAATTAAAATCTTTGTCTAACAGTAATCCCAAGTAAAAAACTAAGTTTTTATTTGCAACTGATACTCCATTGAAGTGTAATCGCGGCGGAGTAAAGTAGGTGCAGAAAAGCTTTCCAAGATTGTTTTGTATTGTGCTTAAAATGATATAAAAAAAATATTACTTTATATCTAGTTTTTTTATTATTATATTACGTTGATCTGTTTTTGATTTGGATAGGACGAATCTTGTATATATGCACTCGTCGGTTTCTATAATTGATAATGAAGCTGTTGGCACTTCCTCATCTGTGTCAATATGCAATTTAAGCCAAAAATAGCTTAGCCTTTATGCGTGGGCTTAAAATTAATTTTGGTAAAGCACATAAAAATTCTTGTTCGCAAAATTCAACCATCCCTAGCTCTTTGATCACCCAGAATCCTTGTAACTCATTTATCACTCCACCAATCGAACCATTTCATAAAAAAAACTTGCTCAATTTAAACAGAATGTTACAGATATCTCGAGCTGCGAGGATCTCTGTTACTAACTCTTTGTGTCATCTTTAAACTGAACTGAAAATAACACGATAGATGACTGGGAAATTTTCTATCATTTGCATATTGCACATTGTATGCTTCTAACGACAATGTAAAGAATGGGTTTTAAAGAAAGGTGGACTGTATGTAATAAATAGGTAAAGACCAGATATCAGAGTATTTTCTATTTATTTAGTATATAGGAGTTATAATAAAATAATGCTTACCAAAAGACGAACGATGACACAATAAATATAACAGCAGAAAAACAAAAGAAAGAATAATACCAGAGTGTAAAAACATAGAGTTTACAAAAGTATAAAAAGGTTATATAAAAGCTATCCTCAACAGACAATAAAGAAATATCCTTTACCCAAAAAATTAAAGACAAAGGTACTTACTTGCCAATTCCCTGTATAACACATAATAAATGAGATTCCCACCACAAATTGACCTAAAAAGTTAAGCAAAAAATTAGTAACGGAGATCTAAATCTAAAAGGCGATAATCTATTTCTGGGAATTGCGGTGGACTCAAAATTGCTGTCTTACATTAGTTATTCAATTATTACATCTACCGCCATGGATGGATTAATTATATATGTTCCGATTCACACAAAACGGACACTGTGAGCGATTTTTGTGTGAATCGGAACATATATAATTAATCCATCCATGTCGGTAGATGTAATAATTGAATAACTAATGTAAGACAAATACCACCTTAGTCTTCCTGCGACCACGGACGCTGCAAAGCGTTCGAAACGTCAGGTTCAACAAAATAAATAAAATACGCGATACTTCCGTTAAAAATTGTTTAATTCAATGTGTAACAATCGCGAAAACCTAAGACAATACTAAGTAAAGCTTCATTTCAGTTAGAAATACCTCCACGCCGGCAACGAAGGGCAATCGGGCGTGAAACTATAGGAGTCAATATTAAGTAAAAATACAATTTATTTGTTTGAAATATGGTAACATTACAGGAGTTAAGTAGTTCATTTGCAGGATACGCATAGTTGCAGCGTAGTTGCAGTACCGTTGCAGTGCAGGATACACACAGTTCCAGCGTAGTTCCAGTGCAGGAAACTTTAATAGAATATACGCATTGGCATTGCACTATTCCTGCACGACTCAAGTAACAGGCGTAAACGTGCAGTTGCAGTTATTTAGCAGAATTAGCCTACAGTAGGCTGCTCTGCCGCATATGCCGTTAGGAGAATAGATAATTGATGGATGCGGCTACTGCTCGCTTAGTCTATTTCAGTTACGTTCACAACATTATGGTATATTGTATCTATGTACATGGTGTATATGGTATACTGTTGTGGGGAAGCGCGTCTGATACTGAAACTATGTTTATATTACAAAAGAGAGCCATCCGCTCTATTTATAACATGAGCTCCAGGCAATCACTTAGAGAACTATTCAAAGAAATAAATATCCTCACGGTTACCTCTCAGTACATTTATGAGAACATAATGTATGTTCGTAAAAATATAAAGTCGTTTTCAAAATTTAGTGAGAATCTTAGAAGCAGGCATAGATTGCGTATGCCAGTACATCGGCTTGCTAAGACTAATAGATCTTTTGTTGTAAATAATATTCGATTCTATAATAAATTACCCTGAAGCAGTTCTGTCCTTGCCTGACAATATGTTCAAAAGGCACATCAAAAATACTCTACGTAAGAATGATTGTTATAGAATCGATGAATATCTAACTGATAGAGATATTTGGATATGATTCAGCACATGTATTAATATAACTTTAATTGTACCGCTTGAGATCAATATATGCACAACACTCATATACATTTATTGTAAAATGTATAGATTATATGAAAAAAAAAAGACCTATATTGGCAAGTTTTTTTGGTATTTCTTCTTCGCCAATGGTCACTTCAAGTGCTGGTAGATTAAAAAGAAATGAAAATTATAAAAATTAATAAGATATAATAGTGAGAATGTAAAAGTGCCCGTGAGGGTCTAACCGCAAATAAAGAATTTTATCTTTTATTTTTTTTATACATTTATTCAGTAGAAATATTTTGAACTTATAATCGACCGCGTAAGGTTGAGAATACATCAGTAGTCATTTTAAGGTTGTCATCAATATGTCTAAATGTGTCAATGCGTGTGTGTCATTTGCAGAATGATGCTTATTCGCGTTCACGCGATTTCAACCTGTAAGCTATGTATGCATTTTTGACACCGGCCGTAGTTCTCCAGACGCGACCGGTTGCTTTGATGCGCTCTACCTCTCTTAAAACACCCAGACTAATACAAACAGACATATCTATGCACACAAATGTTTATCCTGTGTGGGAATTTAATCAGGAGCATTGGTGTCAAAGTTACAGCGCGTTTCACCACTGCGCTATCGAGCTCGTCAAAGGAGATTTGTATTTTTTTATTGAATTATCGACGGTAACCGGGTAAGGAGTGATAAATTCGTACGCTTATGCTATATCAAAATTTATCTCCAACTCTGTCTTAAGAAGTAGCTTAATATTGATCGCATCCTTCACAGATTCAGCCATTAAGACCATGTCGCCCCGAAGGTTGCATTCGCCGTTAACATTTGATGTTCGTAATTTCCGGTCCAGCATCTTGAGCACGTCTGTAGATATAAATGCTGCAATTTTAACGTAACATGTCGGGGTATGATGTAGTTTCTATATCCTTCAAATCGGTCGTGGATTAAGAGGACATAACACAACAAAGAATTAGTAGCGCTCACTGGCGCTGATTATACATATGATCAATCTTAAAGGGACCACTGCTGACATGATTATTCAATAAGAGATACATTTTTATAACCCAGGAATATACATGTTATTGCGATGAGAAAAAATGCTGCTATCTGTAGCAGTTCTTCTTTACGTTTATGAATATATAAATGATCGTATAATTATTACAATTATTACAAAAAATTGACGAGCTCGGTGGCGCAGTGGTGAAACGCGTTGTTACGCTACTTTGACACCAACGCTTGTGGGTTCGATTCCCACACAGTACAAACATTTGTGTGCATGAACATGTCTGTTTGTCTTGGTCTGGGTATTTTCTATGTATAATAAGTATGTATTTACAAAAAAAAAATGTATTTACGTATGTTTATCAGTTGTCTAGTACCCATAACACAAGCTTCGCTTACTTTGGGGCTAGATGGCGCTGTGTAATTTGTCCGACAATATTTATTTTATATTGTTTATTTATTTAATTATTACAATTAATTGTGGATAACTGGAGGGAGACCGGGAGAGCTGTTGATTCAGCTAGTATAGGTACCTACCTATATAAAAGTTTTTCTAAGAGAGGTAGATCGCATCAAAGCAGCTAGTCTGGGGAAGTACCACTACCTCACAGAAACACCACAGCCAAATAATGGCTCCCTGGAGGGTTGTTGTGATCCTGCGTGTGCGTGAGGTCACCAGTAAGCTCCTCAAAGGAGTTTCTGTACTAGGAGCAGAGGTGGTTTCGCGCGAGTGATACTTAATGTATTGCGAGCGTTTATAGGTTACGGTAACTGCTTTCCATTTGGGGTGCTTATATGGCTCCTGACGTTGTGTAAAAAAAAACATTATGAAATGGAAGACAGAAAGCAAAACTCTTATTTTACTAATTAAATTAAGGCAAAATTTTACTGACTTCCTTACTCGATAAAATCCTCTGTCTTGAGAAAAATATTTGCTATCTGCTTTGATCCCCTGATAAATATTAGATTGTGATTTATCATTGTGCCTGAATAAACAGTGGAAGGGATAAAAGAAAGGTCTATTGAAAGAAATTATTTCATTTCGTCTTAATTACTGCAGATAAGTTAAATGAACATTTCGCTATAGTCAACAGTGTAGAATTATTCTTCATTGTAGACAAGTACATAGAACTCAACATCATGTTTTGTATCTTTGATTGTATTTCACTATATACCTAAGTCTTGACAAACTGAGGATTCCTTAGGATAGCTTTTTTCAATGTTTATTGGAATTGTTTAAAAACATTGGTAACTAAAATAGTTCTTGCATACAATCCAGACCTTACAGAAGGCAGTGGCAAAATAATGACCCCCTGGAGGGTTGTCTTCTTTCTGCAAGGGAGATATATTACCAGTAAGCCCCTAATGAATTGCAGCCTTAGATGCGGGAGAACGTGCAAGCAATCTTTTGAGAATGAGCCATTACATACCATTGGGGAAAAAAATAAAAGATTGAAGAAGAAATAGTGGGCGAATAATGGCCCATTGATACCTACATCACAGATTAAGTAATACTATCGTATTATTAGATCTGCCATTTGGCGTTGCGGTTTCCTCAGAAAACTATAAACATGTATTTTGAACATCAGTCGTTAAGGTACCTGACTGGGGAAGTACCTTTGCCTCACAGAGTACCGCAGTCCAACAACTTTCGGGAAGGTTGCTGTGTTTCTGCGAGTGAATCAGGTTATTAGTATACTCCTTTTCAGAGTTGCTGTATTAGCAGCAATGGGTAGCAACGCGGTGCCATACTTCCTATATTGCAAATGTTCATTGACTACGGCAACCATTTTACATCAGATCGGTCGTATGCATGTTTGAATTTGTATAAAAAAGTTAGAGTTAAGTTAAGTAAAAAAGTTAATTTGTCCACTACAATAACATGTGTTAATTAAGGTAAGTTTATTCATACAATATGCAAATATGTGCCCTCGGTGTAAGAATAGGCCATCCCTTCTCAACCCGTGGGCGTTGAAATATCCAGTGGATGGGCAGCAGTGTCCCCTGCGTACTTTAATGACTTACTGCGGTTGCCAACCCGCCTGCCAAGCGTGGCAATGGCAACTATGGCAAAAGCAACTATGGCAAAAGCTCCCTCTATACGAGTATAAGTATAAGACGGCCCCCACTCACCGGCAACCCGGCAGATTCTGGCTCCGGTAGCGGTCAGAGTATCGGCGGGGTAGGGGGTGCTAAGAATATCCGGCTCCAGCGCCGCGGCTACCAACAGAACTGACTGGCCTTGGCAACATACTATACGCGTACAATGGGGGTCCCCATTACAAGTAGATATTGGAGCTGGAAGAGGAACTAAGCAAGTTGCATTGGGATATAACAAGACTGTCCCAAATCCGAAGACAGGGCAAAGACACGGTGATCCTTAAATCCGACAACTTGCTTTACTGCTGGTAGGGCGACCATCTTTCACAAGGTGGTGTCGGGTTTATCGTTCATAAGCACCTCGTCAGCAATGTACGATCGAGGCTGTGTCAGCGAGGGTTGCTTACATTATACTCAAAATTATCAGACGGTATTCGCTGAAGGTCATACAGGTCTACGCACCAACTTCGACATACCCTAATGATGAGGAATATGTCTCCTATATTTGAAGACATCGCCAACGTAATACATATCTCAAAAACTCACTACACAGTGCTGATGGGGGACTTCAATGCAAAGCTGGGCACGAAACAGAAAGGTGAGTTGAGAGTAGGACAATATGGAATCGGTCAACGAAACCAAAGGGGTCAAGAAGAGCTCTTTATGGTGCTCTTGAACTGGAAAGGATACGGTGTTAACATCAATGGAGAATGCATCACTCACCTTCGATTTGCCGACGATATAGTTCTCATGGCTAAATCGCTGAAGGAACTTGGCGCTATGCTCAATGACCTCAATAGTGTTTCCAACTAGATAGGTCTCAAGTTGAACATGGACAAGACTAAGATCATGTCGAATATCCATGTTACACCTAAACCGGTCACGGTTGGAAGCACTATGCTCGAACTTGTTGACGAATATGTTTACCTAGGACAGGTTATTCAGTTAGGTAAGTCCAACTTAGACCGAGAGGTCAACAGACGGATCCAACTCGGCTGGGCAGCGTTCGGGAAACTTCGACAATTTAATATATTTCGTAATAATTAAAGAGGCGACAGAGATAAACCAAGGCTCCAAAGTCGGCACCAATCATCTGTCCGTTGGGGAATGTTAACTAACGAAGCTGAAGACCAATACTGGCACCATTATTTCTACGAAGACTGAGATTCTGAGTGATATAGAGAAGTTCTATGAACAGTTGTACACATCGTCAGTAACAGTGCTAATAATAATCCAAGATCTAAACTGACTCGACACTACACCGAAGATAGCGCGGACATCAGTCTGTACGAGATTCATATGGCTCTCAAGCAGCTCAAAAAGAGAAACCACCGGGGGAGAACAGAATTACGGCGGAGCTTCTGAAAGCGGGCGGAAAGCTGATACTTGTAGTCGTCCAGTATTCAATGCTGTCATACACTCCGGTGAAACACCGGAAGCGTGGAGCAGAGACCTGGTCTTGTTGTTCTTAAAAAAAGGTTGATAAGACCCTGTAAGAAAAATAAAGCGATATCTTTTCTGAGCCGCATTTATGTACGGTTTTTGGGAGTCATCACAAATCGTGTCGCACGCAGACTTAATGAATTTCGCCTACCGAGCAAGTCGGATTCCGAAAAGCCTAGATTACATACACATACATACCGTCCGCCAGATTAAACAGAAGACTGAAGAGTATAATCTGTCTTTATGTCTGGCGTAGGAGGATTACGAAAAGGTCTTTGATTTTGAGACATGGGCGGTACTACAAACTTTCCAGCGATGCCAAATTGACTATTGATACGGCATAGACATCAATGGCGAATACATCACTCACCTTCGATTTGCCGACGATATAGTTCTCATGGCGAAGTCGTTAGAGGAACTTAGCGTTATGCTCAATGACGCCAGTAGTGTTTCCAATCAGGTAGGTCTCAAGATGAACATGCACAAGACTAAGATCATGTGGAACGTCCATATTACACATATGCCGATCATGGTTGGAAGCGCACGAATATATCTACCTAGGACAGGTTATTCAGTTCGGTAAGTCCACTTCGACCGAGAGGTCAACAGTCGAATCCAACGCGGTTCGGCAATATTCTGGAAACTTTGACACATCTTCTCGTCTATAATAACTCGAAGACTGAAGAGCAAGGTTTTGAAAAGTGCGTGTTGCCAGTGATGACATACGGAACTGAGACGTGGCCCTTCACTGCACTGCACGTATGGAGAAAATTCTAATAACATTTTATTCTATAATATAATTTACTTCTATACATAAACCAAAACATTTCCTTTACTTTGTGGATAAACAGCTCTATTCTAAATCGTAGAGATGCGATGCAACAAAATAAAACCGTGACCGGTCATAAAATCTCTCATTCAAAGAAAATGTTTTTAAATCCCTGGTAACATTAAGCCGATTAAAGACGCTTTTAAATCATTTTGCCCTTTCAAAGATTATTAATATAATACCAAGAAGATTCTCATTAATGTTTGTTACACAGAAAATACGTTGTTCAGATAAAAGAACCTGTCGACGGCCAAACAATTAGTACGCGTTAATGAGCCGTCATAGATAATAAATATATCAAAAATATTTTATTTATGTTAGTTTTTATTAACTTTTATTTATTTATCTTTCGGCCATTTTCAATAATATCTAACAGTAAGGGAACATTTCGCACTCACAGAACAAACTCGCCCATTACCAGTATAAAACTAACCCCACCTAACACCTAATAGCTTTGAGAACGGATTTATAACTTGCTAGCGACATCTGTAAGTTTGTATGTAGAGGTAAAAATGCATTTAAATTACGAGATTTAACTTTATTTTGGGGTAGGTACGTTCGTTCAATATAATATGGGGCGAAATTATAGATGGCGTGCGTTTAATACCTACTCAGCTTAGTAAAAATAAATTACCTTGTAACCGAAATAACATAACACACTTGCGTCCCTTGTAAAAAGCATGTACTATGATTATTTTTAAGCAATTTAAGAACATTTTATATAATATAAATAATTATAATAATAAGGCTAAGTTCCTCAGTTTGTGAGATAACGCCGTATTAGCAAGTTTTGTAGCATTTTATTCTTTTGGTAGTGTATTTGTATAAATATTACTAACATGTGATTGATAAAGTACACTTAAGTAGAGGCTGATAAAGTGTGGAAGAGGCGAGAGTGGTATATTTAGATCGGTGCACCACGCGTTCCATAGTCTCTGCCAACCTCAATGGGAGACGGGCGTGATAATATGTATGTAGGTAAATAGTAAATCGCTTAGGTCCGTCATGATGATGTAGGAGTCGAGGAAGACTGTTAAAGAAGTGAAGTGGGATATGGCTCTTGGTTTTCACTGCCTGCCCCGTATAGGCAAGCATGAACGTAAATACATAGATTTTATTTCAGCTATTGACAGTAAGGATAATGTAGTCTCTTCTTCTTACCATTATCCCGTTTCCTAATCCGTTAGGATCGGCGGGGTCTGCTACCTAAGCCTAAGGATTTGGCGCAGATACTGATTTTTACAATTTTTCATAATTCCATACCCAGACGAAAAACCATATCATTCTTAGGTAAGGTCACACTTTTTTTCTTAGGAAGGTCTTTCGAAATATAATTTCTTTGACGTGTGGGTGTCCTCACGATGTTTTCCTTCACTTCAACAAGCAAGTTATAATTAAAACTATGTACATATGTACGAATTAAGTGGTATATGCTAGGATTCGAACCAGTATAACAATAACATACATAACTACATAGGTACCTACTGTATAGTATCCAGGTATTTTTAGTTGGAAAACATTTTACAATACGAGCTCGGTGGGGCAGTGGCGAAACGCGTTCTTACGTTACTTTGACACCAACGCTCGTGGATTCGATTCCCACACAGCACAAACATTTGTGTGCATGAACATATCTGTTTGTCTTGGTCTGAGTATTTTCTATGTATATTAAGTATATATTAAAATAAAATGTATTTAGGGAGGTTTATTAGTTGTCTAGTACCCATAACACAAGCTTCGCTTACTTTAGGGCTAGATGGCGCTGTGTAAGTTGTCCGACAATATTTATTTATTACATTATATTACATTTAAATAATTATGTGAATATATATAAACAGAAACATAAACATATATGTGCACATGTTATATATACAAAGATATATAAATATACACTCAGTAATTGGAACTAAGGACACTGAGGGGAAAGCGAAGAAAATTAAGCTGATTACGTAATGTTAAGAGCAAGATAGTGAAGTTTTATGAGATGTTTGAAGGAACGAAGTGACTGAGCACTCCTTATATCAAATGGCATAATATTCCATAGGCGCACTGCCTCGACCGAGAATGAGTTAGTATAGAAATCAATGGAGTGGTATGGTGTTTTAAGACGGAGTAAAAGTGCACTATGTACGGTACGATCCTGTGAATCGCTGTGAATAACAAAACGTTCCTTTAAATAGTTTGGAGTAGCAGGCTCAAAGAGGATAGAGCAAAGAAGAGAAAGGCTGTGCCAGTTACGATAAAGTCTTATAGGGGGCCACTTGAGTTGAAAACGAAACTCAGAAACATGATCATATTTGCGAAGTCCAAATATAAATCGTATACAAAAGTTTTGAAGGCGTTCAAGCTTATTTAATTGTTCTTTGGTGATATCTAGATAGCAGGAGTCAGCGTAGTCGAGGATAGATCTAATGATTAGGAAAGGACAGTCAACTATCAAGTATTGTGATTCGTATGAGAGAGATAAATTGAATGTTACCTGTCATATGCCCTACATTACTCTACATCTATAAATAAATATTTTCTTCTTCTTCCTCGCATTATCCCGTTTCCTATTCCATTAGGATTGGCGGCGTTTACTACCTAAGCCTAATGATTTGGCGAGGATATTCATTTTGACGTAGAGCGACTGCAGTCAGACCTTCACAACCCAGAGGAAAAACCAGACCCTTCATAGGTTAGGTCACACGTCTAACGAAATATAATTTCGTTGATGTGCGGGTTTCTTCACGATGTTTTCCTTCACCGGCAAGCAAGTGATAATTACATGGCACATGCCAGGATTCGAACCGAGGGGTTCGTTATTTACTGGGCTATCATTGCACTATAAATAACTATCTTCTATTTATAAACAAATACACAGCGGCATCTGGCCCCAAATTAAGGGAAGTTAGTGCTATGCTATGGGTACTAGACAATTAATAAATGAACTGTCAAAGTAATGTGTTTCCTGTAAAACATTTATATAAAAAAACATATAAAAAAATAATTGTCATTAATAATTTGCTTTTATAAAATTAGCATTTCTAATGATCGCTATTTCATCATAATGATTAATGTCATTGTATATTTAACTAGTGAACGCAACCCCGTTTCTACCATTTCTCACATACGGAGCTCACTCTTGCCCGGTGGTGGAGTAAGTCAGTCTTAACACCAAAGCAGGATTCGATTTCCATACAGCACAAACGTTTGTGTACATGAGCATATCTGTTTGCCTTGTTCTACCTGTTTTTCACTGAGGCAACAAAGCAATCCGACTGAGGCATTCCATCACACAGAAAATCGCAGATAAATATAACTTCCTATAGGCTTGTTGTGTCCCTGTGAGTATTTGATACTACTACTAAGTTCCAAAGGAGTTATCGGCTAGGGTGTAAAAATAAAAACGCAACCAGCCTTCGAGATCTTTTCTAAGGTTCTCTACCATAGAAAAGTTCTTGAAGCTAGAAACCATTTGATAGTTAGGAATCAATGAATTCGTTACGTTGAGTGAGGATTGAACGCTATGCGCGGTGCCATTCTTGCTAACACTTTATCAGAAGGTGATGTCACGAGCCTTAGAAATCGGCGAGCGTGCATAAGAAGAGCAATGGATGTTAAAGGCGGGGGAGAGGATTGTAAGGATCGAGTCATGTGGCGCTCGGTTATCTCTACCTATCCCGCAAGGAATTTGGCGTGAAGTTATAGATATACGGGGTTTTCATTAAGCGCTTGCTATCTTAAATTAAATTTAAATAAAACAAGTGTGAGATCGTGAGATCTCATAGAATTTTTTTATTCGTTTGAAGGGCCTATTGATGTTATTATCTGTGGAATATAACATCGTTAATATGTACGCCGCGGCTTCTCTTGGTGGCGCGCATCCGAAATGTCCACTTATAAAACGTATAAAACAGGCTGAATTTGACCAACGGCATGGGTTATGTTAGCTTTGAGGGTCGCTGTAGTTTGTGGCTTATTCGTATAGACCTGCGACTTAAGAAAACGCCATAAGAAAAAGTCTAACGGGTCAAATTGCACGATCTCAGTGGCCAGTTCACATCACCTCCACCTAAGATGACCATGCCCTCAAATAGCTCGTGTAAAATGTCCAATGTGGCATGAGCTGTGTGGCACGTAGCGCCGTCCTGTTTATTTACTGTATATTTCGTCCATATCATCCAATTCAGGTCAAATGAAGTTGGTAATCATCGACCTATAGCGCTCGCCGTTGACGGTGATGGCGTGGCAAATGTCGTTCTCAAAGAAATATGGACCGATGATGCCGCCCATCCAAAATCCACACCAAACAGTAAGTTTTTCGGGATGCATTGAATGCTCCTAGATCTCATGTGGATTGGTATCGTCCCAAATCTGACAATGTTGTTTGTTCATGCACTCATTCATCCAGAAATAGGACTCATCGCTGAAGATGATTTTTCGATGAAAATTCGGGTCAGTTGCCAACTGCTCCAGGGCTCATTCCGCGTACACACGTCGTTGTCTATTATCATTTACTTCAGCTTCTGGGTCAGTTGAATTTTGTACGGGTGCAGGCCCAAGTCACGACGCAAAATTCGCCAAGCTGTGGTCTTTGAAGCGCCGAGTTCTTGTGAGCGACGCGAAATCGACTGCCTCGCATTCTCTTGCGTTTTGTGTATGTACGGGTGCTGGTTGATGGTTTACTGAACCAGTGGATACTCAAATTTATCCACCGCATTGCGCGAATAGTCCTCTCGGTAGGACGATTATGGCGATTGGAAAATGGGCGAAGTGCGCGTAACGTTGCACGAACAGAACACCCATTTTGATAAAACAATTTTATCATTTGCACATGTTGAACGCTATATTCATCCATGGTGATTTGGCAAAACAGACTGAATAAATGACAGCCAATTTGACAGATGGAGCTTCAATAATGGCCGCTATCAACTGTCAAAGTTCGGAAGTCTCTATTGGAAGACCCAATGTATATAGACATTTGTGTCCATTTGATATGTCAGTGTAAAAATTCACTGTGATAATGGTTATATTTATCCGTCGTTAATAGAATGAAACCTAATGATATCCATGACTTGCAGTTCGCAACAAAACCAATTTAAACTTCGCACCGCAAATTGGTCAAACCACCAAAATTCATTTCCAAATTTTGTCAATTATCGTCAATAACGTGAATGGCGATGAAAAGTGACAAGTTACTGGTACTTCCAAAGGGCTATGTTTACATAGATAGTACTGATTGCCCGGCTTGATAGAGTGAAAAAGAAAAACCATGTTCATTGACTAAGACATCAATTCGAATATTTTAATATGTTTGATACTTTTTTGGGTGTGTAACTGTTGTATCTACCTTAAATAAATATAAATACGCTGACAAAAATTGTATTTGTAATTTTTATAAATATCCTGCCCTTGTGTACACTGAACACTTCCTAAACGGTTGGACCGATTTTGATGAAATTTCTTGTTTGTGTTGTAAGTGGTTTAGAGAATGGTTAGGATTCACAATTAGACCCGGCAGGTGGCGCAGCAATCGGGTTTTAAGAATTTCTAATTTAATTTCAGACAGGACATTGTCTGTTGATTTCGCTAGTATATATATACATGTAAATTCTTCTGAAAGTCGTCTCACGTAGAATACATACTTGAGACGACCTTCAGAAGAAGAAATAAGTTACTAGAAATGTAGTTGTTCTTCTGAGGGCACTCTCCGGAACTCGATAGAAGAGAGGTGGTGAACTCTCATAGGAACATTGCGTACCCTTATAATTAGCCGTAAGGGTTATATCAGACTTTTACTGACTAAACAGCACCTTGGGGAGACCATTAGCCGGAAAGGCTTTTAAGGTCCCAGGGGATGTAGGTCGTTGTAAATATATGTGAATGTATATGTTGACCTAGAATCATATTTCTGAGCGGCCGAATATCGCTCGGGGTTTTATTATTTCTCAGGAAAGCACCGACATAGATAAACTTAAAAAGCAAAACCTTATCTAGATACAAAATTTGATCCAAACCGCTAAAGCCATTTTCGAGATAGTTGTATTAGAGGCTACTACTATTAAACATCTACACACCTTTATTTATACCACTAAGAGCATACGGGCTGCCTAATGTATAAATAAATATTGTCGGACAAATTACACAGCGCCATCTAGCCCCAATGTAAGCGAAGCTTGTGTTATGGGTACTAGACAACTGATAAACATACGTAAATACATTTTTTTTTGTAAATACATACTTATTACACATAGAAAATACCCAGACCAAGACAAACAGACATGTTCATGCACACAAATGTTTGTATTGTATGGGAATCGAACCCACGAGCGTTGGTGTCAAAGTAGCGTAATAGCGCGTTTCACCACTGCGCCACCGAGCTCGTCTCTCGTCGTTTATGTCCCGTTTATGCGCACATTTTGACACTCGCAGGGTTATTGACCTAAATATATATATATATATATACCTACTTCCCGTTGACCTAGAATCAAGAAATTTGGTAAAAACCAAGGTCATGTAGCACAAGTAAGGGAAAAAATTGTAGTTAAATAGCAAAAAAAAACGAAAATATTTTTACGGAGCCCTCTTTTTTTCTTTTTCTTTCTCTTAAAACGAACCATATTAAGTTCTTTTTCTTCTCAGCTTTATCCCGTTTCCTAATCCATTAGGATCGGCGGGGTCCGTTACCTTAGCCTATAAGATTTAGCGAAGATACTGATTATTACGTGGAGCGACTACTCTGACAGTAGCCACTCACACCTCCACAACCCAGAGCTTTACACAAAGTTGTTGCGCTTTAAATATGTATTTATTACAAAAACACAACTGTATGTATCATGGGCGCTACAGGAATTGCAAAGTCGATTCATCAAAGCCTTCAAACATTTAGCCTCAGGCTTCTAAATAGCCTCTCGTTTGTAATTCCTTCCCTTCCGCCCTTTGTACTTAATGAACTACTAATTAAAGTACGGCTTCTTGGCCAGATTGAACTCGTGTCGTGAACCGTCTACACTATTCGAGTTGTCTTATTTTTTTAACAATGTCGGGAGGCATACAGGCATGCCCACCCCATATTAAGTGGTTATCGCAGCCTATGGATGAAATACGTTAAGTAGTACTCCGGTGATGCCACCTCTGCTGCTAGCACAGTAACTTCTTAGGGGCTTGGGGGGACTGGTAATTTCACACACAAATACAGGAAGACAACAACCCTTCAGGGATTTATTATTTGGCTGCGGTCTATTGTGAGGTGGAGGTACTTTTGCAGACAGGCTGTTAGAAGCGCTCTACCTCTCTTAAAAACATTCAGACCAGGACAAACAGACATGTTCATGCACAATAAATGTTTGTCCTGGGTGGATGGAACGCCATTGTTCTTCTGCCCAATTTCTGTGTTCAAGAGCCCATTGATATCGAATCCTACGATTGTGCATTGCTATAGGTGGTACCCTTAACGGTCTTCGGGAATGAAGGTTCACTTCATGCAAGCGGTTTCTGACTGTTTGGTCGCTAATTAAGTTCCCTGAAGAGTGACACACATCAAAAGTGTCTAGGGATCAAGCATTTTTATGCGGATTTCTTGAGATTGAGATGTGGCTTTGTAATAAATTTATGATTTTATAAATTTATATGGATCCTTTTTGGTGCATTTCATTATTTATTTATTTATTTCAGTCTTTTTTTCGAACTTTAATGTTAGTGGTTCAAATGTCAAAAATCCCTTTATTATGAAAATGGCAAATTTCTTTATTAACGCAAAGGTGACTTGGTTTATCGTTACTGTAGACAAACGAAAACACTTTATTTGATGAATCCTTAAAGAAAATTTTAATTAATATCAATCAGGAGAAAAGTTATTGCAAAAATATATGTTGATCCCTAGACACTTTTGATGTGTGTATATATCATATGTTTCGTGTACATATGTGATCAAATTTTAAATTTAGAGAAGGTTTTGCTTTGTAAGTTTATCTATGTCTTTTCTAAACAATTAAGCGATATTACATACACAAAACTTCAAAGCTCGGCCATCCAAATAATATTATCTATTTCACGCTATAATTATTAAGTTTTTGGTCGCACCGTGTGTGGTCTATAGTGTCACTAAGGCTTCGCTTCGAAACTCACTAAATACATTTTGCTTTTGCTCATTTTTAGGGTTCCGTACCCAAAGGGTAAAACGGAACCCTATTACTGAGGCTCCGCTGTCCGTCCGTCCGTCTGTCACCAGGCTGTATCTCATAAACCGTGATAGTTAGACAGTTGAAATTTTCACAGATGATGTATTTCTGTTGCCGCTATAACAACAAATACTAAAAAATAGAATAAAGTAAATATTTAAGGAGCTCTCATACAACACACGTGATATTTTTGCTGTTTTTATAGATAATGGTACGGAACCCTTCGTGCGCGAGTAGGACTCGCACTTGGCCGATTTTTTTCTTATTACTTTAAACGAGCAATTGCTGTACATTTATAAATACTATTGGTCGCCTGGTGGTCGAAATTCGACCATAATTCATATAATTTTTAAGTTTGAACAATTAATATTTCAAGTACAAATATCTATTAGACAAACTATGACTATGGCATTCTCCTAATTATTTTTGACGTTCAGTAAGACTATAGATAAATAATACTAAAGAACAATAATATTAACCTCTTCTTAATTTGACCACAGGCCATAGACCATACACTTTTGTGTAGTAGGTATATATGTGTTCGTGCGTCAAAGGCATGGTAGTGTGTGTAATGTTTTTATTAGACTTTCTCCACTGATCCTCTGAGTTTTTAATGTTCAATTGTTTAAAAGTTTTAATTGTTTTAGTTGGTTCAGTATGTGTAAACTGAAAAAGTTCCTCACTTGGTTGTACATTTTCTTTTAACAACTTAACAGCCATCAATTAAGGGAGTTAGTGGTAAGGTAAGGGATATTGATGAAGTAGCCTTAAAATAGATCAACTACTTGTTTAACCTCTGTGATTGTCATATTTTATAGAAGTAGCTTATATTTACGTGTTTTTTTACTAAAAATATTTCATATAGCATTAATTTTATTTGATGATTGCTTAATTTTGTTTTTAATTATATAATGATGATGTACATTCTGTGTACTAAGTATCGGGAATTTGTCAATAAAACAAAAAATACAAATTATTCATCTAAATTTATTTTATCGCCTTCAAAGTAGGCCCCATCGCTTGCAATACAACATCTCCACCGCTTCACCCAGTCTTCCATACATTTTTCATAGGCTATTTGCGGTATGGCCTTTAGCTCATTCAGCGAATTTTCTTTTATGGCTTCTATCGACTCAAAACGTTTTCCTCGAAGTGGTAATTTTAACTTGGGAAATAAAAAAAAGTCAGACGGAGCCATATCAGGTGAATACGGTGCTTGGTCGAGAACTTTTGTTGAATTTTTCGCTAAAAACTCTTTCACTATAATGGCTGTGTGTGATGGTGCATTATCATGGTGCAGCATCCATGAGTTGTGTTGCCACAAATCTGGACGTTTTCGGCGGATACTCTCACGCAAACGCTTCATGACGCCTAAATAATATTCTTTATTCACTGTTTCTCCCTCTGGAAGGAATTCGGAGTGAACCACACCACGGTAGTCAAAAAAAACTGTCAGCATCACCTTGATTTTGGAGCGACTTTGCCGCGGTTTTTTGGGTTTCGGCTCGTTTTCGAGACGCCATTCTGAAGACTGTTGGCTTGTTTGCATGTCGTACTCATAAACCCATGTCTCGTCGCCAGTTATTATACGTTTCATAAAGGTCGGATCCGTAGAAGCTCGGGAAACCATGTCTTCAGCGACATGCTTTCGCTGCGCTTTTTGAACAAAATTGAGCTCTTTTGGAACTAGTCGAGCGGCGACGCGTTTCATGCCTAAAATGTCAATGAGAATGTTGTGGACGGACTTAAAAGATATGTTCACCTCACTAGCCAACTCTCTCAGACTCATACGTCGATTTTCGAGCACTAGCTTCTTGATTCTGTCGATGTTTTCTCTGGTCGTAGCGGTTGAAGGTCTACCAGAACGAGGCAAGTCTACTACTACTTCTCGGCCTTCTTTAAAAGCCTTATACCATTCATAAGCCCTTGTTTTCGATATACACGATTCGCCGTAGGTATTTCGCAACATTTTTAGTGATTCACCACATGAAATATCATTTGAAACACAAAATTTAAGGCACACTCTTTGTTCAACAATATTTTCCATTGTAAAAATCGCCGAGGACTCAAAACTATGACCAACAAAAAGTGTAGTTTAAAACAAATTAAATGACAGATCCCGCTCAAATTTTGCGCGCTAAATCAGTACAGTGCTACCAACATGCAGTAAAAAAATTAGAACGACCTCTTTTACGCGGGTCTTTTTATTGACATATTCCCGATACTTTTTACACAGAGTAGTATACAATGAGAATGGCAAAAAATAGGCAAGCATATTGTGATATTTGTATGGGTAGTAGTTGTAAGGTTTGTCTGATATTAATTATCAAATGAAAGTAATTTCGTGTTCTCTTAAAATTATCCTGTCCACTATTTTCGCAACTTTTTTGTATAATTTATTTTTTGAACTGATTTCTTCAAGTGTTATTTTAAACTGTGTATTTTCTATTGACAAATTATCGATTTCTTCGTGAGCAGTGGTTAGTTCAATATGAAGTTTCTCAATTTTTATTTTCTTGTATTTGGTCATCGTTTTTTCTATAGGAAATATTTGGTAAACTACTACGAGTACTAGTGCCATCTAATGTCGATTCTTTTGAATTATTATTTTAATTTGATGCGTTGCTAAGTGATGGATGTATCGGTCTCCTCATAGTAATGTAACAGATTAGCATAAAGAAAATCACGATCGTCTACAGTATAATCCAGCAATTGCAATATATCGTCTAATACATTATTGTATGTAATAAGTTTGTTTCTGGTCATAGGTCTGTACAAGAGATGACTTCTTAAATCTGTATGTCGCATCCGGTCATGAGTATGGATGTTTAAGAGGAAACAAAATCGTGTGAACGAATTCCAAGAGTAATTTCAACACAGAATCAAGAGGTCGACACTGGGATAAATGGAGAGTTAGTGCAAACGGCGGCAAGTAACGACGTCATGGGACGTCTCGTTTCGTATTATCGTGAGCATTGATTACAAGTGTTGATTTAAAATTATAGTGTGATATGAAATACATTGGATTTCTCATTGCATATCCCGCATAATATCGGATAGACCATACAAATACGACATGTATTATATGATATGATCTTGATAAACTACGAACTGACCGCAATAATCTGAGGGCAAGTTGCCAATAATTGTTTTATTTCTAAGGTCACAATTACAAAAAGTTGCAGATGTGGCCGTTATACGCGTAGATTCTAGAAATAGATTTTCCAGAAAATAGAGCAAATGATTTAAATAAAATTAAAGATCTAATAATACTTGTTCGTGTTTCTACCAATATAGCAATATTAAACTCACCACAGACGATTATGTCTTTATTGCTTTTGAAAACTTTTCTTAAAATATCCTCCATTACTTGTTCAAACTGCAAATAATCACCACTAGGAGGTCTATATACGCAAATAACTACACAATTCTCTAATTCAGCACATGAGACTTCGATAGTGGACCCAACAGAGAACCTAACAATATCTAAACATTCTCTCCTCACCCACCCAGCCACGCCCTCCTCTTATTGAAGACTCCCTATTAAAGCAACAGACTATTTTATAATTTATTAATGCTACATAACATTTCACTCTTTTTAGGGTTCCGTACCCAAAGGGTAAAAAAACGGAACCCTATTACTAAGACTTCGCTGTCCGTCCGTCCGTCCGTCTGTCACCAGGCTGTATCTCACGAACCGTGATAGTTAGACAGTTGAAATACAACAAACGTGATTTTTTTGCTCGTTTTTGCTCGATATTGGTAGCGGCAACAGGTAGACGCTTGAAATATTCACAGAATATTTAGTTATATATTCACTTTAAGAATAAATACTTAAATTAAAATAAAACAAATATTTAAGGGGCGCTCACATACAATAAACGTGGTTTTTATTTTTGGCCGTTTTTATAGATGTACGGAACCCTTAGTGCGCGAGTCCGACTCGCACTTGGCCGATTTTTTTAATCAATGCTCTGTCATCAATATCTCAATGTCGTATTTTCCAAAAAATCATTTTACGCTTTTTTTTCCTTTTGTCTCCCTGAGCAGTGTAAATCTGCAGTTCAAAATTAGTTTCAGTTTGTCATTTACAATGTAAACGGTTCAGACTATTGACATTATAAGCCACTAAAGTGGATAACTTAATTCTAGATGTATTTGAAAGGTATAATATATCTTTCGTAAAATAAAAATCACTCATAAAATTATTAGTGTAAAAAAAAAATGTCATTATGACAACATGTCAAGTGGTATAAGTTGTTAATATTGTATTATTATCATACTTTATTTACATTACACTTTAGATACATTTTTCGACGAGCTCGGTGGCGCAGTGGTGAAACGCGTTGTTACGCTACTTTGACACCAACGCTCGTGGGTTCGATTCCCACACAGTACAAACATTTGTGTGCATGAACATGTCTGTTTGTCTTGGTCTGGGTATTTTCTATGTATAATAAGTATGTATTTACAAAAAAAAAATATTTACGTATGTTTATCAGTTGTCTAGTACCCATAACACAAACTTCGCTTACTTTGGGGCTAGATGGCGCTGTGTAATTTGTCTGCCAATATTTATTTTTAAATATAAAGATTTTATGTAAAAATAAATACATTTAAAAATATAAAAAAAGGGGGTACCCGCCGGTAGCGAAGCGAAGACCCAAGCTACCGGTGGTCAGGGCTCCAGAGTGAGGAACCTTCTCACAATACGGGCCGTGTCCAAAAGAACCGCCTTCTGAATCTGGTTCTTGACCCAACTGCCAAGCGAGACCCTCTCAAGATATCGGTCGAGGCTCTTCGCTATAAGCCCGTTTACTGTCACGACTATTGGAACAATTATCGTCGAGTCCACACGCCACATGGCGGTAACCTCATGAGCCAAGTCCAAGTACTTAGAAAGTTTCTCTTTCTCAGCTTTCATGAGGTTTTCGTCATGAGGAATGGTAACGTCAACGAGAACTGCACGGCGCGTCTCCCGATCTATTACCACAATATCGGGCCTATTGGCGACAATAGTCCTTCTGTCTGTGATAATTGACCGGTCCCAGTAGAGCGTGATACTACCGTTCTCGAGATATTATTATGTTAGTATTAAATTTTGGTGACTAGCAATATGTATAAGGTAGTGCGCATAACAATATTCCATTTACTTTTAAATGGTTTATGGTTTATCCAATCCACTGTTTACATCCTTTTTTTTAATTCCTATACTATTTCCCATAAACGGAACAATAGTGGTTTTGTCATCCACCTGTATATTCATAATTTTATCTATTATTTGACCATATTTTCAATATGCCATACAATAATTAATAACATGACGTTTTACATGGTTGCTTAACAAAGGACCTAAATTAAAACCTATTAGGTCTGAGAACAGGTTCTAATTTAGGCTATAGGTTTTCAAATAACAAGATTGTTTTTTAGGCAACTGATGCATTTTTAAAAACCTTGTTAGGGGAGAGGCACACACATTTTATACTCCAAAAATAGATAGACAGATAGAGATAATTATAATGGGTATTACATTCAAAAGATGTTTTTGTCGCTCCGATTGCATACAATGAAACCTGATACTAATCAACTTCGCTTTAAATTCTCGTCTGATACTAGTAAATTAGTAAGGCCTAGTTGTTTGTGATGACGTCATCATCATCTTTCCATACGAAGAACGATCACTGCTGAACATAGGTCTCCCGCTTAGACTTCCACAGCGATCGGTCCTGAGTCCTTTCGGTCCTTTGTAGAACTTTGTATTACTAATATTAAAACCACAAATCCGGTATTAATCATCACAGGACCGCTTGGTTATTATTGGGGCATAAATTCCACTAAAACGTTTTGAAATATTAAGAAAACAACGATAACATGCAATAATACATTAAAAAAACACCTCTCACTTAGTAAGGAAACTCTTAATTGCAAGTTTTACAATCATATTATTTTCATATTTCTGTTGGCATTAGATACATACATAACCATACAAAATTTTGGCTTTCTAACCCATCTTTTCTAAATGTGTGCAATTGTAAACGACGAGGCCGGCGGCGCAGTAGTTAGTAACGCTGATTTGATACCAAAGCCCGTGGGTTCGATTCCCACACATGACAAACATATATTAGTAAGGCATACAAATCCGCCAGTACGGCTGCCCTACCAGTTCTGGTTGGACTCCTCCCTACAGATCTAGAGGTAGTCCGTGCTGGTCACCTTGACACGGCGCGTAAGATCGCGGTTGGTGGGGAGTTGAGCCGACGGAGACGCGATATTTGAGGAATTGTGCGCCACATGCCAGAATTAGGTCTGGTGTACCACATCGATCTTGTGTCGTCGGCGGCGAACTTCGCGGCTTTCCGGAGGTTCGCCCATGCTTGGCATGAGAGAAGAAAGAAAGAACGGGTTGAAAAGGCTGGCTTGGGTCGTTAAAATAGATTATGGTATGCTTATAGACGGCAAAAAATCGTATGCGTGCATGTCATTACCACAGAATGGAGAGAAGGCGAGCCTAGACAAAACAGAGCAGAATAAATAATTTATAGGGAGTGAAGAATTGCCCGTGGCACGAAGAGAGCCTTAGAGCAGCATGTGCCGTGCGCATCTCCCGCGATGCGGCTCAAATGACCGCGAGGTCGTTGGAGCCATGGGACGTGGTAAATTCTGTTTGTTTTTTATGTATCATAAGTAGGTATTTAAAAAAAAAAAATACGTAAGTTCATCAGTTGTCTAGTACCTATAACACAAGCTTCGCTTGCTTTGGGGCTAGATGGCGCTGTGAAATTTGTCCGACAATAAAAATAAATGGTTGTGACCTACGAACAGACATGATAACTGCAAGGAAGTATGAGAAACGAACAATAATATGATTTTATAAAAATTATATTTGCTGTGCCAAAATGCCCGCGAGTAATCCATGTATAGAATTACAAAAGAGAAGTTGTATATCGCAACATTTTCTTTTTATATCATTGCCCGTGATACACCTATGTAACAACTATAGACACCTATATATATATATCCTCTAACTAATACAAATATTGATCTAGTAGAAACAACGCTTACCAACATAGATGAGGTGTGCACAAAACTTAATCATAGTTTTGTTTACTATATCACATCGGTATTGACCATCCGCATTGCATATGTCTGTTTACTCGCTCAATGCATCGATTGCCAGAGATTTAGTTCAGTATTTTTTTTTCTATTTATATTGTACAAATTTATATTTACAATTAAAATGTAACGAGTTCCGGTTTGTATATGAAATCTCTTTACCAAAAAATGTAATTGCAGTGGGCTTCAATAACAGTATGGCGGTTAAAATCGCGAATTAAAAGTATTTTGCCTGTCTGTCGATCTGTATGAGCTTGCTAATATTTGAAAATGCAGAAATTCTACCACACATATATATATTTTCTATTGCTGTCTACAGCGAAAAAGAGACTATTCACTTACGCGCTTTTTAAATATTCATAGTTATTTTCATGCACACTGCCGGTTTCTAGGGCTTCTGGTATCACCTTACACATGGCCAATTTGGTTGTGGTAGATGAAAAAACTTTTTTCTACAAGTCTGAACCAACGGAGCATCCCTTTTTTTAACACCGATACCCTCTTTCATGCTCTCCCTGAATAAAACAAGGAGATTGATAAATAATAGATAAATCGATTTACCCATACATAAATATCGAACCCCGAAACGCAAGCGTAAGGTGATGATGCTGCGAAATTACAAGACAGTTAATCATGACGCATTGCGGGAGGATTTCTCTGAGGCGGACTGGAGCTCGGTTTTCTCTGGTACAGATCCTGATTCCAAGCTTACCGCTTTTAATTCCATTTTTCTGTCTATTTATGACAAACATGCGCCTTTGCAGTCCGTCAAAGTTAAACACTATCCTGCCCCCTGGCTTACCAAAGCTATTAAAAGTCTCATGGCTAAAAGAGACAGGGCCAAAGTAAAGTGGCGAAATAATCCTTCTGACATTAACCGCCTTAATTATGTCACACTGCCACAATTCATCCAATTTGAACGCTGATGACCTAAATAAACACTTCAGCTCAACTCCAAGTATTTTGTCACCTCAGGTTAGATTGGCTACTGTAAGTCACTTGAATTCATCTCCTGGACTAAGCGGTAACCAATTTGAGCTTGGTACGGTTTCGTCGGATGAAGTGGTGAAATTCATAGGCTCCTTAAAGTCTAAAGCAGTAGGGTGCGATGACATGTGCATCGACATGATGGTGCCAATCAATGACATAATAGCTCCGTTATTAGCTGACATAATTAACTGCTCCTTATCCTCTGGCATTTTTCCTGCTTTATGGAAACGTGGCCATATCATTCCACTTCCAAAAACATCAAATCCTTCCTCTTTCGCCGATTTTCGGCCCATCACTATCCTTCCCATTCTCTCTAAGGTTTTGGAGCACTTTGTGCATCATCGCCTTACGAAATACCTTCGTCTGAATAATCTACTGAGTCAGTATCAGTCTGGTTTTCGAGCCGGCCACAGCATTGTTTCAGCACTCATAAATATTACTGACGACATTCGGAATAATATAGATAATAAACTTCTTACTCTTCTCGTCTTACTTGACTTTTCCAATGCTTTCAATATGGTTGATCACGAAATTTTACTAGCAGTGCTTCGGCAAATGAATCTATCGAGTGTTTCTCTTTCCTGGTTTCATTCTTACCTTTCTGATCGGCTTCAATCAGTAAAGATCGACGATTGTAGATCTGACTGGTGCAAAGTCGACGTGGGTGTCCCACAAGGTAGTGTGTTATCACCTCTCTTATTCTCTATTTTTGTTAATGGCATTACTTCATATGTGTCCTCCTCTATTCATTTGTACGCTGACGATGTCCAAATCTATACAGCTGCCTCTCTTCAAGACTTTTCAAACGCTACAGACGTTATTAATTCAGATCTCAGCGCTATTGCAAAATGGGCACAGAACTTCGGCCTAAAAATTAATGCGATAAAGTCACAATGTATCGTAATAGGCAGCCCTCACTTCATTTCCAGGTTCCAATCAGGAAGTTATCCAAATATTGTTTACAACGGTACAATAATTCCTTATTCTTCTACTGTTAAAAACACATTTTGAAGGAAATTTTGAAGGCGCTTCAGAGAGTGAAGGGAAGAGAACAATTTGCGGCTTATGGCATTTATTTGGGGTCCCCAAGATAGTGTCTGATCCATGACAATTCCAAATTGTCATGGATCAGACACTATCTTACGCACTAAATAATTGAATTTACACGTGTTTTCAGGCGATGGCCAAGTCTCAATATATTTATATAAAACATTAAAGAATTTTAATATTGATATGCGTCACTATAAGATGCTGTTAAATATTACGTAACAACTTAATGCTTCGAGTACGGAGATTCCAGACACAATTGATTTTCAATTGTTATGGACCACGATCGTGGTCTTAGAGACTGGACGTATTAAGACAGAAAATCGCTTAAGTAGAGACTGAATAAATTAATAACCGACTTGGTATTACATGGATCTCACAACTTTTTACCGCAGAACAACTGAGTTGCGAGACTTGGTTTTTTTGACAAGTATTGTTTTTGATGGGATTACGATTGTCTCATTAAAGCTCTGAATAACCAATATAACCGCACTGTTGTTCCAACACATTAAAATATTTTGTGCTGTAAAATTTAATTTTTCAATTTTGTATTGTTAATTGCACGATAATATGGAACTATATGAATAAATTGAGCTGAAGCTTCGGTCTTACAAAAGCGGGTGAATTAAAGCCGCGTTCAATTCTTAGGATTTTAATAAACAATTTACATTAAGAAGGCTGCGAAATGATTTTGATTGAATTGTTACAATGAAGAGCCATAAAATCACTTAATGTACTTCTATGCCTGTTCATGTATTCTGTGTTTAGAAACGTGCTTAGCTCGGTCATCTTTTTCTTTGTTCAATTTATCTCGACTTGTTCTCGCTATTCCTACCATGAATTGCTGCCAGTAGGAATATTGAGATTTTTTTCTACGAGTAGGAATTATGAGAAATCCGTTTATCAATATGGCTACCTTTACTCATACCCTTATGATGAGTACTATCAATTATTAAAGTGTTAATAATTGTTATATAAATACTTCAAGAATATGATGATACAACTGTTTAGGTATCAGTTTATTATTATTCGATTTATATTCGTAATTCTATCTATCTATATCTATAACTTCACGCCAAATCCCTTGCGGGGTAGGTAGAGAGAACCGAGCGCCATAACACGCGGTCCTTACACACTTCACTCGCTTCCTTAACATTATAGTTATATTCGTAATTATTATGGCTAATAAAATATGCAACACCTATCAAAGAATTTAACATAAAACCAGTTGAGAATGCGCAAGCTTGCATTGCCAGAGGAACATCTGGCTCGTAAATTATAGAACAATTCAATTATTTTTTTTAATTTGTCGGCCATTTTGACCATGTTCCTTAAGACGTAGGAACGGTGTTCCTGAACATTCCTATTCTACTTTTTTATGCTGCATCCGAATCTAAAGTCAAAATTCGAATATTCGAAAAATAACGCAAACACAGACAAACGCACACACAAATATATAGATTTTATATAGGAACGGTGTTCCTGAACAGGGTGCCATTGAAGGTGAATAGGAAAGAAGATTATATTCACAACTGTACATCTTACATCATACAATTATTATGTATTATGCGTATGTCACTGAACCTGTATGTCCTACTAAACGGTTGGCCCGATTTTGATGTCATTTTGTGTGTATGTTTGTTTAGATTCACAATTAGACTTGGTAGGTGGCGCTGCAATTGGGTTCTAAGATGTTTTATTTTCGGGCAGGACAACGTTTGTCAGGTGCGCTAGTGTCATATAAAAGACTGGTAGGAATAGCTAGAAAAAAATGTCATTATTCCTACCGACAACGAAAGCTATGAAATTTGTACATAAACCGTGACGAAAGTTGCGAGCAAGATTTCAATCATCCGAATTAAACAATTTAAATTCGGATGATTGTAAATTAATTTAATATAAATTAAAAATACTAGCTTTTGCCCGCGGCTTCGCGAGCGTGCGTTTTGGTTGATTAGGGTTGAAATTCAAAAATCCTTTCTTATCTTTCATATGCATTACAAAAGGAACTTCTTGATGAGTCAGTGAATTAGTCAGGAACTCCATTTTTATTACTATAGATTAGCGTCTCGACCAAACACACTTTCAATCCCGTTTTTCCCTAAGGTTGGAATTTTTGAAAACGCTGAAACGATTTTTTACTCTAACAGAGAGTATATTTACAAGTTACTAATTTCAAATATAAAATATAAACAATTTCACCAGGCGCTAATTAAAAGTAATTGGAATATGTTAAAAATAAAACGTCATTTTCTCGCTTGACTCGAGTATTTTTTACAGATTTTCACAATACACAACGGCATCATTCTCGCGTAGTAAGCCGATCGTTCAAATCAAAGTACAAATAAAGACTGGTGCGCGATTGTACGTCTTTTTGCGTATTGTTTCCCTTTTGATTCTGACACTTTTGAGCGCGAATCCGACGTCCGTTAGGTGGTATGTCAATGTGTATGAAGTAAACTCTGACCACCAGACCGCTTGCTCTGCGTGCGACTGACGCCTCAATGTCGAATACATGCGGTTACCAATCAAAATCAACGTCGCTCAATTGACACTTTATTTATGAAAATGACATGTTACATTTCCCAAATGATTTTGCAAACATGGCTTGATAGCAATTTTATTATAATATACTGCTTTATAAATCTGATGTCGAATTATGAAATCAATGCTCATTAATGGAGTGGCTCATAATTATCCGTAGAACTGATCTTACCTGCATGTGGAGTATCCTTCTTAATTAGTGTATGGGGCTCTGGCATATTCTGGTATATCTGGTACGTTGTGAGCTCGATGGGGTCGTTCCGCGTGTCATTGTAACCGAACACGCACGTTAAGCAACGTGGACCGCAGTCTTTCTATGGATGGGTTTATCTATCTTGAGTTTCTCCGTATTGTGAGGGCATGATAAGCTGTCGATCCCGGCTGTTGTCGATAGATGACTGTCGTTAAGCTCAAGTTAAGTTAGTGGCCCTCGGTTAGCTTGAAAAGAAAACACTGGTCTCCGCCAATCATCATTTGAGCAGCGTGGTGGAGTATGCTCTAAACCCCTTCGGTTCAAGGGAGACCAGTATCCCTGCAGTGGGATGAGTAAGGGTTGATGTAGTAGTATAAATAATATGTTATAATATATATTATCTTATTGTTGTCGTCATAGTTTCCGATTTTGTATCCTCTTTAAAATCACAGTTTATTTTCTTACCTTTATCCTGTAAAAACACAATGATTTTATATAATATGTAAAATCTTTCAATATTATTTACTAGCGGTCCCGACAGATGTTGTCCCGCTAAACATAAAATTATTATTTCCTACAAACCGATTGCAGCGCCATTCACCAGGTCGAAGTATAAATCTAAAATATTCAGGGCCTACTCAAATACACACAACAAATTACATCAAAATCGGTTCAGCCGTTTAGGAGAGGAGGAGTTTAGTGAAATATATATGTACGTACATATATATTATATATATAAAGATGTTTACTAATATAGTAATCACTTGTAGTATGTTACTCTAATGACTATCATCTACAGCGCCTGAGGATACTTCGTGGAGAGGTGAGACAACCAGAAGTTACATCTACTAACGGTAGTGGGTGGGCACCGCTCGGCGCTAGTTCGCATAGACTAATTGATGGCGGAAGCACACAAAGCAGGTTGAATAAAATTGCATGTGATGTAGATTCTTTGTACTATAATAATATACTCGTATTTACAATTTGAGCCTATAATTTTTCAATGGGTTTTCATATTTTGTTATTTTAACCCCCAGCGCACAAAGCCCCTCTTTGTGCGCTGGGGGTTAAAATAAACGATTTTGCGTTTTTTTGTTTGACAGCTGACGTGATCGAGATAGTTCTTAGCTATAATTTATGAACATCGGTTTAGGTGTTTGAAGACTATCAATTCATTTTCTAGTTGACGAAGGGATTTGACCAACTTCCACAAGTCCTATTCCTTTGAAATTATCTTACTTGGGTGGTATTTCCATTGCACGGTAACCTTGATCTCATGCTGCAGCATCAAATCGTATACGGGACACCCAACTCCACAGCAACTTACAGATATAACGTGTTTGGGCTCATAAAATGCTTTCAGTGAGCAGGTGTTAGACAGGTAATGATCTGGGTCTCATATTTTTTTTATATAAGAATATTATATAATATCAACAGACACTGCTGTGTATGTATGTATATGTAGGTGAAATTTTGCAAGCAAAATCTGAATCCCTTCCTCTAAAGTTACAGCTTTGAAATTTTGCAAATCTGATCAGCCATGATGACTACTGAACTGATCAGACTTGTAAAATGTCGTAGGAAATATTATTCTTTCAATAGACGAGAGATATAACCTAGGGCTGTAATTAGGACTGTCTCTTTACGAGGGAATCAGCCCAGCCTATTAATTTTGTTAGCCAAGTATAATCTGCACTAGAAAATGATCCTGCAATCAGGATTGTCTTCGCACGAGGGCAGTCCTCAACGATTAGCAGCATTGTTATGAAATTTAAGCTACGCGTTTAGTTTTAATAGCAAAATATGATCTGCACTGTGAAATAATGCTGAAGCCAAGATCGTTTATGAACGATACTCAATGAATGAATGAATTCCTCAATGATTAGTAGTACTGTTAAGAGACTTAAATTATACGTTTCATTTTGATAGTTAAATATGATCTGTGAAATGATGCTGCAAATAAGATCATCTTCGAACGACGTAACCAACTTTACAGACAACCAATTTTTCATTTTATTTTTTTAACGCTTGAATAATAACCAACGCGATGACGCTTGTATAATAAAATATTACTATTTAAGTATTTAAATATTAAAGTTAAAGGGGCAGGGCCATCCAAGAAATTTCATATTTTACGTTTTATAGGTTTTGATTTAATTTAACTTTTTAGTATCAGTTTAAAAATAATATTTTGATATGTCGATAAATAAAAAATATTGATATATTAAAATATAATTTTTTATACCACCGACCCTTTAAAAACCTATTCACGTCTTATTATTACTGTTATATCCTGTTACATTGACAATAACAAATAGTTTTATTTCCCCCTTAGATTCATATTACTAATAGTGTTGCATGAGTTCATACTGGTATAAAAAAGATATGGAAATTCGTATTTTCGTAGGTCATACCCATAGTTCACATCCAAAATAATATATACACAAAAATATGATATTTATTTTCCCAAGGAACAGAATTTTGGTGTTCGTATGCAAAGTATACGAACACCATTATCGATGGTCCCATTATTTATTTCTAGTTAATGAAGTAAATGTGACAAATATTTTCAGCAATATTCCAGCGTACTTATACTCTAACCAAAATAACGACTAAATGCTATAAAATTGATATCACGTGTGGATTCTTAATGGTACCCAAATATCCCTAGTATTGCTTTGCTGCTATTCCCCCCCCACCCCCGCTAATTTTTCTTCTCTTTCAGCCAATATTCATGATTCTGTTCAATTTTCCACTTTGTTCTGCCTTTCTTGCTATTTTCAATTCACATACTGGTTTCCTTTCTACTTCTGCTCTTACATTTCTCTTATCTAATTTCGCATATTTTTTTTTTTATTTTACTTAAAACTTTGGTATTTACGAATTCAAATATATTTTACGCTTCCTGTTGTCATTACTTATCCGAGGAGGATTAAAAAAATGTATGTGGAATTTATATTAAGTTTCAATTAAGTAAGCATCATCAATGACAGAAAATATTTTATGGAATTGTAAACATTTACCGTTACAATTTATTCGTACACGACCTTCGTGAATAGCTTGAGTTCTGCGTACTATATTACCTTACGCAAACAAACATAGGATACCATACATATACAATATCATTATTTCACCTACTCGTATATTACTGAGAATTACATGTGTATTCTCTCAATATCCCGTCACAGATATGTTTGACGTTACAGGTGTATTACGCTGTAATTACGCTGTGGTCAAAAGATGTCAGCTCATGAAAATAAAGGCATTATATATTTAAAACGAAGCAACTTGCATGGATTGTTTGTTGAGTGACGTCCGTTAATGCTTTAAACCTAAATCTCTTGGGAAAACATCGCTTAACCGAATAAAGTGTCTTGATATTTTTGCGAGCATTTAATTATGAATCTCAACATAATACGCTCATTAATCATACAGAGTGAAGCAGTAACTTAGACTTTACGCCAACGACCACTGGTGAGGATAAGCATTAAAACAATTACATAAAACTGTTAAAAAGAGGGAAGCTTTTAAAATTTGTCCATTGCATGCATTGTATCGAGTCATCACGTCCATTTTTTTTCCATCAGGCCCCTATCCGCAAACGAGCCGAGACTATGTTACGATTCAAGTTAATACTTTAATTCACAAAATCGAGCAGTGATAAAGAAGCGATTAACTGACTGGTACTAGTTCAAATGCTGTTATGGTCATATACCACTAAATTCGTGTTATATAGTGAAACAGCCCCGAAATGTTAATCGATCTTCACCATTGCTACTCCATGATAACGCAAAATCTCACACGTGCACGTGCGCAAGGAATCGTGGCTCAGTCGAGAAAAACGTGACTTTGAAACCAACGCTCGTGGGGTTCGATTCCCACACAAGACAAACATTTTGTGTGCATGAACATGTCTCTTTGTTTTGGTCTAGATGTTTTAAGTGAGGTAGGGCGCATCAAAGCAGCCCGTCTCGGGAAGTACCTCCACCTCACAGAAAACCGCAGCCAAATAACAAGTCCCTAGAAGGGTTGTTGTGTTCCTGCATGTGAGTGAGGTCATCAGTAAACTCCCAAGGAGTTGCTGTGTAAGCAGCAGAGGAGGCATCGCGCGAGCGATAATTAATATATCGCAAGCGTTAATAGACTACGGTACCCGCTTTGCATCAGGTGGGCCGTATGCTTGTATGCCCCTCGACGTTGTATAAAAAAAAGGAGCTAGAAACCATACGTCATCCTCCGTACTCGCCAGACCTTGCTTCAACTGATTATCATTTTTTTCGTGATTTGCACAATTTTGTACGTAGTGAAAAATTTCCTTCCCAGGAGGGAGTATAAAATGCTGTCACACAGTTTGTCGAATCTAGATCCCCAGAGTTCTATCGCAAAGGCATAAATATACTTCCGATTAGAAGGCAGCAATATATAGATAATGAGGGTAAATATTTTGATTAAATAAATATGATACGTCTTACAAAAAAAATCGGTCAAGTGCGAGTCGGACTCGCGCATGAAGGGTACCGTACCATTATCTATAAAAACTTCAAAAAAACCACGTTTGTTGTATGGGGCCCCCCCTTAAATATTTGTTTTATTTTAATTTATTAATTTATTCTTAAAGTGTATATAGAACTAAATATTCTGTGAATATTTCAAGCGACTATCCTATATCTATGGGAGCCCCCTTAAATATTTATTTAATTCTATTTTTTAGTATTTGTTGTTATAGCGGCAACAGAAATACATCATCTGTGAAAATTTCAACTCTCTAACTATCACGGTTGATGAGATACAGCCTGTGACAGACGGACGGACGGACGGACGGACAACGAAGTCACAGTAATAGGGTTTCGTTTTTACCCTTTGGGTACAGAACCCTAAAAACGAGTTTTAATTTTTCAGTACAAATCGGCAATTTCATACTTTAACCTAATATGAGAGCATCGCATATGCTGATACGTCCGTGACTTACGAAAATCGGCAGAAGGAATATGCCCAAGAAGTGCTGTCTTGACGTCGTAAGGGATAACATGCATGCCAACGGTCTCAAAATAATGGATGCCGAAGACCACGCGAAATAGAGAAGTAGAAGTCAGAAAGCAAACCCTGGGTTCCGAAGCAAAGCTTAAAACGTGGCCAGGATTAACGCTCGGATGATGATGATGGAACAATTGAGCTGGTCTCGTAATGGAGATGGGAATTGGCCATAGAAGGTTGTAAGTACCTATTGGTAAGTAAGTAGGTAGTATTTAAGTTTTTGAACAGTTCAAAGTTCAAAGTGTCAACTATCGTTGCTTCGACAGAATTAATTTCTACTAAATAACAGTACCCCTCACAAATTAAAATTTAACATTCAATTGAAAACTTAGTTCGAGGGTACTAATAAGCTTGTCTGCGTAGGTTGGCAGGTGAACTTCAAATTACGTTTATTGCTTCAGCCATTATTCATTACTAATTGCCTCTTTGGTTTGAACTGTATAGCAAATGAATAAGATTTATTTTCATATGGCTCGTGTTAGCTTTGAGGATATTTAAAGAAGGTGAAAAATAATTTAGCACTGGTATATTTTAGACAATGGTTAATAAAAATGTAATGATGTACTGCTTAATTCGCGTTTTTATTTTTATGTACACATTTGTTATCAACTGCTTCGACGATGAAGGAAAACATCCTGAGAAAACGTCTACGCTCAAGTAATTACATTTCGATAGAGATGTGAGCTAACCTAAGAAAGACTGACTTTCTCTTCGAGTTGTAGAGGTATGGCGGCAATTGAAGACCCCAATAATCGTAATGGATTAGAAAACAGGATAACGCTAGGGAGAAGAAGAGCAAACAATAATAGAACTCAAATATTTTAACTTGGAAGTATCTAACATGAACGGTTCCTCAAATACAATTGATTCTGTTATAAAATAAATGATGTTTTGTTAATTGAACGATATTAACGAACCAATTTATCTTTAACTAGCGACTTAGTGAGATAAATAGAAAAGATAAATTAGTACTATATTTTGAAAACTTGATTATGAAACTATTACGTAGTTGGATAAGGATTATTTCATCCACGTTTGATTCTACCGGTATTTTGACTAATTTGAATTAAACGCGGTTATTGTGACTATAACAGTTAGGTAGAGTATATCCTCTTATCATATCCTCGAGGACTTATTTGTGAATAATCATGAGTACTATAAACATATTTTAAAATATTTTATGTATCGTCAATAGCTATTTTTTATTTTTGTAGGTATCTATGACATTTAGAAAATAAAATATACTATTCCCATGTTACTCCTAGATAATGTACCTTTCCATAGGTGAATATTTTTTAAAATCGGTTGAGTTTTTTGAGTTTATCCATTACAAACAAACATTCAAAAATTCGAATCTTTTCTCTACATATATATTATTGTGATGGTTAGGTAGATAGATAACCACAAAAGATCATTAAAGATAAATTACGGTTAGTTCTGTTCACGTGATATCTAGCGGCGATACAGTTAGGGATGTAAACGAGACTGCAATATGCGCGTGTGCGGTGTCATGATGAAAAAAATGTTAATTCTGTCACTGACGTCTCCTAAATTGTGTAATCGAAATCAAAATTAAAGTATATAAGAAGAATTTTTACGATTATTTACTCAAAAACCATGAAATACTTCATTAAATAGAAGAAAACTGATGAATTTCAAACCGCTAACAAGATTTTCTTAAATTAAGTTTATTTTCTAAGAAGTTTTTCGCTCAAGTCACTACTCATGACCTATGACCAACTTGAGCAGATTTTTAAGTGGCTAGTCGTATGTGATCGAGTTTGGATAATAACACTTTGCGACGTTTTATATTGTTGACTGATTTCGTACCTACAATGCGAAAAAGATTTCGTTCGAAACTAGTTTCAAATGAGAATGAAATAATTTTTGGTCGCAATAATTTATGAAGCTCTGAGCCATCATCGTCATTAGTTCAGCTGCCAACTACTGAACATGGAAATCCTTAGACTTCCACAATGACTACTTTTGCGCCGTTTACATCCATGACTTTTCAACAAACCTCACTGAATTGTCACTCTGTCTATAGGGTGGGGAAGCCATCCTACAGTGCAATTTTCGGTATTTGTATTTGTTAATCGGTAAACTTGCCCAACGGGATCGGCTGCGTCAGGCAACTTTCTGTCCAGCGGTTCTTCGATCACAATCACTTCAACTGTTTGATATTTACAGTTTTATCGCTAATTATGATTCTACAATGGATGTATTCATATCTGAATGTGTCACACAGAGAAACTCTGTGCGTGGCTCACACGTCGCAATGATGACTTAACTTCTTATAAGTTACTAATTTCATTTTTACAGTACTGGCCCCTAAAATGGTCATTGGCTTAGGTGCTTATAACTATGATGAGTATTCTGAATACTCTGTTATATCAAGGCGCACCCTGCATTTGAATACAGACTAAAGATAATGAGACATTGTCTCCACTTATGTATTAGTTAAGCCAAGGGGCGCCAGTTAATTATTTTAAGACGACTCCTGGAACTTTCCCGTATTTAAACCTGGGACGCCTCAACTGAAACTTGGGACAAAAAGCGAATTAACGTCTGTAAACTTTGAGGCAATACAAGTAAGAGCAGCACCTCAGGCAAGTTCCTTTAGTTAACCTATGTGTTTGTAGTAATATACAATAGCGTTTCCTTGTAACTTACTAGCAAACTATCTCAGTCTCATTTAAGATATGTAGTTGCCTGAACATAACTCACAAACTTACAACTATTTATAAAGTTCATGCATATTAAGCATAATGTATAAAATCAATATAAATGAACGAGATCTTATACAATGTAAATTAATTTTAGTGTGTAGTAATGATATTTCCTAATAAAACCAGTCGTTTAATAGTTTTCCCGTCGTTCAATTTATATCCGCCACCATTAATTATGTACCCATGTAAAAATCGCACACACTATTTTCAAATACAGGTTATGTCATGGTACGCATGACGATACGCAACCTTGTGCAGTGCGCGCGTTGCTGTTTACACATCGTTAAATACCATTTATGTACGACTTGTTGATTTATGTCATGGTTTACAGTATTAAGTCAGTTAGTTATGGTCACTTTACAGTGACGACGATTAAGTGGCTAAATGCTTAATTCCCATTGAGGTGGGTTATAAATATGCACAGACCGTTTAGCATATTGTCCATCAACTAAAGTCGACCCTGTTACCGTTTGTGGTTAACTTTAGATATACTTCTTCAGCGCAGTGAACTTCAACAATCAATATTTCAAATATTATTAAGAATATTTTCCGCCTTCTTGTGGTCAAGATGAAGACTAAATCATTCCTTGTGGAACCGTCAGGACTCGTCCAGATCTATTTCATATGTGGTAGCTTCCCAAACAAGACGTTCATTACATAAAGTTCCTTCTTCCCTATAAAGTCAGCCAATATCTGTCCGCTTTCGGTTACCCTGCACTACTTCTAATTACCCCACTCTCTGCTCTATCTCGCTAATCTGGCCTGGCCTTGCGTTGAAATTACCCACAAAAACTGTGTTGTGTGTCCTGGAGGCACGTATAGTTTTAGAGATATTATTACCCTATTATCCTCACTACGGTGGGTCACACCCTAGTGACACACCAATTTTTTTTTTATATATAATGTCGGAAGGCATAGAATCATACGGTATAAAGTGGTTACTGTAGCCTACGAACACTAGTAAAACATTAAGTATACCACGCGCGATGCCACCTTTGCTACTAACTCAGCAACTCCTTGGGAGCTTACTGGTGACCTCACTCACACGCAGCAACACAACAACCCTCCAGGGAGTTTATAATTTGGCTGTCGTTTTCTATGACGTGGAGGTACTTCCCCAGTCGGGCTGCCTTTATGCGCCCTACCTCTCTTGACTGTCTTAACTTACGGTTAACGTGATTTTAAGTACAAGGTACGCTACCCTCGTTGACACACTGCCGATCGACATTATGTTGTTACAGACTGAATTCTGAGATAATGTACTTGGCGATTTGAATGAGCATGCATCTATGTGGTTGAGTGCATATGTGCAGAATATATGAATTGTTATGTTGATACTGTTGATTGTAGGCACTTGGTGGAATTTTGAAGATATATATCATATATGTTGTATAAAATACCTTGATAATGCCGTAAAGGCGAAACCGGTCGGTAAAAATAATTATTAAATAAAATTGTGAAGTGGAATCTGTACAAGTGCAAGTATTAACATTAACGCGATATGAATTGTAGTGAATGAGTGCAACTATACCGCGGCCACTTTATTATACTATTTTTGACAGATCATTTTATGTCTTTCGGATTTGAGAGATACGCACACGTGATAGTTACCTGTCTCTCTCTGACTCACTAAAATGATTACCTGCCAAAAGTTTAATATTATAATGGACAGTTTATTGTATAAAAATTAATATATAACAGCATTACATAAGGTAGTAGGGAACAATTGTTTGGGTAAATATTGACATGATGATTTATTTAATACAATTGGCATATAAAATATATAGGTAGCGAATATTTACTTTGATTGTGAGCAAAGTAAATATTCATATATTTAGAATCACGCATACTAATAAAATATGGCTCCTATGTACTATCGATATATTAAGGGTTAAAGTATGAAATCGCCGTTTTGTACTGAAAAATTAAACGTCGTTATTTTCTAAGATGTAACATATTTATTTAATCAAAATATTTACCCTCATGATCTATAAATTGCTGCCATCTAATCGGAAGTTTATTTATGCCTTTGCGATAGAACTCTGGGGATCTAGAGTCACCAACTGTGTGAAAGCATTTCCCGGGAAGAAAATTTTTTACCACGTAGAAAATTGTCCAAATCACGAAAAAAATGGTAGTCAGTTGGAGCAAGGTCTGGCAAGTAAGGAGGATGACGTATGGTTTCTAACTGCAGCTCCTGTAGAGTTACAACAATTTCTCGTGCAGTGTGAGGTCTTGCGTTATCATGGAGCAATAATGGTGAAGATCGATTCACGACTCGGGGCTCTATCACTGCCAGTTTCGCCATTATGGTTCGAGGTTCGGCAAAGTAGATGCATAACAGCAGATGTTGCTGTTATTACTTGACCAGACCTGAGAAAGCTATAGAGAATAACGCCATGAAGAGATCACTGAACAGTTACCATTACCTTTTTATTGGTAATCTTTGGTTTAGGGCACCGTTGCGGTGTTTGACCTGGGGTCAGCCATTGCATTTTTCGCTTACGGTTATCGTAAAGAATCTACTTTTCGTCTCATATCACAATTCAATTCAATATACCTTTATTTTTGTACGGATTTAACAAGGCAACACAAGTTTCAACACGCGTTTCTTTCTGCAGATCAGTCAAATCATGAGGCACCCATTTTTCATAATTTATTATCTTATTGATTTGATGCAAATAAGTCAATATTATAGGTAAGATAACGTTTAACCATGCCGCTAATTCCTGGGTAGTTTGACTCGGATCGACTTTCACCATCTCCTTCAATTCAGCGTCATTCACCTATGTGAGCGGTCATCCACGTAGTTAGTTCTTCAAATCGAAGTTTCCATTACGAAAGCATTTAAACCACAAACGTACAGTGCGTTAATTAACAGTCTCCTCTCCAAACACAGCGTTGATATTAGTTCCGCATCGGAACTCGTATTCAAAAATGACTCTGACTTTCAAAGTATCCCTCTTTCACTTCTAAGCTGAATAAAAAAAAACAATTTAAATTCGAAAATCAAATGTTGCCTTTATTGTCAAGAAATACTTCATAGGTATTATGTGAAACAAGTTTCACTTGAAAATCTCACACTATGAAGATTTTATGTCAATTCAAAGTATCTATTACTATAAAACGGCAATTTCATACTTTAACCCATATACAATCGTTGTATAAAGTCTGAACAAGTCCTCTTCTACGCGTTATCCCGTTTTCTAATCCATTAGGATAGGCGGGGTCCGCTGCCTAAGCCGAGGGATTTGACGAAGACACTGATTTTTATATGGAGCGACTGCCGTCAGACCATCAGAACCCATGGGGAAAACCACATCTACCTTAGGTTAGGTTACACGTCTTTTGAAATATAAATTTCTTATACGTATAGGTTTGCGCACGATGTTTTCGTTCACCGCCGAGCAAGTGATACATAAATCCGAATACACGAATTTAGTGGCACATACCTTCGCCTGGATTCGAACCGGGGACCAGTTGGTCGAAAGGCCGGTTCCTTATACATTGGGCTATCAGTGCTCTAAAGTCTAAACAAGTATTTAAGCGATATACACATCACTTCCCATTTGACGACTCTTTTATCTATCCCTCAGCATTTACCACTATCATTGGCTACTGTTCACCCTTTCTTAAGTAGGTCTTTCCGAATAAAAACCAACAGAATTTACACTTATACCTTTTGACAAGGTCCCGCGCGACGAAAAATAAACGGGCGGCCTTGGCAGTTTGACACTCAGCAATAAATATGGGGGTGTCTTCACCAGAACGTGTACCTACGTTTTTGACAGTCAGTTTTGCTTTATTTTTATGTTGTATAATTTACATGATCTCTATATTTGTTCTATTATTAATAGAGTCGACGTTGTTAGAAGAATTATCGGATTATTTTTAATATACAACCTTCGATAATTGACGAAATAACGTGCGTAGGTAGAGATTACTGGCAACATTTTGTACCAGTAACTTTTTTCCACGTCACAAGCCAGTAAAACCATCGTTTTCAGTAAAAAAGTTGTGTTTTAACGTCTAAATGTCTGAGTGATTCGAGCTTACTGAGCAATAGAATGATAAGGATATATTATTTTTACAAAGTCGGGAGACATATAAGCATACGGCCTACGTGATGTATAGCGGATACTGAATCCTATGAGCGCTTGAAATACATTGAGTATCAACCGAGCAATGCCACCTCCGCTGCTAACACAACAACTCCTTAGACGCTTACTGTGACCTCATTCACATTCAGGAATACTACAACCCTCTCACCCTCAGGGATTTGTTATTTGGCCGCTGTTTTTCGTAAGGTGAAGGTACTTCCCCAGACAGACTGTTTTGATCCGACCTATCTGTCTTAAAAACACCCAGACCAAGATAAACAGACGCTCTCTTTCAGTAAAAACAGAGGCTGGCCATAAGACCGGCTTTCTCCTGCGACTGATGCGCCAGTGAGCCATCGATGCATTGTAGCGGTGGTAGCGAGCGGCGGAATGTGGCCTGCACGGCTTTGGCTCGACGCCAGTTCTTACGCGACTCAGTAGGGTGCGACACTAGTACCATGCCGACTCGTGTAACGCGCTGGGTGCCCGCTCTTATGTATCTCTTGCAAACCTTGGTGGCAGTATAGTAGGCTGACTTCAGCGAGTTAATATTCGGATCTTTGAGGGCGTGAACCCTGGTCCAAGTCCAAGAATCCTTTTGTTACTAACAGCTTAAGCGCACTCGCGATTAAATCAAGGGCATCTCCGTCTTTTCATGACGACATCGGAGTGAGGAATCTAGTATTCTATTGATCAATTTCACAATCTACCTTTAGAAGGTGTACAATATTATTAGTCGTATAATTTATAATGTTAAAAATAACATAACCGAATACAATATCTAATAATTTTAATAATGTAGGTAATGTAGATATAATAGAGAAGTCAACCCAAGAACTCCGATATGTCATAGTAATACTCTTCCAACAGCCATGCCATTAGTCTTTTTTAGGGTTCCGTACCCAAAGGGTAAAACGGAACCCTATTACTGAGGCTCCGCTGTCCGTCCGTCTGTCACCAGGCTGTATCTCATGAACCGTGATAGTTAGACAGTTGAAATTTTCAGAGATGATGTATTTCTCTTGCCGCTATAACAACAAATACTAAAAAATAGAATAAAATAAATATTTAAGGGGGCTCCCATACAACAAACGTGATTTTTTCGCCGTTTTTATAGACGGAACCCTTCGTGCGCGAGTCCGACTCGCACTTGGCCGATTTTTTTAATGTTTAGAAACGACTTATATTCTTTAATGGCTCAGGAAACTATGCTATAATATGCTATAAGCTATGCCAACGCCGATCTCGTCAACAATGGCACTTGTCGTGAGATCCGTCTCACTGAAACAGCGCTGCCCTCATGGGATGTAAACAAAGTAGTCGCGCATGCCGTCCCAATCTGCAGACGAGTAATACCAGATACGACGCTTAACCTCCATGGATTGTGGTGGAATCGCGCATGGCACTGTACTGGATACTAGGCAGTGGTCAGATGTGCCCAGAGGTGCCCTGGCCTCAACCCGGTAGCCGCAGGGTGGGTGGTCAGCAGTAGATCTAGTAGAGAGGGCTCTTGATCAGCGATATCTGGTATTCTGGTAGGTTGATCTACCAATTGCGTCAGTCTGTGCGTTTTAAATGTTATATTTTAATCTGATCAATTATTTATAGGTACAATCAAGAGCACGCGAAGCTTAATATTCGACCATTTTTCTACATGTATGTAATTCCTATTTCATATTCCAAATGCAGAACATAACAAAAGGAAATGCAAATTTAGAACGTTTAATGATTTCTGAAAAAAAAAAAGTATTTTCATTTGTTTTGTTTGATAATGCAAAATGTTATTTGCCTGTAATCTTTATGTCAAATATTCATTATGAAAGAAAGAAAGAAAGAAAGAACTGGTTACGTAAACATAACACAAACACTATAAACATATAAACAATACACAATAGGTAATGATACAACAATAGAGCGGTGCGGCAGCCCAAATAGGTCCCATCTCAGCATACTGCCGTGTCAACACATGACCCGGCGCTGATTTTCAGATAAGATCGGTTTGTGATACCACAGACAGACAAACAAGCACAAAGCAGATCAAATTAATTAAGACAAACATTTTTTTGTTTATTGTTGGCTAAAAAGACGTGTATCCAGACATTAAAATTAATAATATTTAAAACTATAATACTCATTCTTCTAGTCTTTCATTCGTTCATATTCTACACTCAACTTTTTACCATGAAACAAACAAAACTTATTAATATAAATGCTTTTTAACAAAATAAAGTAAATATTAATCTATTAAAAACAGCGAGTACTTATACGAAATTTATAGTAATGTAATTGCATGATTTTATAACAAGCAAGAATTAGCCAACTCTTAGCCAAATAGTGTGGATCAGAATTAGAGAAAGTTACCTAATTTATCTAAATATGTATAACGCTTATGTTGCCTAATACCTACTTATAAATACGACTAATAAATAATACTGCAACGACTTCTAAGTGTTTTATTGTTATATACAGTGAACCGATACAGTACTAGGCATAAAATTATGTGGAGGATTATTATATCAGATCAAATCAAATTACCTATGATAAGTACTACAATTCAAAGTTGATCAAGCATACTCGTTGGCATGCAAATATTACATGCAACTATATACACATAATAAAATAGTAACATAGTAGAGTTTACACATATAATATTTTATAATGGTAGTTTTAGAATAGAAATGGTATAAAAATATTTCTACAGTGACAGTAAAATTCATGACTATTCTATCGTTGCAGATGTTAAAAAGTATATTTTTTTTCTTTAATCTGCTATCTGGCCGTTGTGCACGCGTAACATAAAAACTTATTTTTAAATATGATGAATTTTTGTACAGTAACAGCTTGTGTCCCGGTTAACATGCAGGGTTGCTACACATTTTTTTATACGACGTTGGGAGGCATACAAGCATACTACCCACCTGCATAGCTGTTATCTATGGATACTCGCGCAATACTACCCCTGCTGCTAACATTGCAACTCCTTAGGAGCTTACTTACTCACTTGCTGGAACACAACAAGGAGCGGTCATTTGCCTGCGGTTTTCTATGAGGTGGAGATACTTCCCCAGACAGGCTGCTTCGATGCGCCCTATCTTAAAATCACCCAGACCAATACAGACAGGTTCATGCATAGCAATGTTCGTACTGTGCGGGAATCAAACCCACGAGCGTCGGTCAAAGTACTAACTACTACTGACCACTTCTCTACCGAGCTCATCGAAATGTGAAAAACCAAATTTCACGTGGCTATAGCCGACTGTAGCAGTTAGCGGATAAGATTATTAAAATAGATAAGCCGTCACAGCACTCGCCCTGAAAGCTCTACGTTATTTGTGATGGCCAGTCTACGATAGTTACATCATTATAATGTACATAACTGGCATCTCAATCGCGGCCTTTCACACTTTTGATTTCGTAAAATCCTTCAGCTTAGTTATTGAAAGGAGATAATTTAGTTTAATAATTTGAATAAGTTTGGTCAATTATAAGACTATTTTGCTACAACTGAAGTTACTTATTCGGTTCGTATTTATTAAAAGTGTCAATAATCACGATTTTATTGTAGGTACGGACCTTACCACGGTTTAAGGGTAGGCAACGCATGAGTGACACCCCTGGTGTTGCAAATGCCCATAGGCTACGGTAACTGCTTGCCATCAGGCACGTAAGCTTGTTTGCCACCTTAGTAGTATTTAAAAAAAGTTTTTTAAATTTCCCGTTATTTATGTTAATTCTAAATGTGTGTTATTTTAGTACCGTACCTACTTAATAGTGTAAACAACCGTGTAAGTTTAAAATTATACAAAATCACGATTTCTATACAAATTCCACATCATCAGGGTTCCAAATGAGTAGAATTGTTTCAATAGATCTCAAATATGTGCCAATGGGAGTCTATTGACATCCTATTGTGGTAAAAAGAAAAACTTCTTAGAGAAATAGGCAATAATTAGACTAAAAAAATACAAATATAGGATGGGTAAACAGAATTTTTCTGATGAGGGTTTATTACTTTTTAACGAGCATGGTGGCGCAGTGGTGAAACGCGCTGTTACCTTACTTTGACACCAACACTCGTGAGTTCGATTCCCGCAATTGTGTACATGAACATGTCTGTTTGTCTTGGTCTGGGTCTTTTTAAGAGGGGTAGGGGGCATCAAAGCAGCCCTCTTGTAGAAGTACCTCCACCTCACAGAAAACCGCAACCAAATAATAACTCCCTGAAGGGTTGTTTTGTTCCTGCGTGAGAGCGAGGTCACCAGTAAGATCCTAAGTAGTTGCTGTGTTAGCAGCAGAGGTCGCATCGCGTGAGTGATACTTAATATATTGCACGCATTCATAGGCTACGGTAACCGCTTTACATCCGGTGGCCCGTATGCTTGTATGCCTCCTGACGTTGTATAAAATAAAATACAGCAGGGATGGTTGAGCTCGGAGGCAATTGTACTCACCAATTGGTTCAGAAGTCATCCCTGGCTCGAATCAGAGGATTGGATGTCACAGGCACCACAGAACGACACAGCAGTGATCTCGCTGGTCCCGGGTACAGTATATGGCCCCGGTGGAGATGGAGAGTGAAGATCAGCGTGTGCCCTACCCACAGCGGCATCGATGGTTTACCAATTGACGGCAGAGTCGTTTTATTTATTCACTCGCGTACAAATAAATCGACATACAACTCACTAAGATATACTTTAGAATATTGTTGTTCACAGTTCAGTTACTTCCAAGGACCATCCCTTTTTTGCCTTGTTTGGCTTATATAGGGAAGCATCTGGAAAGCATTCAATTTTTTTATATTATCCACAAAGTTTTCACACATAATTTGTCACACATGTTTGTAATTGTCGACAGCCATAAACATCTTAATATAACCTACCAAATAATGAAAAGTGAAACTATTTGTGACAGCCGGTATTGAAAAGTAAAATATTGTGACAATTAAACTTATTAAATTATAAAATGAGTGTTCTACATCAAAATATCAAAAATTAAAGGAAAAAGGCAAGCTAAACAAATATATAAAGTTAGGTAACATATTCAATCAAACCCTTAAGTTATTTTATAATTATAAGGAAAATAAGGATTCTAGCAACATTATCGGAAATGTATGTATATCTTCACGCCAGGTCCCTTACGGGGCAGGCAGAGTGGTCCGAGCACCATTAGACGCGGTCCTTACACACCTCACTCGCTTCGTTTACACTGGGCGCCTGACATCACCTCCTGATTCTGAGTCTTAGTCTTTCTCAGCTCCTACATCCTTCCACTTTTCTTTCCAATTTCATTATTGGAAATGAAAAATTAAAATTACCTTATACCTATTAAAATAAATTAAGCAATAAATTGAAAATAAGAAAAGCAACAATAAAACTTGACATAAGAACAGTAAGTATTAAAAGATACGTTATTACATTACACATTAATAATATATTATTAAGCTACCCTGTCTGTCCGTTAGTTCTGTCTTTTAAAGGCTATAATCTTTTAAAGTATTATCAGTATATAACTAGTCTAGCCATAAATACATAGAAACTTTTCTTTTTTCAACTCTTTAATAATTTTGAATTTGGAACGCGTTTATTATGTTAAAAACTATTTTCGATTTCCCGCCGTTTTACATACTTTTTCGTGTTTATTATATAAATTACAATATGAATGATGTGTCAAAGAAAATAGGATTACAGTGATTGCTTTGCACAAAGCGGGTATGGAGCCGTCGGTCATACTCAAAACACTTCAAAACCTTGGTATTAGCCGTATGTTGGTATATATTACTTTCGGCAGATATAACAATACTTCCTCTGTTGAAGACCATACAAGATCCGGGTGACCGCGTGTTGTTAGAACTACAAAGGTTGCTAATGATGTTATGGCCAGAATTCGCAGAATATAATTGAAGATTTCCGCTAGGACTCTGTCGCGTACGATAAAACAAGACTTGAAGCTCGGCGCTTGTTGTCGATATACAGGACATGCCCTAAATCAATCCCTACAGTTGAAGAGAGTGGATCGATCAAAACACCTTCTGTCCCGATACGCAGGTGAAAGGGACAGAAATATCGTCATTACTGATGGAAGAATTTTCACGATTGAAGAGCACTACAACAAGCAAAACGACAAAGTGTACGCACACAGTTCAAAAGAAGTCCTAGTGGGCAGAAAGGTACAACGTGGTCATCATCCTGTGTCTGTAAAGGTTTGGTGGGTAGTGTCTTATCAAGGAGTCACGAAGCTTTATTTTTGTGAAAAATGAGTGAAGACTTCAGCCAAAGTGAATCAAGAGACTGTAATGGATCGTGTTGTTAAACCTCCCAGCAATATGCTTTTAAAAATATACCGTGGACTTACCAGCAGAATTCTACACCTGGTCACAAGGCACGAACTACCCAAGCCTGGTTCGATACCAACGTTCCGGACTTTATAAGAGCTGAAGACTGGTTCTCGTATATCCCACATCTGAAGCCCTTAGACTACAAATTATGGTCAGTTTTAGAGGACATGGCTTGCTCGAAACTACACGCCGACATTGTGTCTCTTAAGAAATCTCTGGAGCAAGCAGTAAATTTCCTATGGAAACAGAGCGTAAATTGATTCATTCGTGGTCAGACAGATTATAGGCCTATAACAAAGGTGGCCATTTCGAGATAATCATTTTTATTTATCTTTTGCTGAGACTTTCATAAATATATATTTATAAGTTTTATTAATATTACATTACTTCTAAAAATAGTAAATGCATTCTCATTTGTAACAGGGCTTATGGCCGGTCTAGATATTATTACTAAATACTACTCTTCTTTCTAGCATCATCCCTTTTGCATAACCAATAAGACTAACAAGCTCCACTACTTAAGATACTGATTTTTACACTGATCCATGTGTTCGAATATAATTTCTTAGACGTACGGGTTTTCTTAATATGTGTTTTTTTTCACCACTATACAAGTGGTAATTAGAAATATGTATATAAATCTGAAAACCCGAATTTAGTGGTGCATAACCACACTAAGATTTGAATCCGTGACCAGTCTGTCACGGAAAGTTTATTGCTTGTCAGTCATTTGTAAAATTATATGCAAACCATTTGTTCACGTGCCCACTGTAACCTCAAACATAAATACATACATCCACAAATATACACGTACGCTCACTCGATTGCACACACACACCTTCCATGCTTTATTTATCCAAAATGTGAATATTTATTCAAAAGGTTTCTTTAGTAGTAAGTGTTCGTGATATGCGTCTGTCTAGTGCCTATGGGATAACGAACCAGCCTATTCACCGAATAATCTCTGGCTCGAATCCTGGTGTGAAAATGTACCACTAAATTTGTGTTTTCATACTTATGTACATGTTTGTATTAGTTACTAACTCGGCGGGACAGGAATATCTTGAGGAAACCCGCACGTCCAAAAATAATATATTTCGATAGACATATATCCATACCTAAGAATGGTCTAATTTTCCTATCCGTTATCCCGTTTCCTAATCCTAATGAATTAGGGAAAGACATAATGCTATAAAGAAGAGGTTGTGATATGCGCGTGTAGACTAAGTACCTATTTAAATTGCAAAAATAAATATAGCAGTCCTCTTAGGCACGGTTGAAAATATTCTAAATTCCGACGAACTGAAAACAGAAAAACAAATGCTAATTGTAACCAACGTAAAACATAAAATTCTAGTTTGTAGTGCGCAAATTAAAAGGAGTAGTTTGAATGACATTTCATTGTCACGACCGAAGTGTCAGAATTCAGGACTTTGGGCGTGAAAATGAGACACGTTAGACATAGTGTACGTGATCAAAATTGTTTGTCAACTTGTATTCACGTAAGTTTAAACTATAATGATACCACTCTGCCCTTGTGGTAGATACTTAGAACAGAATTCGCTTGTTTGTTATCGCCCTATCTTAACAACTTGTCGAAATCAACAAAGTTGTAGAGTTTCACTAAGCGTTATAGATTGTAAACACGCTACAAGGAAGATTAAAGACTCTTTGATATAATTTAAGAGTTGTAAGGAAGTAAGCTTAATAAAAATGGAAGTTTTGAATGCCAGCTACGCATCTTCCGAATATTATGCCGAAGCCAAGAAGTATCTACTTACAATGACTAATGACCGCATTATGTCGCTTCCCGCAATTAAACTCTCGAAAAAGTCCAAATGAAACTGATTCGTTCTTTTCAGAAATCAGTTGGTCGTGAAACTCAATAATTATCGTTTCCTTTTGTTTGTCCGACCTCTTCTCTGGAATAAATTTGTTGAAATATTTTCTTTTGGCATTACGGAATTTTGTAATCTGTATAACCGGGACCCGGTGTTGATTTGAATCACAAATTGTGTAAACTTTACTCGCGTAATTCTTGGTCAGTGCTCTTAACTTGTTAAGCTAATAATATTTTATGATATATTCATAATTTATTTTTTGTATTTTTTCTTCCTAGCGTTATCCCCTTTCCTAATCCATTAGGATTGGCAAGGTTAACCTTAAGGTTTTGACGAAGGTACTGATTTAGACATGAAGCGACTGCCATCAGACTTCCACAAACTAAATGGAAAATCAGACCTTTCTTAGGTTACAGTCGTTAGTAATATAACTTCTCGGATGGGATTTCCTCTCGATGTTTTCATTAATCGCAGAGCAAGTGATAATTACAAATACAGTATACATGAACCCAAAAATACGAACTCAGTGGTACAATCCCATGGTAATGTTTGAACTAGGGACCGTCAGTATATATATATATATATATTCTCCTACATATTTTATTAGGGTTCCTTACCGAAAGGGTACCAATGGAATCCTATTACTAAAGTTCCGCTGTCTGCCTGTTGGTCATTGGTGATCCGACAGTTAAGGCCCGTAACACAGACTCACGAAATTTCCACTGAATGTGTATTAATACAAACAACATATCAGCTAGGACCTTGTGTTTCGGTGCAAAGACGAGCTGTGAGAATTGTCGATGATCCTAAGCTCATTCACGGTAGCCCTTACAGATTATGGAGCGATTTTGCCTCACTTCCTCACCCAAGCAGTGACTTTTCTAGGCGAATAAGAACTCTCCTTGTTAATCTGAATACCTCTGCAGGTCACTAAAATTAACTATTTACGTGCATTATTTTTATATTATCGTTAACATATTTTATCGTATTTTCATCGTTGTTTTTTGTAATCAATCTTAAACATTAATCAATTACTCGCGAGCTACATAGGATGGAATTCACGTACTTTCTCGGACTAGATAATTAAATAGCTTATGTGTAATAAAGTTGAACACATCGATATTGCACAATAATTTGAATGAATAAATCATTCACTTACCCAACACTAGTCATTTTTATATGGGAACATTATTTGGTGGTTTGACATTTGGAGCTGTCAATATACCGAATCGAATTAAAAGTCGGACTTTAGCGTTATCCCGTTTCCTAATCTATTAGGAATGGCGCGTTTACCGACGTTGATTAAGTACATTAATTAACTTTCACACGCCATCCATAAGCTATGGTATAGCTTACTATCAGGGAGACCGTACGTTTCTTTGACACCGTAGTGGTAAAAATGTATTTGTTTTCAATAACGTAAACAGTACCGGGTGTGTATCAAACGATAGGAACGTTAATATGAAACTAATGAAACCCGTGGCCATCAGTGTGACCAACGATAATATTGGTCTGGGCATAATTAAGCGAGCCTTTTCAGTTAAATTTCATAGAATTTACATAAACAAAGATATGCTGAAATGAGGCACTCTGTATCAACTAATGAATATGAAACGCTGAAATGCGCTTGTCCAATCATGAAACTAAATAGGTAGGTGAGATTATTGAAAGTGCTCAGTCAAAATTACCGGAGTATAAACGCAAAGGTATTACTGCGTTAAATCCTATTTGTTTACTAGTAAATATTGAAATCAAATTAATACAATTTAGGCGTTACGCAAACATAGACACTTTATGGGGCTGACATAGGATGCCATCATTATTTAGCATGATTTTTGTATCAGGTAACATCAACTAACACAGATGCGGGTAGCCACTAGTTCTGGCACTAGACACAGTCAGAGATGAGTGCAGTACTTCAGTATTACAGGTTCGCTGCTGTGCTCCTACAGATATCAATGACGGCACGATTGTTCGTATGTTATATATGTATATAAATTCATGATATTTTTTGTCACAGTATATTTATATTTGATTATAATATAATGGCAACAATATAGCATATGTGCCATATACGATACGATAACTTGTTGCCAGTTGTTGTAGTGACATAATCCCATTGCTGTAGAAATTTCGGGACTACTAATAGAAAAACTGCCACAAGTAGTTTTGACAGTTCTCTCTTGATGTTAACGTAACAACACCTAAAGAGTCCTGAACAGGCCGAAACAGGTGAAAATCTGAGGCTGCAAGGTTAGAATTATATGGTGGATGCATTAACACTTCACAACCAAGCTAGCTATCTCAATGTTAGCTAAGTGGCTAAAGTTCTGTGTGGTCTAGCATTATCACGAGTTTTATTCTCCATTTCTTGCTTGAGTCTCATCAGCTGTTAGATAGTGTGATAGTAGAGATCCGAAGCGATGGTTTTACCCAGCGGTAAAAGCTCATAATGTAAGGTGCCGCACTAATTACACAATGCAATGTATCACCGTATTGCAAGTTAATGCGGTTTTCGTTATGGTATGTAGAGCTTGACTGCCCTTTGACCATATCTTTTACAGACATTCTTGTCGTCCACTTTTAATCACCTGTGATCATCAATTTTTTCAAAAACGGCTCGGTTTCATTACTTTTCAAGAGAATAAAGTGTTGTACATACTGTAAAAAGATGCGGTAAAGAAATTTTAACTCAACTTTTTAGTACACGTACTCGTAATTGTAGCGAGACGGATTATTACTGTTTGCGCTTATGTTTTAATCGGAAATAAAATGAAAGTGAGAGCTGGGTATGGCAGAAAGGGCATGAAAGTAGAATAAATGCGGTCGAGAAGAGAGCATTGCGCAAAATTTGTGGTATAACGCTTGCTCACCGCGTTCGTAATGAAGACGTGAGAGAAAGAGTTGATCTGAAAGAGAGTGTCGGTGTCAAGATAAGAAAAGGCATGCTGCGTTGGTTCCAACATGTAGAAAGAATGCAGGACGAAATAATGATGAAACAGATATACAATGCAAAAGTGGAAGGATGTAGGAGCCGAGGAAGATCGAGACTGACCTACCATGACCAAATTGGTCGTGTTTTATCAGAAGGTAATGTCAGGAGCCCCAGGCACCGGCGAGCGTGCATGAAAAGAGCTATGAATGTTACAGAAGCGAGTGAAGTATGTAAACACCGCGTCTTATGGCGCTTGGTTGTCTCTGCCTAACCCGCAAGGTACCTGGCGTGAAGTTATAGGTACATATATACATACATTTTAATCGGCAACTTTAAGATTCTAGTTGTTTACAGCAAACGCCTTTTGATTGGCTGTACACGTGGATGTCAAATATAAGTATTCGGACCCGCAAAGAGTATGCACTTATATTTGCGCAGAGAACTTGTAGATATCAATGACTACTTGAAAATGAAAAAAATATTTTTGTATAGAACATTAGGCAAAAAGTATCACCGTTTGCGTAGCACTTTAATAAAATTGAGGAATATCTATATTAATAAATAATCGATCAATATTATGATTTTACAGCAAGCTATTATATTATTATATTTAAGCAAGCTAAATATTATATTTAAATGATTACGTAAACATAATTATTATTGAAACTTATGGAAAAGTTTACAAAATTTTGTAATTTTTACTATAAATGTTGCTGCTTCCGAATAATATACGGACTTCAATTCAGTTTTGAAGACCTATCAATTGCGGGTTGGCCCTAGATCTATTAAGGTTCTCGGATGCGTTTTTCGCATATGATCTAAAACCGACGAATGTGATTACCCTCCATTTATTACTTGTTCTAATTGTATGTAAATTAAATATTGTTAGATACTTCGCTCTCTAAAAGAATATTTGACGGTGGCGCAGCGGTTCATAACGCCATGTCACCGATGGTGGTGAGTTCGATTCCCACATGCCGGCTTGATTTGGTTTGTGTTTTTAAGAGTGGTAGGGCACATCAAAGCAGCCCGTCTGGGGAGGTAGCCTCACATAAAACCGCAGCCAAATAACAACTCCCTAGAGGGTTGTTGTGGTCCTGCGTGTGAGTGCTCCAAGCTCCTAAGGAGTTTCTGTGTTAGCAGCAGAGGTGGCATCGCGCGAGTGATACTTAATGTATTGCAAGCGTTAATAGTAACCGCTAACCGCATTAAATTAGGTGGGCCGTATGCTTGTATGTCTCCCGATGTTGTATATAAAAAAGAGAATAATAATATGCCCATATTCCATCTATAGAACTCTAAATTACGACATTCCCCATATCAAAGGAAAACTAATTTTCAGGTATGAACAAGTTCGTTGCAATAGGACGAGGAACACATTCATCATAAAATAGTGATTCTTTTAATATTTTTTGATATTACATATAAAAATAAACCATCGAAAAATGGTACAAAATGTTTTGTCGACTGCGGCGCCGATCGCCGCCGCGCTCAATATGTTACCACACTGTCCCCGTCTTTATACCCATCAGCGTTCATACCTAATTCGTTATATTCGAAATTTGTGAATACTCGCAGACTATACAACCATACGTTTAATTTTATAAAATTCTGTAACTCATTTGGTTGAGAAGTAACTCACCGTGATTTATAGTAAAGACCGGTCATACAGCAGTGGAACAGAAAATGGGGTATGGAATCTCAGAAATCGAAAAGTCACCTTTGGTTCCTAAGAGAGACAAACCAAAGAAGACATGTATATTAGTGTGGTTGCTGTGTGGATCGTATGTACGTGACCATTATGGTTCCAGCATATAAAAATAAATTCCCTGGCGGCTGCGTTTACTGAAAATATTATCACATTTTCTGTGAACATTAGAAGCCGCCATGTAGAATGGTTCACAAGAAATAGTTGAAGGCACATACGATGTAGATTTAGTAACAGCATCCATTGTCTAAAACTAAGCCGAAACTTGCGTCTCAGAACACCAACTCTCTCTCACGAGATGTGGCAGTCGTACAATTATAATATAGAGAACGGTAGTTGTTCGTCATGATAACTTCGTCCATAATTGCACAGACTAAATCCTTCGGTTCCACCAAAGAGGTCGTCGAAGCCTAGAACACAGTCTTGAAGGTGACTGCGTCCATTTAAGGCTAGGTAGAATACATCCCAAGTCAAGGATAGCAGCGTAAGGCTCTTATCGACTGCTAGATAAATTTAAATTGCTTGTATAATCACAATTTCATATACAAATTGTTAGAGCGGTTTCCGAGCTATTATCGAAATATATTTATATATCTACACGTTGCTTGTTAAAATATATAAGATAGTATAAATTATTCATGTTGTAAATTTATGAGTGTTCACTCTGTAAACTGTCCAAACTGGTGAAGCGTGGTATGGCGGGCATTGGGTGCTGCCGGGGCGGACAGGGCTGTCTGTGTTGTCGGAAGTGTATGGTAGATAATAGGGGAAAACATAAATTTCGTAGTTTATATAGCTTTACGCTGTAGCAATTACTGTATGAATTGTGTCGCTAACAAAATTTTCCTCTTTGTAATACATTTTTCTTTCTGATGTATCGTGAAAAGATAAATGATTTTCCAAATCCGGTCAAGTGCATATCGGTCTCGCGCGCCGACGGTGGTTTAAATATAGATATTACACGTAAACATCTTAGTTAAAGTAACTGCAATTTAGTTGTCACTGAGTAATAACTTTTCCTACTCTAAAAAATGTTTGTTTATGTAATGTAGCTACAAAGCGAGGACTTTTGGATTTTGCCCTGTATCAGTCTATATCTACATTATCAATTATGAGACAACTTATACAACAAATTTCATGTTTCTAAATAATTTCGTTTAATAATTTTGGTTTGTCATTTCTTAAAAACAAATAAATGTATCAACATTTTCATTATCATTTCAGCCTGTATTCATCCACTGCTGAACTCCTTCTCTCTAGAGTGCCGCTCGTCTCGATCCTGTGCCACCTGCTTCCGTCGACTCCCCAACAAACCTCTTGAGGTCGTCGCTCCATCTAGTGGAGGGTCGTCCCACACTGTGTGCACTAGTACGGGGACGCCATTCGAGAACCTTTCTCCCAAGCGGTTGTCGGTTCTACGAACTATGTGGCCGGCCCACTGCCACTTCAGCTTGCTTATCCTGTGGGCTATGTCGGTTAACTTAGTTCTACTGCGGTCTCAGTATCTTAATTTCTGATTCTATCACGTAGAGAAACTATATAGCATAGCTATTTCCATAGCACGCTGAGCGACCTTGAGCTGCCTCATACGGCCCGCAGTGAAGGGCCACGTCTCAGTTCCGTATGTCATCACTGGCAACACACACTGTTCGAAGACCTTACTCTAAGCTAAGTTTCTCCAGCGATTTCGCCATGAAAACTATATTGTCGGCAAATCGAAGTTGAGCGATGTACTTTCCATTGATGTTTATACCGTATCCTTTCCAGTCCAAGAGCTTGAAGACATCCTCCAATGCTGCGATGAAGAGTCTCGGGGATATGACATCGCCCTGTCTTAAACCTTTTTGTACTTGGATCGGTTTTGTACTCTGGTCCTGTATTCGGATACACATCGCAGCCTTACTGTACAAGTACTTCAACGTTTCGATGTATGGATAGTCAATTCGATATCGCTGGAGAGACTGTAGCACCGCCCATGTCTCAACGGAATCAAAGGCCTTTTCGAAGTCTACATACACCAAATATAAGGTTAGATTTTACTCCTCAGTCTTCTGTATAGTCTGGCGGAGGGTATGTATGCGATCCACTGTGCTAAAGCCTTTTCGGAATCCGGCTTATTCGGGAGGCTGGTATTCATCAAGTCTGCGTGCGAGACGGTTTGTGATGGCTCTCGAAAACAGTATATAAACGCGGCTCAGAAGCGATATCGGCCTCAAATGGGTCTTATCACCCAACGCAACTTGCTTAGTTCCGCTTCCAGCTCCACTATCTTCTCGTCGGACCTCATTGTACGCGTGTTGTATGTTGCCAGGGCCAGTTCGTTGTGGTGGTAGCCGCGGCGTCGGAGCCGGGGATTCATAGCACCCCTTGCCCCGACGATACTCTGACCGCTACCAGAGCCAGGAACAGCGGATCTGCCGATGACTGGGGGCCGCCTTTTTGTCGTACTTTCGTGGTTTTTGCCATAGTTGCCATGCTTGGCAGGCGGGTTGGCAACCGCAGTACCTTTTTTAAAATCAGGGGACGCTGCTGTCCATCTCCTGGATCCCTTACGACACCCACGGGTTGAGATGGGGTGACCTATTTTTACGCCGAGGCCACACGGCAGAATAAATGTATATAACTACAAAATTGTGTTGTGCATTTTATTTTTCCTATTTTTTTACTATATCTTATCGAACACTACACGTAGTATCAAAAAGTAGGCAGTAAGAAGACAGCGAATAAAAATAGGATGCAGAGAAAAAACATGTTTCATGATATAATCTCCGCGTGATATTACCACCAGTGTGCCAATATCAGTCAATCTGCACTGACCTCTACTATGAGCAAAAAGAGCTGGCTAATATACGTAGGTATTAACTTCTAATAAAAAATATACACCATAAAATTTATAAATTCGTTTAATGATATAAAACCTATTTATATCTCTTCATACGATATTTTTACTGCGACAATAAAATTTGGAAATGAAAGAATTTTGCATATTGAATATATAAATGTATATTTAAATTTTCAACAAATGTTGATTTTTAAAATTTAATCTAGATGTGAGCGTTATCTAAAATCTGTGGCACCGCGCATGTCGACCGTGCTTGTAACGATAATGTAACAAATTGGTCTAATATAATACATACACGACATTTAAACATTCGCGTTAAAAATATTTATTATTTTTAAGCGAATTAACGTTTTTTTTACATGTTACAGGGGTAAACGAGCATATGGTTCACCTGATGATAAGTGGTCACCACCACCCATACACATCAGCAACACCAAAGGATCACGGATCCGTTGGCCTTTTTAGGGAAACAGGCTCTTTTCTGAAGGCACCAATTTCGCATTTGTTCGAGATCATCGCTGAGGGTAGTTGATTCCAAATTTCATCGTACGTGCTAAAAATTGCCTCAAAAAGCGTAATGTGTCTGCAAGTGAGTGGCAGCGTGAAGATAAAAACTGCATCGGGACGGAAAAATAGGTGAGGGAATGATGAAACAGATATACAAAGTAAAAGTGAAAGAATGTAGATACCGAGGAAATCCTACAACAAGTTACAATGACCAAATTGGTCATGGTCATGGTCAAACATAGTTTGTAATATTTAAGAAGTGCACTAGCTTCGCTATCTCACTATTAGGTGCGTAATGATGTCATAGAGCGCATTTTTATTTCGCACAAGCTAGGTACTTGCAACTTTTTTTCATCTGTGAGTTCTACTTTTAGTTTTTTTTCTACAAACATATTTAGTAATGCTATTGTTTCTCAAAAGAAAAAGTATCTCCCGGCGGCAGTTCATGTTATCGGAGTTTTTGAACTTCGTTTGACATTTCACTGGGCGATATTCGTTACGTTACTGGTTGTGATTCGCAGACGATCAAATATATAGTGTGGATATTATCGATCTACATCCTCTATAGCAAAATATTAATTGAGTGAAACACATCCAGAATGCAAGTACGCTCTGTGCGCTTTAAATCCGTGTTTTGCCTGGTGAGGTAACCAATAGACGATGCACCTTCATGTTTCACTTTGTTGTGGCTTCATCAATTCAGCCGATATCACTTTTTATTAAATATACCCGACAGTATTGTTACAATCATTTACTATATTATCTACGGCATGTTACAAGTTTGTAAATATCATTGTGTATCATGTAAATTTTAATGTTTTCTCATGAAGTGAATTAATGTATATTCTTTATGCGTAATAAATTCTTCTTAAACCTGAAAAATTCTAATCAACATTGCATATGTTACTTACTGCTCCTGAGTTAAACAACTTTTAATTTCCTTATATTACAATAGGCACCGATACTACCACTGAAAATATAATGCGGGCTATTACTACAATGTTATTTATGTAAAAGAAACAAAAATCCGACATTCTTTGGAGGACTGAGCTATGTAAAACGGCCTCCCTAGGCGATATGCAAATAAGTCCGCGACGAAATAAAGCCAGTTCATAATTTCAAACACGTTCTTTAAATTTACCTTTTAACAGTCTCTTGATATTTTTACTACGTGTCCCTTCTAAAAAAATCTTCACAGAAAGAAAATAAGATAGAAGAGATAAAATTCGGAGAGTTTATTTGGTTTGTTGATGCAGGTCACGACTAAAATTTATCACAGCTTTTCCTTAGGCAGGTTAATTGTCTGGAACAGAAGGTTTCTGGCTTTAGTAGTACCTTCTTTGTCTGTTTCTGTAGCAAATCATAACTACACTACAGGGGAGCAACGAATCATCAAACCAGTTTCGCGTCGTTTTCTAGAAAATACAAATAGTAGTACAGTATTATTCTCTTATTCAGTACTGCGTGAACAACTAATATTACAAGTTTCATTGTTAGTTCAAATTCGTTCGAAAACTAAGCATCCTATTTTAAAGCCACTATAGCGCTATTTCTACTTTTACTTAATGTAAAACAGTGTGATTAAACATTTAAACATACATGAGGTATACTCAAAATCTTATACTTATTGTTTGTACCAAAACTACCACAATCATTGTCAAACATTTGGTTGCGTATTTATGAACAAAGTATTCAATTTGTGTAATATTTGTCATATGTAACGATTCTCCTTTACGCGCCGTCTTCTGTAAAAGGTTCCATAAAATTTTTATTGTACCTCTTAAATGAGAAACCTCGTCAATATTGCTTTATTCACTGCAGTTTCCAAAACACTGACCATAATAATATGATATTGTAACTTCAAAGTAATCAAGATGCATTTCATTTATAGTACACTATATATCCAGGCTGTATTTGTGTACATTGTGTGAAGTATTCATCGCACGACAGACATCGGAAGTCATACTCAGCTAATGAACTGCTGCTGAAGATCGGTAGCGTATTGTCAGAATAATTCACAGCTTTACTGCGGATTGGTCTACAGTACAAGCGGGACGGGGATGTAAATGAATTGTGAAGGGCAAATGTGAACAAACTTTTGAGGAGCTCGGTGGCTTCGAGGCGTAATCTAATCTAACATTTGCATCCATTTTAAGTATATGTGATGCATTTCATTTAAAGGACAAAATACTCGTATCTAGACTGAATTTGTGTACATTGTGTGAAGCGTTCATCGCTCGTCAGACAACAGAAGACATATTCAGTAACTTAGCTAATGAACCGCCGCTGAAGATCGGCAACGTATTGCCAGAATAATTCGTAGCTTTACTGCGGATTGGTGTACAGTACAAGCGGAACGGCGATGTAAATCAACGAAACAATTAATTGTGTAGGGCAAAGGTGAACAAAATTTTTGAAGAGCTCGGTGGCGTCAATGTGTAGACTAATCTAACATTTCCATCCATTTTAAGTATATGTGATGCATTTCATTTAAGGTATAATAGTCCAGACTGAATTTGTGTACATTGCGTGAAGCGTTCATCGCACGTCAGACAACAGAAGACATATTCAGCAACTCAGCTAACCGCCGTTGAGGATTGGCAACGTATTGTCAGAATAATTTTCAGCTTTACTGAAGATTGGTCTACAGTACAAGCTGGACAGAGATGTAAATCCACGAAACAATGAATTGTATAGGGAAAAGGTGGACAATCTTTTGAAGAGGTCTAATTGAACACGCAATTTACGCAGCGTTAACCATAGTCAAGCCGTCTAGTCATTCCAATAGACGGTAGGACGGTATAGGCTGTTTTCGGTAGACGATAGTGTTGAGCTAAATTAAGAGGTAGGTAGCATACTTCAACTGAAGAAGTACCAACGCTTCAAGAAAATGTATTTTTTCTATAGTGTTTTGTATGGTGTGTATAATAATGATCAATAGGTGTATTTGCTAAGTCAGTTTTACATTTCGTTGTTATTAATATAGATCAATGTTTATCCTTTTAATGTTTTCGTAGCTAAAATTTAAGAGAGGTAGGGCGAATTAAAGCTGTCCGTCTGGGGAAGTAGCTACACCTCACAGAAAACCGCAGCCAAATATTAACTCCCTAGAGAGTTGTTGTATTTCTGCGAGTGAGTGAGGCCACCAGCAAGTTTGACGAGCTCTTGACGAGGTCGGTGGCGCAGAGGCGAAACGCGCTGTTACGTTACTTGGCACCAACATTCGTGGATTCGATTCCCACACAGGACAAACATTTATGTGCATGTACATGTCTGTTTGTCGTGGTATATAAGGGACAACACTACGATGAATTTCTACTAGACTACCAGAGCATTTACTAACGGTAGTGGCTGGGCGCCGCCCTACGCTAGACCACATGAACTAATTGGTAACAGAACCACACATAGCAGGTTAGATCAAATTGCACTTCTAATTAATAAACGAAAGAAAAATAGGATGCATCAAAGGCCCCACAGACGACAACCAAATAACAACTCCCTAGAATATCGTTGTGTTTTTGCAAGTGAGAGTGACTAAGTACCAGTAAACTCCTGCGGAGTTGTTGTGAAAACAACATTGAGCGAGGGCCGTATATACCCACCAACTTTGTACAAAAAAGTCCTAAACCAAGCATAACCAGCTAACGAAGCTTTAGCGAAAGAGGTAGTGATCATCACCTTGCAGAAGACTGTAGTCAAATAATTGCCTGGAGAGTTGTTGCGTTTCTGCGAGTGAGTGAGGTCACTAAAAAGCTTCTTAGGAGTTGCAGCGACAGTTGTAGAGTATTGATAGCCTAGTGGCTAAAGAACCAGCACAGAAGAGCTCTGGTTCAATTCCTGGTGTGGATATGTATCACAAAATACATATTTTCGGATTTACATTATATAAATAAATCCCAAAATATGAATTTTTTAGTTTGTAATTATCACTTGCTCGGCGATGAAGGAATACATAACGAAGAGACTCGCAGGCTTAAGAAATTATATTTCGAAAGACGTGTGATCTAATCTAAGAAAGATCTGGTATTTCCATTTGACGACAAACGCTCCAAGACAAAATCTTTAGGCCTTAGCTGTGGACATCAACCAATTAACCTAATGAATTAGGAAACGGGATAAGCCTAGAAAGAATTGTTGTGACAGAATCGAGGGTGGCAATGCACGAACGACACTACGGTGTCACACTTCAGATCAGGCGTGTCGTATGGTAGTTTACAGGCCGTAAGTTTGAAAAGATAAATGAAAAAGCGCTAGCAAATCATATCGCCCGACAGAGTAACTTTTTCTTGAAGTTCAATTTAGTTCAATTATTTTTGTAGTATGTATACTAGGTCTATATTTAAAACAATGCCACGTGAAAAACAATTGAGAATCTCGCAAGTTAAAAGGCAGCATGTTGGAAACGTTTTACTTGAGTTACATTTTTCAAATTTCGGAAGTGATTGCCCATTTAATTCACTATAAGTGCACAAGTACTAGAAACTTTCACAGTAAACATTGATTTCGGGACTTTCCGCATTTAAAATAAAATTTAAATATAAAAGTTGGCCTGAGATAAGGTATTCGATTTTAAATTTAATTAATGAATTGTACACAAAAGTATTAACAATTTTTAAGTCTTTTGGTGATCAACGTTTCTTTAATTTATTTCTCAGATGTTGTCTTTTTTTATTTCAATATAGAAATACTATTTTCTTCACTATTTTTTACACTGTTTCAATCATTCGATCCTCCGCATCCAGCCGCTTTTTTGATGTCATCGGCCGATCTAGGCGTTGCTATGCCCCGCCGTGCCATGCGCGGTTTCCACTCCAGGACTTTCCTATCCCATCTATCGCTGACTCGGCAGATATGGCCGGCCCACTGCCACTTTAGTTTGCCGATTCTGAGAGCTATGTCGACAACTTTATTTTTCCGTCGAATTTCTTCGTTCCGGATTCGATCCTTGGAGAAATTCCGAGCAAATCTCTCTCCATCACTCGCTACGCAACTTGCAGCCTGTGAACCAGTCCGACTGTAAGTGTTCAAGTCTCTGCACCGTAAGTCATCGCAGTGAGGGCGCACTGATTGAAGACTTTAGTCTTCCAGCATTGGGGTATTCGTACAGTGAGCATGTGCCGAAGCTTTACGAAAGCTGCCCAGCCAACTTTTACAAAGCATTAGAAGAATTATTTAAACTATTAGACAGCATAATTCATAGAATAATCAACCCCTTAGTAGAAAGGATTTTGTAGATTTTTCTACAAATTTATTTTCGTTGACCTCGTCAACGTCTTTTCTTACCGTATACCAATGAGTACGAATGCTCCATTTTACTCGGTATTGCATTATCTGGGCTGCATAATCTAACCATGCCAGATCAGGGATGAAATCTTTGTAGCCTCTAATGCTATAAGTTGTCCAAATTCTTATTATTATTATTATTTTTGAAACTATCTATGTTGATCTATTTACTTTTTTTTTACAGATCGTTTATTTTTTTTGCAGATTTTATTAGCGAAAGCACACAAAGTAGTTTAGATGAAATTGCCTATAAATTTGACTTTTGCAAATAACGTTTGAATCTATTACCATTATTTTTTTGTTATTTAAGAATATATCTAATATCGTACTGGAATGTATAGACATGTATACAGGGTGCCCGAGAAGCCGACATCAAGCCGGAATCAGGGAACAGGCTACATTATAATAGCTACCAGAAAATATAAAAAAAAATTAAGTTACGTATTTTAAAAATTATAGATTTAAAAAAATATCTACACCCTGTGACGGTCTTTTCGTTCCTGTTACCACAGATATTTGCTTCTTAAATTTTTTTTTGTTATGTAATTTTGTTATATAAAAAAAGTAAAATTTAATAAAAAGGAATACTGCTTCTTTATTCTCTGACCTAAAATTGAAAGTCAGCTGCTCCAGGTTGGAAGTAAATTTCACTTTTTGCCCAATCAAAGATTTCAAATTAATACTTAGCATAGTTTTAACTAACCACGCTACTGAAAAAAATATACTAGGCGAGATTAAGATTAAGATACGACTTGTTAAATTTGTTTCTTAAATTGTGGACATTCTTTTTCTTTTCCAATAAAACCCACGAAAAAAATTTTTGTTTATTACTTAAAAATAATTCTAATGTACCCGTGGATTTTCTCAAGCCCGTATCTTTTAAAATTCCAGTTGGAGTAAGACGGAAAGAGTCATTTTACGAAGTGTGAGCGAGCCAGTTATTCGCTATTGTACACACAATACAAATTAGTAAGTTACGCTCCTTCGTATTCTGTGCACCTTTCAGTATTCGCTCGTGTTGATTTCTTACTTAGCAATTTTTGCTTCGTTTATTGGACTTGATTGCTTGTAATTTGGGTAGTTTAGTTTCTCTCTGACGACCATTGCTTTGCCCTGGACTATCGTTGATCCTGTAATTGTGTAGTGCCACTATGTCTGTGTAGCTACACCACCCAAGCATTTATGGGGAATGTAGATGCAATGCGTGTGCTGCAGCTACTTTATCGTAAGAGATTCCCAAATGCAGCTCGATATTCGGATCATCGAATCATTACGAATGTGTACCATTTCCTCTTCTCAGAGAGTTGACTTCCAAGCCAAGTACAACGTGAAGTAAGATATCCCCTTCCTTACGAGGATGTTGTACTAGAAGCTGTAGAAGAAGACCCGAGTAATTCAGTACATGTAATTGAATAACACAGCAGTACCCAAAAGTACAGCGCATCGAATTCTACAAAAAGCTCCACCCGTTCCACGTACAGCGAGTACAAAGTCTGCTACCTCCGGGCTGTCAACCCCGGGTTGCTTTCGAACAATGTTACCAGGAAGAAGCGCAATTCTTTAAGAAAATTTTATAGTCGGATGAGCCGACATTTAAAAAAAATAGGTAGAAAGTACGTGAACCTGCATAACAACACGAGGGGCATGTAAAAAATCCAAATTTGATATATTGAGACAAGATAGATGACAGTATAGGTTTAAAGTAAACATGTGGATATTATATGGGAAAGTAATTGGTCCTTTACTTACTACATTACTTACTTAAGAATATTTGTTTTTAAAAAAAATTATTAGAATTTATTATTATTAGAAGATAGCAAGGACATGTGGTCCCAGTAAGACGGCTGCCCAGGCCACTATGGCATCTTAGTTAAAGAATACCTCGATGAAGAATACCCGGGTAGATGGATAGGATGGTCTGGTACAATTTCGTGGCCAGCCCGTTCACCTGACTTAAATCCATTAGATTTTTTTTAACAGGCAAGCTGCCAAAGGAACAGTTTATTTAAAACCAATTGAAAATTTTGCTGCGCAAAGATTAACGGAAGCAGCTGAATTTATTACAAAAGGAAGATTCCCCCGTCCGATAACCCGATCGTTTTTAAGAAGATTTAAGAAGCTTGCATTGCGGCTGCATGAAGGCAGTTTGAACACGTGCTGTAAATAGTTGTTGAGCATTTAATAAATCTAAGTATCATATTGAAGTTGTCGAAGAAGACGAAGAAGAGAAAAATATTGAGTTTTTATAATTTTATTATATTTTTTTTTTAATTGTGCTGCTTGAATTATTTTCGAAGTCTGTTTTATATATTTTTACAATTGTTTTTTTTTATGAGTAATTGTATTTTATTCCATTCCTATGGATTACAGAATTTGCATTCTTGTCTGAGATAATCTGCAGTTTTGCCATTTTTTAACACACGACAAAACCGAAGAGATTTCTTCAGATATATCAGATAAATTTCATATTCTACCAGGTCAACGTCAAGTAAGCTATTGATTTTGTTTTGTAACTTCTTGCCTGACGGACAAACAAATAAACAAGTGTTTCCGTAGGGGTTCCTATTTATACTTTGATATATCAAAGGATAAACCTGAAACATTTATAGAAATATTTGGAACCTCTCTTTAAAAAGGTAAAGATAAAACAATGATATTCTTCAATGTAGTCGATTTAAGATTTTTATTAAAAAAAATTTATGGGCATGTAAGTTAGCGTAAACACAGTTGTATAGCATCATGTGTAACGTGCAAACTAATTTGACATTGCATGTACTTTTAGACGACATGCAATAGACGTTTAAGACAATATGGTGTACAAGCTTGATGTATTCCCAGTGATCAAACCGCTTATATTTGCACCACAATCTAAGAAACTTCTCATCACAGTCACATACAGTGCTTACCGCGTAAATAACTTATACAAGAGAATATGAATACACAGTGCATGTTACTGAGATACCTAAACTATATTATATGAATGTGAAATATGCAACACAATAGTATATTTTACTTTGATACACTATACGTATTCAACACGATTTACGAACGTATACGTTGTCAACATCCCTAGTTCTTCATTCGTTCCCGTGTCTACACGACTTATAACGCTCGAGGACACCTTACAAGGTGTGACACGATGTGAAATTAATTTGCATGTATTGGGGTAAAGTATGAATATGCCGATTTGTACGGAAAAATTAAAACTCTTTTCTTCTTAGATGTAACATATTTATTTAATCAAAATAATTACCCTCATTATCTGTACACTAGCTTTTGCCCGCGGCTTCGCCCGTGTGGGTTTTGGCATTTCGGCAGTTTTAATTATTTTTATTTTACTTCTTATTATTAAGTCCAGTCAGCATTAAATAGTAAAAGTACCAAATATTCTTATTTGTGTGGTAATGAAGATATATCACGATCTGTTCTGTTTTCGTTAACTATTTGATACTGACTGTATACACTCAAAGCACCTCTTTTATACACAACCTTGCCTATTTTAAAAACCAAAGTTTCAAGTCACTAACTTGAAAAAATATCTGACTGGCTTGAAATTCAAAAATCATCTCTCATATGCATTACAAAAGGAACCTCGTGATGAGGCAGTGAATTAGTCAGGAGCTACATTTCTGTTAATATAGACTTATTAGCTATATATATAGATTAGCAACTTGTCCAAACACACTTTAAACCCCCTTTTTACCCCCTAAGGGTGAAATTTTTGAAAGCGCTTAAACCAAACCGAAACCGTTGTAACTCTACAGATCGCAGCAGAAACCATCTGTCATCCTCTGTATTCGTCAGACCTTGCTCCTACTGACTTCCATTTTTTTCATGATTTGACAATTTTCTACGTGGTAAAAAATTTTCTTCCCAGGAGGCAGTACAAAATGCTTTCATACAGTTTGTAGAGATAATAGGGTTAATATTTTGATTAAATAAATATGTTGTTACGTCTTAGAAAAAAAAAACGAGTTTTAGTTTTTGAATACAAATCGGCAATTTTTACTTTAACCCTTAACATAACTGACCTAGCTACCTCCGTTATTAAAGTAGATATGTTCTTTCGGAATGTGAATGACCAAGGACTGCTTCTCTTTGTCCAGGACACGACATTGTAGGTTATTAGATTCACCTGTTGACCCATTTTTATTCCACTGTTGGAATACAGGATTTCCTAGAATTGAAGGAGCTCATAGCGTCCTTCGACATAATAATATTAACCTGTACCTGTGTTGGGATGAAAGCAAATAATGAAGGAACTGGAGAAAATTAGTTCCACATGACACATTGAGTAATCCCATAACGGATTAATGAAATTTATGTATCGCAATTGACCCACCAACCCACTGGATTTCCGACTAGACATTTAGGAGACAAATATCGTATCGTACCTCAGAGATTCATCAACAGTAAACAGTCTAAGGCGCAATTGATTTATTTAAAAAAAATGACAAGGTATATCATCATTATTGTCATAGGGGTTTAGTAGTCGGTAACGTTAATAGTCAGATGTTATTGAAACAGTTTTGGCAACAACTAATACAATACCTAAATATCAAGATCTCTCATTGAGACGTGTTTAGTAGACGGTAGTGGTAACATGCTGATGTTTTTGAAACAGCTTCTAAATTAACTAATACAAAATTAGGTACATTTTGTATTAGTTAATTTAGAAGCTGTTTCAAAAATAATTTTATTATAAATTTAAAAGATTTCTCATAGATATGGGTTTTGTATTCGGTAACGTTAACATCCCGATGATTTTCAAACAGCTTCGTTGAAGATAACTAACATACGAGTAGTAAATGACAACGTAAATTTATCATATATTTACAAGATTTCTGATTAAAATGGGGTTAGTATTTGGTAACCTTAATATCCTGATGTTTTTTAAACAGCTTCAATGTTAACTAACACAGTAAATGACAAAGTCAATTTATTACATACACAGTAAGAATAATAAAAACGATCACATAATTTAAATAGTCATATTATGCTCATTGTAAATACTGTCTTATGTTACTGAAATTTCAGTAATTTATTTTTGTTTTCTAGCTCTATATATTAACAGAATTGGAGACTAGATTTAATTATATTTAAAAAAATCTATCTATCTATCTATAACTTCACGCCAAATCCCTTGCGGAGTAGGCAGAGAGAAACGAGCGCCACGTGATTCGATCCTTACATATCTCACTTACTTCTTTAACATTCATTGCTCTTCTCATGCACGAGATGATAATATAATCAATTCTCATTTATTAAAAAAATCATTTAAAAATTTCTTAAGTTTTTAGCTACAATAAATATACTTATAAATGTACATTCTAACATAATTGTTAAACTTGAAACTACAATCAGAGAACAAGTTGCCGTCTAAATGATAATAATTCTTGCGTTAGTGTAAGTTAAAGGTAAGCGCGCATTACCGTCTCGCTGCAGCGCATCACATAAATGCATCAAAGCATATTATAACACGCTTCAGGCCATACTGCAATTCTATAATTGTAATGATATTGCATTTATAACCAGTGGAAATAATAGTTTAGGCGAAAAACTGTATTTATCTATTTGATCTTTAGATTAATGAGAAGCTGCTGCAATGCCTGAGTTTTTTGGCAGTATTTTTATCAGTGCTCACCTAGTCATGAACTGCACGGTAGGGGAAAAAAATGTGACGCTTCCAAACAAATGTAGCTATTTTTACGGAATAAAAAGATTTTGACTTTGACAATAAAAAAGGTACAGAAACGTAATATCTGGTTCGTAAACGTATGTCTCGGAAACGGCACTAACAATTGGAATTTAGATTTTGTATTTAGATAGGGCTTTGCATTTTAAGTTTATCTATAATGTCTTTCCTGAAAAGGGCGGTGTTACACAAAATAAACTTGTCTATTACCTGTGTAGTATCGTATTAATCGCCGCTCGCCCTTACTATTATTAGTGCCTATAATAGTAATAGTAAGCCTTTCTATTATTCAGATCTGAGAACCATCTGAGTTTGAATATTAATTTCAGGGAGCATTTCAAAATAAATTAAATTAATCTAAATTGAATTTATTCCCGAATTTACTGGAGTTTCGATCGCATGCCAGACAGAGCAGAGCCGTATTGCGTATTTGTTTTATGATGTGTCGATATTGCTAACGTATTGTTTTGCTTCAAATTAGTTCCATTACTGATATGATGTAATGAGTGAACAATTAAATCATCACAAAATTTTATTCAATGTTGTAATGTAAGCAAACTATTATGCGTATGTATTATTCTAGTTATTACAGCAAAGAATTTGAATAGTTTTTTCGACGACGACGTTGATTCTGTTTTTATTGTAACAAAATTGGAATTTGAGAAGAGCGAATTATTTTTACTGAATATTCAGTAAAAATAATAGAAATGATAAAATAATGCTGTCGGCATCATATCGAATAATTCTTTAGAACGCAACCCGTTGTATAATCGGTAGAACACACAAAGAGAGACAAAATCTCTCCTTAAACTTAAGGGTTCAATACCGTGTGTAAGCTTAGGATCGTCGACAATTCTCACAGCTCGTGTCTGAACGGAGTTACAAGGTCCAAGCTGGTGTCCACGTGCTCCCGCCCAAAGGTTTTTTTTTTTTTTTTTTTTTTTTTTTTATATTGGTTCAGCATAGTGGCTCCTCTTCGCCTGTTGGTAAGCGAAAAGGGGAGCCCAAATTGCAGCGGCAACTGACAAAGGACTACAGTGTCCTGTCAGTTGACGCTACCATGCTGGCCCGCAAGGTGCTTCTTCACGCTTCGTTTGAAGGATCCTATGTTGTAGGAAGGAGGAAACACATGTACAGGCAAGGCGTTCCACTTTTTAATAGTTCGACAGAGATAGGAGTTGCCGAACTTTTTAATAGTTCGACAGAGATAGGAGTTGCCGAACTTTTTAGTACGAGAACAAATGTCCTCAACAGTGGAATGATGACATCGCAAGCCTGCACGTGTGGTTCTATGACGGAAGGGAGAGGGTGGGATAAGGGAAAATAGTTCTTCAGAGCACTCACCATGGTACAGGCGGTAAAATGTACTTAGGGAGCCTATGTCCCTACGAAGTTGCAGAGGTTCTAGGTATTTTGTGACCTCTTCGTCGTCGATTATGCGGATAGCCCGTCGCTGCAACTTATCGAGAGCCTCGAGAAGATACTGTGCGGAGCCGTCCCAGAGATGCGAGCAATACTCCACGCAGGCCCGAACTTGAGTCTTATAAAGAAGACAAAGTTGGTCCGGCGTGAAGAACCGGCGCACCCTGTTCAGGACTCCGAGTTTCTTTGAAGCTGTTAAAATGAGGCTCTCGATGTAATTTCGTTGGTTTAGGTCGCAACGAATATCCATGCCTAGCATATTCAGGCTATCGCGCATATTGAGGGTAGCGCCCTGAAGACTGGGAGTGGGATAAAATGGGGACATTTTTGTTGTGAACGCGCACACCTGAGTTTTCTTGGCATTGAACTCAACCAGGTTATTGGAACCCCATTTACTAACGAGGTCCAAAACCCGATTAAGCTCAACGACAAGACTCTCACGCCTCTCACCGATTTCTGCCCGACCAGCACTAGGCCGCCCGAAATATCGCCCATGGACCGTACTGTCATCTGCATAGCAATGAATATTACCAAGTGGCAGCATGTCATTGATATGCAGAAGAAAGAGGGTGGGCGATAGGACGGAGCCCTGTGGGACACCGGCATTCACTGACATGAACCGCGAAGCGCGTCCATCTGCAAGGACGCGGATTCTACGCTCATGCAGGAAGCCAGCAATCCACTTACAAAGCTGGAGGGGCAGACCGTATGCCGGAAGTTTGGAGAGAAGTGCTTTATGCCAAACCCGATCAAATGCCTTGGCGATATCTAGGCTGACTGCCATAGATTCACCATGTTTATCAATTGCCTCCCCCCAGAGGTGCGTCACATACGCTAGAAGATCACCCGTCGATCGTTTCGGTCTAAAGCCATATTGACTGCAGTACTCCATGTGTGGTTTGACTTGAGACTTATATAACATAAGTTCTTGCCCCACGCTGAAGTACTGCTTGGCTCTATTGAGCACACCAAGTTTTTTGGACGCCAATTTAACCTTTTCCTTCAGGTGACTTCGATATTGGATGGCACTGGAAATCTCGACGCCAAGCCTGTTGGCTATGGTAAGAGATGTGTTCTGGAATTGAGGAACCACAGCAAATGGCAAACGCAGAACCAGCGTACAGAGCTTTTACCAAGCCCTCGGGCAGCCCGTATGGTAACTTGAATAGAAGACCCCGATGCCAGTCCGTTCGAACGCCTTTATTATATATATATTTATTTAGGCTGACTGCCAATGCCTCACCTAGATCTCAATCGCCGAAGCCCAGCGGTGTGTAAGATACACTAGAAGATCACCAGTTGAACGACCGTGACGGAAGCCGTATTGACGGCCGCTGATCAAATCGTGATCCTCTAGGTATGCCAGGAGTCGTGTGTTAATCACAAGCTCCATCACCTTGGAGGGGGGGGGGGGGGGGAAGGGGTTATGGTAATGGGCCTGTAATTCGATGGATCTGATCAATCACCCTTTTTGGGCACTGGATGCACATTGGCGGTCTTCCATGAAGACGGGACTTGCTCAGTGGAGTACGAAAGCCGAAAGCACGAGAAGACGCGTTAGAAAAGAACACAACACAGGAGCACACAGCTTTACCACCACTGTCGGTATGCCATCTGGGCCACTCGACTTATGAATGTCGAGGGAACTCGCTGAAAGGGAGGCTCGCCGATCTCGCTGGGTAATAGGGATCTCAGGCATCGAGACACTATACGACGGGATTGTAGGTGGTATATATGTTAAAACTATTTCAAGATATTTAAAAAAAATTACAGAGATACAAAGTCTATGTATATTAAAAATAATATTAAGCAATCATCATCATTCTATTTAGCTGGATAATTAAAGCAACACATACGTTTAACAAGTAGAAGATCTATTTGAACACTACTTCTTCAATATCTCTACCTTACCACTAATTTCCTTAATTCATCTCCAGATGGTGGTGTTGTTCGAATATATAATGAACTGCCTAAAATAGTTCTGTCCTTTTATGACAATGTGTTTAAAAACACATCAAAAATACTTTCTCTGTGTGGCTTATTATAGAATTAATGAACATGTAACTGACAAAGATGTCTGGAAATATTTTAGCCTTTTCTTCATAATCTTAAATTCTACCATTTGACATCATTATTGTACCGATATGCTGACATGAATTTATTGTAATATCTTCGTGATAATTTGAAAAAAGGCCTACATTGGCAAGTTTCATTTGACTGGCCGTTGTCTAGTCCTGATCTTAATCCGCTGGATTAGGATTTATGGTCAGTTTTAGAGTACGGCTTGCTCTAAACGCCATCATAATTTGGAGTCCCTAAAACAATCCGTACGATTGGCAGTGAAAAATTTTCCTATGGAAAGAGTGCGTGCTTCTATTGATAACTGGCCTCAACGTTTAAAGGATTGTATGGCAGCCAATGGAGACCGTTTCGAATAAGCTTTTTTATATTTTAAATTGTTTTATATTTGTGTATTAAAATAACACACTGTAAAAGTAATAAATGTTATTTGCAATAGTTTTTTTTTTCTTTGTTTCAGTATTTATGGCAAGACTAGGCATACAGGGTGTATCATATAGTATGTACCAAACCGAAAGAGGGAGTTGCTCATTAACGTAAAAAAACATTTACGAAGTGATAATTTCGAAAAAAATCGACATGGTTAAAAGATAGATATAAAAAATCACCTAGACACGTCTTAATATTTTTAAATGAAATCATATTACAGTTAATTTCTAATGATTACATTTTACCGATAAAAGACCTGCTACTATGCCGAAAGAAACTACTATTGGTGAAGAAATCCTGAATGAAAGAAAGATTCGCAGCTGGTAGTCTGCGTGAGCTAACTGCTAGCGAAAGTACGTAAAGTTACATCAAATTGCCTGTAAATTTGACTTTGTGATTAATGTTTGCGTGTTAATATTTTTAAATGAAATCATATTACAGTTAATTTCTAATGATTACATTTTACCGATAAAAGACCTGCTACTATGCCGAAAGAAACTACTATTGGTGAAGAAATCCTGAATTTGAAGAAATCCTGATTGGTGAAGAAAGATTCGCAGCTGTTAGTCTGCGTAAGCTAACTGCTAACGAAAATACGCAAAGTTACATCAAATTGTCTGTAAATTTGACTTTGTGATTAGTGTTTGCAATTTAACTGGTGATTTTGCTAGTAACACTTTATCGTCAACATAATGCAGAAATTGACCTCTATGCTACCTATTTGCATTCTTATAATATTCATAATTCATTTTAACTACAGACATTAATATAAACACAGGATAAACAACCGAACTGATATCGCGTAGCTATACTTGACGTCAATATTGACAAGGGTGACAAGTCGCCATCTGCCGACTGAACATTAGGTAAAATATTCTAGAATTTCACATAACTCTGTCCGAACACTCTCTCAAGATCAATAAAACGTCATAAAAGCTAGTATTCCGTCGCTAGTTGCTTCTCCATGATATTACGCAGTGTGAAAACTATTTTTATTTTGTCGCTAAGGTACCAAACTAGCATTCAGTCTGCCTGATGATAAGCAGTTACCATAGCTTACAGCTGCCAGGGGTACCATTAGTGCGTTGCTAACTCTACTCGAGCGTTGCCGACTGACTAGATTCGTACATCCCTTTTCATTTAGGAATTTACCTCTTACTTCCCAAAGCATTCTATATGATTTCACTCTCGTTTTCCCTTAAATTTTTTTTTCATACATTTGCTGCTGCTAAGCTGATCAAACTTATGGCTCTATAGTAGAAGCTGTCCAACTGCGATTCCATGTCTTTAACGATTTCCTAACGTTGGTAACATCTAGCTTGACCACATCAGCTGGGACGCAAAACTTTCCATTTTTCAAACTATCGACCATTTAATCTGATCTATAGTGATATCTGTCAGCATTCTGGATATAATCAACATTTCTATAACTTTTTTTTTATCTTATAACTAAAAATAAATTAGAATAATTCTTGGATTTTAAGAATTGTTCTTCCAATGCTCAGATGTCCTTTAAGAATCATGAATAAAACAAGAAGCATATTACATTTATGCTAAAATAGGAACCAGGATTGTGTTGAGTTGCCGGTACTACACACAGAAACCATGGCATCCTATGGTAGTGTTCTTTGTAAAACTGAGAGAAAATAAGAATCGTGTTACCATTATATTGAAAAATCAATCAGGATTATGTCGAGTTACCGTTAGTAGACACAGAAACCACGATATACTGTGATATTTTTTTTTTGTAAAACTGACGGAAAACAAGAAGCTTATTATCATTATGTTGAAATTTCAACCAGAATTATGTCGTGTTGCCGTTACTACACACAAAATTATAGTATCATGTGATAGTGTTCGTTATTAACACAGCTTAAATTAATTTATACAATATCCATACATACATGCTGTCGCTGTCAATTTAAACAGCATACTTAGGTTATATATAAACAGCATACTTAGGTTATATTTGTAAATAAGATTATCGTTATCTACTGATATTGGGCCGAACTTCATGCCAGTTATAATGCAATTCAAATGAAAATACATGAATGCAATCATATAGATATCGATTTTATAATTAACTGTGTCCTATCCCAGTTCAATAGTATCGCAAACGCACGAGGAGACTCCAGTGATGATGTGGACGGACTCCAATGAATAGCTAATGCTAGAGGCACGTGCCCCGGTTTGCATTACATGATACATTCATTTGCATTTTAGAGCAAAATCACCAAATGTTTATAAAGTCCCTCAGCCAATCAAATCTGCAAAACATGCACTCATATCATATCGTTTGCATATATCAATGTTAAGTGAATAGCTGTGAATGTTAAAGAAGTGAGCAAGGTGTGTATGGACCGAGTCACATGGCGCTCGGTTATTATACACGCACGGGAATACTATACAGTAATAGCAGAAGTGACGGTGCGAAATGGGGATTTATCTACTAAACCTAATTTTATAAATTAGATGGTAGAAAGAAAAAAATGTCGATGTAATTTTTCATCGGTGGGGAGAGCGTATACAGGCAACATGTGACTGTTTTATTATATTTTTAAAAATGTACATAAATTTTCAAGGCATTTTTTTACTTTTTTTATATTATAAAATGTTAAAAGACATGAAAATACTCAAGTGCGACATTGATAATGTATATGGGGCACCAGAAGGCTTACAAATGGGGGGAGTAAAAATATTCAAGTGCGTCAGATGTTCATAGTGGATTATATGAACCCAAACGAAGCTCCTATTCAAAAGACTAACGATTCAAATGCGACATAAGCTCGTGAAAATGTAAAAACATGATATTTTGAAATAATCGAAGGCATCAAATTTTTATATAAACTGATCAGCTTGATGTCCTAGTCGTTACTGACCAAAACAAAAAAAAAAATAAACCGACAATAAAAACGATTTGTTCATTAAATACTATAGATGCGAGAGAGGTGTGGAAGGACCGAGATTTCGATCCTCTGCTTCGCTTGGTTCACGCCAAGTCACTTACAGGTAGTAGAACATTGCATATTTTAGACAGACAAATTAGACAGCGCAATATATTCAAAACTATACGAAGATTGTTCTACGGTTACTAAATATCTGATTGACATACGTAAATATTTTTTTCCAATTACATAAGTACTCGTATAAAGTTACTTAAATATACCGAGTTATATATACCGAGAATATATATATATATTTTGGGAATGTCATTAGTAAGTTCCCTTACTAATGACATTCCCAAAAAGATAGATTTGTAAACTTTGATAAGCTGTAACTCAAAAACGGCTAATAATAAAGATATAGTTTCTTTTGGAAAAATATTTTACACATGGAAAATACCTCGATTTAAACAACAGACATACACACAAATATTTTGTTTTGAGCAGTACTCCAACCCACTATCCTTAATACTAAATTGCCATCTAGCGGGATTTACTTCAACAAAATATGCCGGACATAATACCGAAACCGATGTCAGGATTATTATATAAGGACACAAGGGTTGTTTAGTTGATGTTGAGAGTTGAAGTGATAGCAGTATAAATAAAGTAGGGGCAAATACTACCTATTATCAAAGCAATAGCCCACGTAAAGACAGAAGCTAGTAACCAATAAAAGGAAAACTATTTAATAGTATTCATATTCTTTTCCCAATAGTTATGGTCTTTTATAGTAGTCTTCAGAATGACTAATCTTTATTATAAAGTACTCCAACACGAGGAAGTTAAACAAGTTCTTAATTTAGAAGAACCAGAACCAAACGCCACCGTATTGAAAGAAGAAAAAACAACCGATTCATCGTAAGTCGTAAATTCATTTACTTTCCGTCGAGAAATAAAAGCTATTGCAAAGTTTTCCTGCATTCAAATTGAGCCTGGAAGGCTTTTCAATTCAAGTTTTGTAAGGAACAATTCGCGGCCGAATGACTACGGACAACGATAATAACAATATTTTAGTTCTACATCGCACTTCAAATTCTGATTTGTTGTGATTCTTTGGAAATTACTTATCCATCTTATATAAAATGAAAAACGAAACTAAATTATGGATTCTTTGGCATACGCATTCATAAGTTACAAGTTCATGATACATTTTTACACAGCGGTAATTCTCATTGAATTCAAACATGTAGCTGCATTACCAATAAGTAAGACGAGATAAGGAATGCTACGAGATTAGGGATGCTCCAATGGTACGAGCATGTATGAAAAATATATGAAAAATGCCCGAAAAGATGACGAAACAAACAATGCGAAAGAGTGATGTGGGAGTGATGATATAAAATTTTGTGAAGGCTAAGATTCATCACCAGCAAATTAGTCGTGTTTTATGAGATGTGTTTTATCACGTTGATGACAGGAGCACTAAACCAGCGGGGATTCATGAAAAGAGCTCTATTATAGAAGCGGCTGATGTGTGTAAAGACCGAGTCATGTGGTGCTCTGTTCTCTCTTCCTACCTCGCTTGAGATCTGGTGTGATGACATAGATCAGTGGTTGTCAACTAGTAGTGTGCGGATCATCAATGGTGCATAAGAACATAAATGTATATGTACATATTATTATTTATTTTAATTTATACATATTTCTTATCCAGAAAAAAATTACTTTCCATCGTTTTATGTGAAAATATAAGAGTAAAGTTACTTTTAACTTTGATTTTACAACCACGGATTTATGAAAAATCATATAGCTAGTTTATTTTGAAATCTAAGGAGGTTATTTTTTCGAAATTTGTGATCCCTGCTAACGTCAAAAAAATCATAGAGGCCCCTTGTCAATAAAAGGTTGGGTACCTCTAATATAGTTAGATACACCAAAGAAATAAAAACTGGCCGAGTTCGAATCTGACTCGCAAACAAAGTGTTCAGCATCGCTTTACAATATTTGACGCTACCTATATATAATAGGTTCAGGAAAAAAATATTATCAATTATCAATAAACATTCATCACCGTATATTATTTAAAGACACACACATAATAATATGTAAGTAGTTATATATAAATATATTGTATCTGTACTAATTTAAAATACGTGTGGAGATTTATAGATAACTATTTGAATATAGTCACGATCAAGAAATTTAATTTGGGAAGACGTGTGGCCTTATCTAAGAAAGGTCTGGTTTTCCCTCTAGGTTGTGTACGCCTGACAGAAGTCACCACATGTAAAAATATGTATCTTCGCCAAACTCCCTAAAGTAGTAAATCCTGCCAATTCTGGTGGATTTGTGGATAACGCGGAAAAGAAGTTAATCTTCGTAAAGAAAAATAGAGAGCTAAAGAGATTGTATTAACTACTGCTAGTAACCCGACAGACGTGGTCTTGCCCGCAAAAAAATAAGTGAATACAGCGCCACTGACCGAGGCCAATTATGAATATCAACCAGCCAGCAACTCTCTCATACACACACAAAAATTTCATCATAATCGCTCCAACCGTTTAGGAGTTCAATGACAAGCACATGTCCAAAAGAATTATATATATATACACCTCACTCGCTTCTATATATCATCAATGCTTACTCGTCCGTCCCACTGCAGGGATACGGGTCTCCCTTCAACCGAAGGGGTTTGTGCGATTCGGGGGGGGGGGGGGGATCGTTTTCTAGCCGCCCGAGGGCCACTGACTTAGCTTAATGACTGTCACCTATCGACAACGGCCGGGATCGATGGCATTAACGTGCCCTCCGAAGCACGAAGAAACTAGAGATAGACAGGCTGCGGTCGACGTTGCTTAACCGGCGTGTTCTGTTAGAATGACACACGCAACGACGCCTCTCCACATAACATAACATTTGCGTACATGAACGTATCTGTTTGTTTTGGACTCGGTGTTTTTAAGATTGGAAGTGCGCAGCCCGTCTGGAGAAGTACCTTGTAGAAAACCGCAGCCAAATAACAACTCGCTGAAGGGTTGTTATTAAGGCCCACCTGATGCAAAGCGATTACCGTAGCCTATAAATGCTTGTAATACATTAAGTCAACAACTCCTCAGGAGCATACTGGTGACCTCACTCACGCACAGGAATTTAAAAAATCTCCACGGAGTTGTTATTTGGCTGCGGTTTTCTGTGAGGTGGATGCACTTCCCCAGACGGGCTACTTTGATGCACAGTACCTCTTTTAGAACACCCATACCAAACAAACAGACATATTCATGACTCCATTACGGTTCTAGTGAGGTTTACAAAAATACAACAAACATCCTTAAGAAAATAATGCAGATACTATGTCAAAACACTCTCATTCAAACATTTCATATCCTATTTCATCGTAAAACACCGCGAAGGCAAAAACTTATTTCATAGCTAATAATGAAGCAACTTGGTTGCGTAAAATCAAAACAGAAAATTGGACGCAATCGCGCGGCAGATTGTCAAAGCTTTGCCGACATAATCGTCACTGAAAATGTCGCCAGCACACACTGGGCACCAATAAAACACAGATGTGACCTAAACCAAAACTTTATATAAAGATATACTACACGTTTATTTGTTATGCTGGCTATACGGATGGTAGTCGTCTGAATACGCTGTTGGGGAATGAGAACTTTAATTTTCAATCTGTACACGTACCTTGTATGCTTGTTATTTTTTGTTCAAAAGCAAATATAGCAGCAACGTTTGATGTAGGTCCAATACAAAACTGTTTTTTCGATGTGCCTTTTTCTTTTTCATACCACTCGAATGTAAAACAAACATTTACTCGTATTCGGGCGAAGTTCGCGCTTTTAAAGCACACAAGCGATGCATTGAAGCTATGTATAATTTACCATTTTCATGGAAGCTTTATTTTGATTAACTAAAGAAAAAGATACTGCCATATCTATCTATTTTGGAATGTGTTATGATTGTCAATCGTAGCCAAAGTCTCATGGACAACACGTAACGCGTAGATTTGCCTCTATGAATACTTAAGAGCCACTATTATTTTTATAGCACTAAAGTGAATAAACAAGCATAGGGCCTGTCTGATGGTAAGCAGTTACTGTGTTCTAAAATCGCCTAAGTAAAATTAAACGTGTAGATAATTAGCAGCGCCTATCTCTCTATAACTTAATGCCAAATCCTTATGTGGTAGGCAGAGAGAACCGAACACCACATGACTTGGTCCTTACGCATCTCATTCACTTCTCTAATAATAAAATTCAATAGCAACTTCATTCTTCCCGTGCATTCTCGTTGGATTCTAGGGCTCCTGACATCACTTTCTGATAAAACACGATCAATTTAGTCAAGGTAGGTAAGTATTGACTTTCCTCGGCTTCTACATCCCCCGACTTCTCATTGTCTATCTATTTCGTAATTCTAGTAGTCTAAGTAAACACAAATAATTTTAGTATCTTATAACATTTGAAGCACCAGATGTACGACCACTAAAAAAATTACATTCTAATTTCTTAAGAAACATATTTTTAACATATTTTTAACACATTCTTTAGAGTTCATACTCATTAGGGAAAACTTATGGATTCGTCATGTGTATCTTCTGACAGGCATTTTTCTCACAGTCTATCTGAGTTGGGAAGTAAATATTTGGTAGGGTTGCAAAGCGAATAAAATTATAACGTAAAGGCACCTGCCCAACAACTAAAGTGACTTATTTTTATTTTTTCGTGCACCCTATTATGGTATCATTTATATGGTTATCTTACTTATGTCATTTTATTATCTTATGCCATTTTAATTCAATTACGCATTTACCAAAAGACTTTAGGGATTGATTTTTTTTTTCTTAATTTAGGCGTCCCGCTGTCAACTGTGAAGTGTTCCATTATGATACTCATACTTCAATGCATAACTAGTCACACATATAGTCACTATATATCACTAAATACAGATATACTCGTAGTCAATATATTATGTGACTATGTAATAATAACATAACTATTATCTGAGTCATCTCCTAATTCTAACCTGACTACAGTGTTTAGCCACTAAGATTGCAAACAAGCATACGGCTTGCCTGATGGCAAGCAGTTACTGTGTCCTAAAGTCGAGTAAGTATACTAAAAAGGGTAGTTTCATAGCATCTAATCTTATTTAAAATATGCACAACAATGTAAGACATTATTGTCTTACACATTATTTTTTTTGTCTACTTGTCCATTGTCCACTAGTAACCTAAGTAAACACATAGAATTTTAATATAACGGATTACATATTCTGATAGTTTAGTAGTAATATTTTTATCTTTAAAAAGTTACTAAAAATATCTTTTTTACCATGTCCTTTGCGGGGTAGGCAGAATAGAAAATATTTTGATATTTATATAAATAAGGGGGAAGTGCAGCTCTCTAATGCCACCTGGATTTTCCATGCCTTCGTACGGTTGCGTCAAAAAATACATTAGAGGGTAAGGCTTGCACAATATTGCCAAGATATAGAATTCCCCGTGCCCTGCTATGTTTTGTACAACCCACTTATGATGATTGTACAGCATGTGTACGGGTAAGTGGCAACTTGGCGTCCCGGTGCGACCTAAAAATTGAGGTTAATAAGGATTGCGTGCTGTCGGCTCGGCTATTTATTGTATGTAAACTATAAAATGATTTAGAAATCGAGTGAGTTCTGTTAAAGTCAGAACCAGAGTCAGTTCAACGCCCAGAGAAGTCAGGTAATCTCGATTTTACATCGATTATTACTGTAGCCAGGACCTCTCCATAAATCAATTTATGATATTAAGAGTTTGCAATCCCTTCCGGCTAAAAGTTCATCCCTTCCTAGAGTACTCAGCAACCGTTAACAAAGTGATTTCTATCTTACCGAACCGAATTTCCATAACTCCGAGATTATTCCTAAGACCATTAGTACCTACTCAATTTAATTAATTCTTGTGTCTATTTAGTTTTATTAGTAGTATTTATCTTTAAGACGTTGAAGTAAAGACTGGCGTTTCTGTCTCCTGTTACAACAAAGGTTGAAATTCAGTTGATAAATAAGTATATTCTGTGTGTTCTTGTTGTATAAAACTTTATTGTACAATAACAAATATTACAATTTTGTACATGGTTTGGTATTCTCTTCCAGTCAACCATAGTGAAGCTTGGCGAGAGTTTTGGGAACAATGTGAGTAGATACTTAGACTGACAAATAGATACGGTGATTCGTACACACAAGAATGTTTTAGGGATTATAATGCGCACATAAAAGAAGTAGGTAGTAGATAATATACATAATAATCTATCTATCTATAACTTCACGCCAAATCCCTTGCGGGGTAGGCAGAGAGAACCGAGCGCCACGTGACTCGATCCTTACATATCTCACTCGCTTCTTTAACATTCATTGCTCTTCTCATGCACGCACGCCGGTTTCTAGGGCTCCTGATCTCCATCACCTTCTGATAGAACATGACCTATTTGGTCATGGTAGGTAAGTCTTGGCCTTCCCCGGCTCCTACATCCTTCCACTTTTGCATTGTATATCTGCTTCGTCATTCTTTCATCTTGCATTCTTTCTACATGCCCGAACCATCGGAGCATGCCTCTTCTTATTTTAACACCGACGCTCTCTTTCAGACCTACTTTATTTCTAACATCATCATTGCGAATACGGTCTACAAGCCTTACGCCACAAATTTTGCGCAGCGCTCGCATTTCAACCGCGTTTATTCTACTTTCATGCTCTTTCTGCCATACCCAACTCTCGCTTCCATAAGTTAGAGTTGGGACCAACACTGCATTGTGTATAGCCAGTTGTGCCTTCTGGCTCAGGATTTTACTGCCAAGAAGTTTTCCCAAAGCTTCATTCACACTATTCCCAGCACTCACTCGTCTTTCCACATCTGCGGTGTACCTTCCATCCCTGCTGAAAGCGCATCCAAGATATACAAACTCATCCACTTGTCCAACACTTCATCATCAATCGTAATCCTTACATTAGTTCTGGATTCTTCTCTTTCAAATACCATTATCTTTGTTTTCTTCGCGTTCAGTAGTAAGCCTTTCTCCATACATTCGTCTTTCATCGTTGTGACCAGTGTTTGCAGTTTAGATGGTGTATTTGCTAATAGCACGGCATCGTCTGCATACAGCAGACAGTTCACCACTTGGTCACCCATGCGCAATCCCACATTCGTTGACCTTATTCTCTGCAGACAACTATCGAGATACAGGATAAACAGCCTAGCAGATAGCATGCAACCCTGTTTGACACCAATTTTGACATCAAACCAGGGTGACATGCCACCGTCTATCCGCACACATGCTGAGCAATCCTTGTAAGTGGACTGCACAGTACGGAGCAGTGAACCGTCAATCCCATATCTCGGCAATATGTCCCACAGTTCCTTTCGCACAACCCTATCAAAGGCTTTCTCAAGATCCACAAAACCGCAGAAAACCTTCCGGTCTATGGCCAGATGCTTCTCTACGATATTGCGGAGCGAGAAAACTTGATCCGTACATCCCCTTCCATTTCGGAAACCTCCTTGTGCGTCCCACAGTATTTCATCGGATTTCACCCTCATTCTCCTTTCTATCACCTTTCCATATACTTTTGCTGCTAAGCTGATCAAACTGATGGCCCTATAGTTGGCGCAGTCCATGCGTGATCCCTTGCCTTTATACAAGGGCACGATGACTGCGCGTCTCCAGTCCATTGGGACCCTTCCAGTTCTCCAGCATAGGTTGCATAGGTACCAGAAGGCGTCCCGGACGTAAGTGCCACCTAATTTGATCATCTCAGCTATGATCAGATCAATTCCCGCTGATTTTCCATTTTTCAAGCTTCGTATCGACCATTCGATCTCATCCATAGTTATGCCTTCGTCGGACGCCGTCAACGTGGAGTAAGCATCCGACTCACTCTCATTACCAGCGTCCGAGGCATACTCATACATTTCCTCAAAATATTCACTCCACCGTTCTAACACTTCCTGAGTGTTCGCAAGAATGACACCAGCTTTAGACTTTATCTTAGCCGATGAACCACTCCGAGACTTCTTTACCTCTCTCCAAAAGAGTTTGGTATTTGCCTCGAAGTTTTTCGTCAGCCTCTCTTCCTCATTCATAATTTGTCTTTCACGCTTCTCTTTCACTAAAGCCTTGGTTTCATTCTTGCATAGACGGTACATTTCTTTCTTCTTTTCTCTCATATTTTCATTTAAAGGCAAAGATGATACGTAATCCAGCCACGCTTTCCTCTTTCTTGCTACGGAGGATTCAACCACCGCATCCCACCAGGCATCTCCTTTCACTGTTTTACGTCTCTTTGCGCATCCACAAGCTTCTTTTGCACTATCCACCATACTTTCTTTCAAAACTTTCCAACAATCATCCACATCTGAGTCGGAGAGGCTTGCATTTGCAAGTCTCTCACTTACCAGATGCACATACATTCTCCTTACACTTTCATCTTGCAATTTTTTGCTCATTATCCTTTCATGGTCTCCGAAAGGGATACGCACTCGCCAGTGCCTCCACTTCCTAGAAAGGCCCACAAAGTCCGTCTCAAGAGTGGGGCCTCTAAAGGCTCTTGTATCCATTAAAACATTTCGGAGACGTCTATCTATTAAAATAAATCAATCCCACTTTTTTGATCATTCCTTCTCCATGTATACGTGTGAATATCCTTATGATGAAATAAAGTATTCGACACGAGGAGGCCTCGTTCCATATATAAATCTAGTATTGACTTACCTGCTTCGTTCACTCTCTTATCTCCATACGGACCAAGAACAGCTTCATAGCTGTATCGCTTGGTCCCAACCCATCCATTCAAATCTCCACACATAATCACTCTTTCATTCCCTTCAGCTAAGTCCAGAACATCCCTCACAGACTCCCAAAACTTCTCCAGTTCTTGAGCACACGCTGAGCTTACGGGAGCGTATGCTGCAACCAAAAATACTCGCGTGATGTCCAGTTTAATACGAACCCAGTGAAGTCTAGGTTAGGTTAGGCCTATTAAACAGTAATCTCTTACACCAGTGGCTAAGCGAGAGGAGAGTACGATACCTACACTAGCACTGGCATGATCGTCCCGGTCTACCCCAGACCATAGGGCCATCATACCACCGGGCAGATCATCGGTGCGCTTAGTCTCTGTCACACATAAAGCATCCAAACGTCTATCATTCATTACGTCTATCAGTTCATTCGTCTTATCATTCAATCCACCTCTCACATTCCACGTGCCTATGCGGCACTCGGCTCCCCTCGTCCCGCCGGAATTGGCGCTGTGTGGTGGGTGGCGGCCCCCACCGCCGCATGCAGCTATATTCGCACCGACGGGGGCGGATAGGTGCGCGTCGCCTACGGGGGACGCCCTAATCCGCACGTCGGTGCGCTCTTGGTCCAGAATTGCAATCGACTGATTGGCAGGGGTCGCGAACGAGCACGCTTCTGGCACATGACCCAGAAATAACACATAATACAAAAGACATAATAAATTGCGAATATAATAATACAAAATGTTACTTGCCCAAAATATCTGAAGTACCTACTGACCAAGTGTTTCATCAGGCTGTAACTAATTTATAGTTTATGCCATTTTCGCGAAGCGAGTTCCACAAATGTGCTGCATACACACTTAAAGATTTGGCATAGTTGTAAGTGTTGAGGACAGGAACATACAGGAGAGGATTGTTACAACACCGCAGACGATTATCTAGAAAGCGAAACGTGGATCTTTCAATGTCTCATTATTTACTTGACTAGACCAGACCAAATAATAATTATTTTATTTTTCTTATAGCACACTAAAGATTTCACTAATAAACGAATTATTATATTATTATTCTTACATTTTTTAATAAAAATGTATATATCTATACTTCTATACTATCTATACTATTATTATGAAGTGGAAAGATTGTATGTATGTTATGAATAAACCGCGGATCTTCGGAATTCCGCGGATCCGGATGATACCAACAGATTTGCCCATGTCTTTTAAAAGGTTACAGTTTCCTGTAAAGGTATCCTTTGCCCTTATAATAAATAAATCCCAGGGACATACTTTCTCGATGTTTGGCATCGACCTAAGAGAAGAATGCTTTTCTCATAGCCAATTATATGTTGCACTTTCTCGAGTAGGATTCCTAAAAATCAATATATTTTGTTGCCATCTACGAATACCACAGCCAATATAGTATACAGCCTTAAGGTAGACATATTGGAAACTAAAAAAGTATGTATGTATGTATATCTTCACGCCAGGTCCCTTGCGGGGTAGGCAGAGAGAACCGAGCGCCATAAGACGCGGTCTAAAAAAAAAAAAAAAGAAAAGTAAAACTAAAAAAGTAAAACCTATTAAATTAAATTAATATAAAGTCTCGAAATATATGTTATATATATTAAAATAAATGTAAAAATAAAACTAAAAACAATATAAATAAATAAAAAATAAACTTTCCGATTGTAATTAGGGTTATGGATAAAAACTAATAAAAAATTAAATACCACTAAGTACGTACCACTTAAAGTAATTTGTCTGAAAAAAGCTACGTAAGAAAAACTATTTAAAAAAACTCTCTAAAGATACATTTACTTTGTTTATTTTTTTATTTTTTTTACGTTTTTCGTTTATCCCAAAATGTTTAAAAAATAAATGTCCACCCGTGCGAAGCCGGGGCGGGCCGCTAGTAGTAAATACAATAAAATATGATCATAAGTTTTATGTTTGATTGCGTTCGATAATAATTCACGACTAAAAGCATTGTCAATACCAATTTCTATCTTGCAACACTCACTCGCCTTCGCATTAAATACTTGTATATTTGTCTACACGAACACACGTCTTGCAATTTGCTGTCGTTAAAATAAGTATAATATTATTGAACTGTGATTATTTAATTTTATTTACCAAAGAAATTTAATCAGTATTATAAATCAGAGTGCAAAAAAATCAACTATTTGTCGATGACGCTAAACAAAGTAAGTTCCTGTCAAACAGTAGTAGCAGAATGACGTTTGTTTTTTACGACCGGTCCGTTGTTCAGTATGGTAGCAGGTTGTCACAAAATGTTTCGATAATTCAGTAGGCACTTACTTACTCATAAACGCTTACTCGTAAAATGTTGTGATTACTTGCTCAGTGTTACTATGGAAGAAAGTTATTTCCCTTGATGTCAGTAGTACCATTGACTAGTGCCATTGATGGTATAAGTGACACAACTTTGTATCTGTATTACCATTAAATAAAAGTAAGGATATTCCCCGTTATTGTAATACTGGTGGAACTAGCGATACAATTTTGTACCTTTGATACCATTACTCTTTTACTATTATGTTCCCCTTGATGTCAGTAGTGCCATAGATAATACAAGTTACACTAATTTAGGATCAGTAGTCAGCCAACTAAATCACTACTGGAGACAATTTGTAATGTACTTGTATAATATTAGGTCCTTACATATGAAATTGGCTTTTGTCAAACTAGTCACTTCAAGCTCAAATATATGGCGTTTGGTTAGGAATTCCAAATTCAAATTTCATCAAATTTAGGCTTGTGTATTTGTGTTTCGATTTTAATGATTCATTTGTTTTTTCGTCATTTGAATTTTCTATGACATCGGTCTGTTCACAATACGGAAAACTTAAAATTATAGCATTATTTACGAATACGAGCTCCACCGTGGCATCAACGCTGCAGAAACAGCTCGAAGGATTGATGTATATGGGAAAGCTACTCGTACTTAAAAAGAAAACACCGTACGTTTTTGATTCCAACATTTTCGTTATGGACATTTTGATCTAACGAACAAACTCCGTGGACGGCCGGAGACCCGGAGTTGACAACGAAGAATTAAAAGGTGATCGTGGAATCAGCTAACCACGGTGAACCGTGTAAATCTCGTTGATGTCACCATTCCTCCCGAAAGCCAAGAAAGAGAAACTCGCTAAGTACTTAGACTTGTCTCACGAGGTTACCGCTATGTGACGTGTTATTGTTCCGATAGTCATGTCAATGAATGGACTTATATTGAAGTGTCTCGACCGCTACCTTAAGAGTCTCTCGTTTGACAGTTGAAACAAGAACCAGATTCAGAAAGCGGTTCTTTTGGACACGACCCGCATTGTGAGGAAGTTCCTCACTCTGGAGTCTCTCTCTCGTCTCTATTCTACAAGAACCCTGAACCAGTAATCCCTCCAGTTCTCATTACAATATCACAATAATTTCCTACACATTCGTGATAGTCCCAATACCTGCCGAGACCTGCTCATAGATATATTGTTTCATCGATATTTCCAGAAGCGTGTTACGGCGCGTCTGCAACATTACGTCAAACTTTTCAAAAGTGCCTCTACGCGTTGGATCCATATCTCCGCACATGCCTTTTAAATGACCGTGCATAAAAATGATAACAATAAATAAAAATCGACATAAATTTTTGATTTATAGTGGTGTAGAATACGTTATATAGCCATTGGTTCTCATGATCAACTCACAGAACTTATGAAATATGTTTGTACATTTTGTATTCTTCCTTATTCCTATGAATTACAAAATGTGTACATCCACTACTGGATAGCAAGGCCGTGGGTTGATCGCCAGTATTTGGCATAAACTTATAAATATTCATCATATTGAGTCGTGATAGACCAGTGGAACCGGCCTATTGGCAAACTGGTCCCCGGTTCGAATTTATGTATTTATTTATAATTATCACTTGCTTGACGGCGAAGAAAACCGTCGTGAGGAAACCTGCACTTCCATGAAATTACATTTCGAAAGACGTGTGACCTTACCTAAGAATGGTCTGGTTTTTCCCTCTGGTTTGCGGAGGTCTGACGGCAGTCGCTCTGTGTAAAAATCTGTATCTTCGCCAAATCCTTAAGCTTAGGTAGCGTAACCCGCCTATCCTAATGGATTATAAAACACGACAACGCTAGGAACTAGAAGAAAAGATGATGAAGATTTGACGTAAACAGAACCGTGTAATTTATATATTAACTCAAGATCACAACACGGTCGGCCATTGACTTAATATAGCAAATGACTAGATAACAGAAAACACTGAGTTATTTTGTTTATCACGGCATGATCAGTAATTCGGAGTGCGCAATTTTTTGGTCGGCCAGATAATTATTCAAAGTCCGAAGACCATCGAATTAAGCCGAAAATTTACGAGATCGCGGGAATGCAATCAAGATGAAAGCCTCGCATTCAGTGATGACGACCTACACCACCCCACAGAGGGAGGATAGCAACACCGTAAATATATCTGAGAGAAACTCAACACAAGATATATGTCGGGAGATCGGTCGCAAAACAGAGACGGGAACATATCTTGTAGTCTCGCAAGTTTTGGGATACCGTTATGCAAGCTTGAACAATTTTCATTTCCGAGAAAATATTTCAGGTTTGTGCCCATAAAATGTCGTACCGCAATTCAATATAACTCAAACCGCGATGTGTTTGAATTTATATATATACATATTAATTTATACTACAAGTCGCCTAGTGCTCGTAGTTCGATCGTAATTTCTATTGTCAAAAAATATTACCTCTATAATCACAGATTTCGCCAAGGCTACACAGTTAATTTTTTGTTTCAATAAAAAATATATGAAAAAGATTCTGTCTATTGAACTTCATATACATATTTAATACGATAATTTAATTAGTGATTTAAAACTTCTTTATGAACGATATTTTTTGTAAAAATTCTTTCAACATTTGCTAAATGTCCTTGACCGTTATATTCGGAAATATAAAATCTCAAATCATCGAATGACCGAGCTCTACTTGCTGCGACGTATAACTAATAAATCCTACTATATTATATATAATATTATAAATGTGAATATCCGTATGTTTGTTACGCTTTCACGCGAAAACTACTGAACCGATCATCATGAAACTTTGTACACATATTCTTGGCGGTATCAGAAGTACCATAGGATACTTTTTATTAGAAAAAAAAAATCAATGCGAGCGAAGCCGGGTAAAAGCTAGTCATATATAAAGCACAAATATCTTTTAGATAAACTACATATGACTGACATAATCATAATTATTTTTGACATTCAGTAAGACTATAGACAAATAATATTAATCTCTTCTCAGTTTGACCACAGACTTCAACCATAAACAAATGTATTTATGACATTTGGAAAAACTATACACAAATAATATTAAAGACCCAATAAGAAAATAATAATTTTAATTAAATTAATGATACTCATTATAGTATTGTCTTAGGTTTTCGCGATTGTTACACATTGAAATTAAACTATTTTTAACGGAAGTATCGCGTGTTTTATTTATTTTGTTGAAACCTGACGTTTCGAACGCTTTGCAGCGTCCGTGGTCGCAGGAAAGACTAAGGTGGTATTTGTCTTACATTAGTTATTCAATTATTACATCTACCGACAGGGATGGATTAATTATATATGTTCCGATTCACACAAAAATCGCTCACAGTGTCCGAACATTTTTTAGTAGATCTTTGGATTTGTGACTTGATTATTTTTAGGACTGGATCCCAAGCAGGTGGTATGTAATAATTGAATAACTAATGTAAGACAAATACCACCTTAGTCTTTCCTGCGACCACGGACGCTGCAAAGCGTTCGAAACGTCAGGTTTCAACAAAATAAATAAAACACGCGATACTTCCGTTAAAAATAGTTTAATTTCAATGATACTCATTATTTTGTACATATATAAATTCACTCCTAATAAAATGTTTTCAATCATATAGGGAAAACAATTTACTGCATCACTATACAATAACGTCATCAGTTGGAGCAAGGGACCCTATATAGTCCCCGTGCTTCACCCAGGTGGAGAACCTAGGTGAAGCACGGGTCCGGACTCACCAATAATATTAATCTCTTCTCAATTTGACTACAGACTTTAACCATGAACGAAAAAGTAGATATATATATTGGGGTATGTATGTGTTTGTGAGTCAAACGCATGGCATGTAATTTTGTTTTATTCATTTAATGTATTTTGCACACTGAGGTAATATTATAGTACATAATAACTCAATGATTTGGCAAGCAATATTATAAAAAAAACTAGCTCTCTGCAGTTAGTTATATAATATTACATTAGGTATATGTGCATGACTACACAACTTGCTATACACAATGCAGTGCTGGTCCCTTATGGAAATAACAAAAAAATATGGTAACTTATGGAAACGAGAACGTGGTGTGGCAGAAATAGCATGAAAGTAAAATAAACGCAGTCGAAATGCGAGCGTTGTGCAAAATTTGTGGCGTAACTCTTGTAGATCGTATCCGCAATGATAATATTAGAAACAGAGTTGGTCTGAAAGAGAGTGCCAGTGTTAAAATAAGAAGAGTCATGCTACGTTGGTTCAGACATATAGTTTTCTACATGCATGTAGCAATATGTATGTATACGTATGTAGATAGTAATGCAGGAAGAAAAACTTACGAAACAAAGAAAGTACGAAAAAACGAAGACATACAACGGAAAAGTGGAAGGAAGTAGGAGCCGGGGAAGATCAAGACTTACCTACCATGACCAAATTGATTGAAATACAGATTTTTAATGTTTACATTTTATAAAAGAACGCTAAGAACTTATACTAAACGAGAGCTTAGGGGTAAATACGAGCATCTACATATTTTACTGTTGCATATTTTTTCAAAATTGACTTCTGACCGCGTAATATTGTCTTCTACCTATATACAGTAGAGCTTTTTTGCAATAATACTTTTTATTTACTAGGTGCAACTAGCAAGAAAAACCGACTATTGCCATAATGAACCAATCATAAAAAAAGCTTCTACGAAGTTGCCATGTCGGCAGGTGGCATCGCGCGAGTGGTAATGTATTACAAGCGTTCATAGGCTACGGTAACCGTTTTACGTCAGCTTAATAGTAAATTATCATACAATATGGTAGTTGTAAAATCAGTTGTATTATTTGGACATTGACAAACCCTGTTAAATACTCCGAACGCTCTTTTGGAGCCTCATGCTTTAGCAGCTAGGAAAACCTCGCCAGGTATTTCATTCCAAAATCTAAGGGTTCACGAAATAAATTGCAAACCAAACTCACCAAAAGAAACGCCAGTAAACATACGAATTTTCAGCCGGGTCAGATGAATTGTTGGATTAACTCATATGTATAGAATTAAGATACTGGTCTCAACATTTGCTACGATCGAATTCTCAGACCACGGCTTATAATCATGTATTAAGTAGGATGGTGTTAATTCACGATCACTCTTTATATATCTATTTTTATTACTTTTTTATTAAGTAGCGAGTTCCCGCGACATTGTTCGAGAGTTTATTTACAAAAGTATAAAGTTGTATATCTATTTGGCCAATTTCTTTAGTTGCATGTATAAACAAACACCATTGACCTGTCAAGGCTTTAAATGACAGATATTTGGACCCATTTTATTATTTTACCTATTGAACTCCCCTCCATTTATAGTAATTTCAATTAAAGAATCTTCTATAGTCCCGCAAATCCCGTCGGGTCACGCGTGTTTAATCTCGCAATAGCGAGACTGGCAAAAAAGCCCGGTGTCTTGGATTAGGAACCCTGATCTGAAGTTTACAAGCGAAGCGACAAAATAAGAGTTCTTTATATATTGTATTTATATATTGTACAGGATAATTGTACGAAAGAAGGTTATATAATGGTGCGCAAGAAGATATAAAAATATTTTCCATAATCATCTCCGTGAGTAATAAAAATGTACATGCAATTTGATCTAACCTGCTTTGTGTGCTTCCGCCACCAATTAGTTCATACGGCCTAGCGCCGGCCGGCACCCACCCACTATTGTTAGAGCGTGCTACATGCCGACGCTGCCATGGCTGCTCCGGTAGTCTCTGCCTCGGCTGCTGCGGTCGTCCGCCATCTGGAACAATCGCCCAGAAAGGTCACACTTCGCCGAGCATCTCATAGACAAAGGACATAACTTATCCCCCACTAATACATATCAAATTTTACACACCATAGACAAAGGTTTAAAATTAAATATTAGGGAACAATTAGAAATTAATAAACATAAAAATTCTAAAATTACTCTTATGAACAAACAGACTGACGTAAACCATTTCCCACTATTAAATATCTTTTCGCTCACACCATCCACCCCCACCCTCAATTCAATATAAGGGACGGCACTGCGATGGATTTGTCACTTGTAGCATGTTATTCTTACGATTAACGTCTACAACGCCTGATGATGCCTCGTGGAGAGGCGAAACACGTGTCGCAGCGACGACCAGGCCAGTCGTGGCAGCGACGGTGGTGGTGGGGGCATGCGGATTCTGTTCCAGATGGCGGACGACCGCAGCAGCCGAGGCAGAGACTACCGGAGCAGCCACGGCAGCGTCGGCATGTATCACGCTCTAACAGTAGTGGGTGGGTGCCGGCCGGCGCTAGGCCGCATGAACTAATTGGTGGCGGAAGCACACAAAGCAGGTTAAATCAAATTGCATGTAAATTTGACTTTCGCAAAATAACGCCTGAATCTATTAACTATTTAATAAAAATGTGCAATTTGAAAACATAAGAAATCTTACGTACGTAACCCTTGAAGCGAGAATCCAACTCTCACTTGATCAGTATTTCTTTTTGAAGCTTTTACACCATAAACGTCTCTTAACTACTAAAATTACTCTGCAGTAATTCAAATGACTTCTTTTTATGAACTTATCATAATGTATTATATCATTGAAAAGTTTTGTTAAGTAATATCTATAATAATAATGATTTGTTATTGTAAATATTTATTTATAGTATTTTTATTTTCCACTCGATTATTAAAAAAGTAGATGTAAACTTTTTCGATAAAAAATGTACCAAATTAATATAGTTGTTAGGTTTTTAAATTAAAATGACTGGAAAATATTTGTCATTCAGTAGTATTTACGGTTACTACTTTTTTTATACCATTAGTGGTAAAACAAGCGTACAACCTACCTGATGGTAAGCAGTTGCCGTAACCTACGGATTTGCAACACCAGGGCTGTTACTCATGCGTTGCCGACCCTGTAAAATCCTCTTTATGCTCACTATGTATGTACTTCATACGTACTTCAAGCCTACTAATCACTTCTTTTTTTTTATACTGCGTCGAGAGGCATACAAGCATACGGCCCACATGATGTAAAGCGGGTACTGTAGTCTATTAATGCGAGCGAGCTTGCGATATATTAAACATCACTCGCGCGACGCCTCCTCTACTGCTTACACAGCAACTTCTTAGGAGATTTCTGGTGACCTCACTCTCACGCAGGAACACAACCCCCCAGGGAGTTGTTATTTGGCTGCGGTTTTCTGTGAGGTGAAGGTACTTCCCCAGATGGGCTGCTTTGATGCGCCCTACCTCTCTTAAAAACTTCTTCAGTTCTCCTCGAAGAGCTCCATGCTGTAGTCCCCTGGGAAACCCTCGACTGAGATTTATTACACAGCTTGAGAGTACTCGGAAGAAAATTTCTCAGAAACCGCGCAGTACTACACGCATTAATAGGCTACGGTAACTGCTTTACATCAGGTGGACCGTATGCTTGAAGGGCTCCCGACGTTGTATTTAAAAAAAAATGTGCGCTCTGATTTGAGACTTGCACAATATAAGTCTTTTATCCGCACTGAAGTTCAGTTCTGTAGATACAGAGCAAAGCAGCACTTAACGATACTTCGTGGACGCCAGGCGATTCTTCAGGCGATGTCGGTATTGAACATCGCTGGAGATATCGACACCGAGAATCCCGATGCTATTGGCGATGATAAGAAGTGTTTTCTGGAAATTTGGAAAACTTCACGGGGTTAAATTGTACTTAGTTTAGCCAAGTTTTAGTTTAACTAAGCAGTCAGTTACTTTAGTTCCCTCAAACGTTTAGTACGAGTAGGTCTATCTATGTTCCCTTTCGATAAATCAGTTACGGAAAGCAAGATTCACTAATATTTCCAAAAAAAAATGACCGTCTCCAAAAATATCTGCAATGAAAAAATTTTCACTCACTTTGTGTCTTTAAATGACTATTAACAAATATATATAAATATATATATAATATGATAGCTGCTAGGTGGGACTGTCCCTATATCCGGCACTGCTGTGACAGAAACGTCAGTTGTAGTGCCGGATATGGGTGACGGACTCTTTCAGCAAAATTATAACAGTTAATGTAATTTCTATTTATGCAACATGTATTACAATCTTACTTCAAACCTGAAATAAACGCATTTTATTTTTATTTTTTTTAAATATAATACTTAAACAGAAAATAGTAATATATTTTTAAACTACCTAACATAAAATCAATGTATTAGGACAAATAATATATATATTGTTATTTTTGGAGTCGCATTTGTTGTGTATTTTCGTGATTAGGTTTAATTGGGCATTGCTACATTATCGCATTAACGTAACGTTAAATATACTCGTATTTTGTAAATCTAAGAAAATTTCCCAAATAAAAGTTAAATCTTCAAAAATAACAACAAAGGTCCTAATACATTGATGTTATTCTAAGTAGTCTAAAATATACTTCTAATTTGTGTTCAAGCACAAATACTCACTATTTTGTACATTTTAGGGCATTTTTTCATAGCAGACGTTTTTGGAGTCGATGTATTTCTTTTGTAAAAATGATTATTAGGCAGTCACGTGGCGCTCGGTTCTCTCTGCCTACCCCGCAAGAGATTTGGCGTGAAGTTATAGATAGATAGATAGAATTATTAGGCAATAATTTCACGCCCATATTATTTTATTTTAATTCCATAAACGACGCGTCAATCAAATTTAATCTAACGTTCATAAATAACCTTTCACATCACCGAGTCTAAGTGTATAAACTCCCTCTGTAACCGCACAGTATGCGACCATTCATATATCATATAGTCTAGTTATGTACAAGTTGTTATTATATTCGGTGATTGTATATGTTCACCTAACTATACAATCGCCGAATTTAATGGCTTGAGAATGGCCATGTGAAGGGTCATCTGTTTAATTGACGTTATTAATAATTGATTCAGTGCTCCGTTCTGCCCAGTTATTGTCATCAATCAGTGATACGATAGTGTGCTGTGGTTATAGACCAGCTTAATTAATCAGCCTAATCTAGTAGTAATAAAATTAAGAAACACACTGATGTCTCTTTTTGTATTTTTTGCCCAATCAATTAGATATTGATCGTTGATTAATCGAATTTGTTTCGTTGATGTTCATACCTTTTTTGAATTTGGTATTCCTACAATGTACAATGCAAAAGTGCCAGGATGTAGGAGCCGAGGAAGACCAAGACTAATCGATCATGACCAAATTGGTCGTGTTTTATCAGAAGGTGATATCAATAGTCCTAGTAACCGGCGAGCGTACACGAAAAGGGTTATGACTGTTAAAGACGCGAGTGAAGTGTGTAAGAATCACGTCTTATGGCGCTCGGTTCACTCTGCCTATCCCGCAAGGGATTTGGCGTGTAGCTATATATATTTTTTACCAAATAAAACGTACGTCTTCAAAGTGGTGTAGTAGCTAACTATCGTTTGAAGAATTAGAATCTATTTCATCTGCACGCAGTACACCTTTTCATTCATTAAACAAGGCGTTGACGACAGGATCCAATCCGCCAGCACAGCCACAATGTCTTAGCTCTTTAATTCCAGGTCAAGATGACTGTCTTGGTTACGGTAGGATACGGAATGCTCAAAATACCCGCTCGATGAGCCACCATCACCACCTTAAAGTCAGCACTTGACTTTTTTATACCACTAAGATGGAAATCAACCGTACTGTCTACTTGATGATAAGCAGTTGCCGTAGCCTATGGACATTTGCAACACCATTCATGCGCTGCATAAACAAACAGGGCAAGCTAAAGGCAACAACTTTCCTGGGAGTTGTTATATGGATGTGTGTTCCTGTGGGTGAGTGAGGTTATTAGAATGCTCATAAGGAATTGCTGTATTAGCGCGAGCTGTGTTAACCACAACCAATGATGGTTGCGGTTACCACCGGCCCACCAGATTCTATCAGGTCGGCCTGTATGGTTCTCGATGTTGTATACAATTTTGGAACTGGAGGAACTGCAACAGTCTAGTGGGCCTTGTTTTGACGAACATAATGAAACTTATTTATGAGTTACATGGCTAGGCTTTTTTAAGGGCCATTGAAAACTGGCAAATCTTCCAGCCACTAGTAGGACAGGCAAGGTCGTGTAAAGTGCCGTGGACCATATACATACATTAATTCATCTTCTTCCTTAGCGTTGTCATGTTTCCATGAAGATGGGGGGGGGGGGGGCGGCTACCTAAGCCTGTGGATTCGGCGAAGATGACTGATTCTTATATGGAGTAACTGCCGTCAGACCTCGACACGCGTCTTGCGAAATCTACGAGTAATTTCTTCGACGTGCGGGTTTCCTAACGATGTTTTCCTTCGCGGCCCTGCAAGCAGTTACAATCGAATCGGAAAAGTCGAATTTAGTGGTGCATGCTCACGCCAGAACAAGAACTTCGGATAATATGGCGGTTCTTTATCCACTGAGCCATCACTGCATCAGGACCACATGCATACATTGTGCAGATTAAGTATAGAAAAGTAACAAGTGATAAAATTTCTAGTACAAACTCTTTTGTTTTCTTAGTTTATTCCCACAATTCTTTAATTGTGTGAGGTATATATTTTCAGCGCTCATACAATTCATCACAGGAAAGACGGTTTCTATCAGTCAATGTTGTATGATACTTCATTGCATCAGAACTGAACTGACTCACTACATTTGTAAGTACGCGTAAACATGAATTGACCATTCACTGTCTCGCCGCTGTACTCAGTACATGTAATCAAGTTATAAAGTAAGTGCGCTTGGAGGTTTATTCTCAAGCGCAGTCCATAGATTTGTTTTATAGTAGTGGCTGAAAGTTCACGTTTTCTGCCGTAAATTCAGTTCATACTGCCGGCCGGTTTTCTTTTAACTTACTAGTAACAAGCTACAACTTGTCCCGTCAACATCTCAAACAATGACAATTGTTTTCTTTGGTTAATTGGTTTCGCGTCCAAAGAGCATAACGGGAACATTGCTTTTACTCTGCTGCTTGTCTGTGTACTGCGGTATCTAGTTTGCAAACGAAGTTAAGATGTAAAATTCATTTATATAACAGTAACAGACTTACAAAATTTGTAATAATCATATTTACTTCTTTAAGCTCGTTAGGGAAAAATTATGAGAATGAATTTTTACGATATCGACATCTAAAATCGACACCACGAAGTTGGTTGGTAAATGCCTCTCAATTTTGTTTGTGACTATATTCCAGGTTGTTATTCAAATACTTATTTATGAATCTACTACACGGGTTTTAAATCAGTACACATATACATATTTATATATATATTTATCAATATATTTATGTATAAATATACATGTGCCTTTAAATTATATACGATGGTTAATGATATTTATTGATAATTGATTATATTATAGTTTTGTTTTGCTGTTTGCAATATAGAATACGTGTTATGCAATTTGTGACTTTACGGGTTATTTTTGTTGAAGTATATCTTCTTATGTGCGCCTGCTATAACTTAGGACTGTATGTAGAAGCCCTTACAGATGCTTAGTCAGCAGCCGATCGAAGACGTGGCGGAGACTCTAGTTAGTCAGTCTGCACCGAGATACGAACCGAAAAGGTTGCCTTCGGGTCCCTAAATTTTAAATTAAATATTAAATCCATATTTTTATTCTAAGTTTCTCTTTTTTAAAAACACTTCAAAGGGACCCCGTCTAACAGTACGTAAGTACACACACACTTTTTATACGTCGGGAGCATACGGTCCATCTGATCTAAAGGTTGGTTATCGTAGCCTATTAACACTTGCAATACTGGAAGTATCACTCGCGCGTTGTCACGCCTGCTGACAATACAGCAATTCCTTAGGAGCAAACCTCACTCACTCAATACAACAACACTCCAACGGGCTGTTAACTGGCTGCGGTTTTCTGTGAGGTATGTACTTATCCTATATCCTCAAAAAAACAACTATTTACAATTTATCGTCTGGGCTGCGCGATTGTGTTGCGTGTTGTGCTGCTGTGTTGTTGCCGACCAGCCTTAAACAGCGGAAGGGAAAAATTCGTGCGTCTCCCCTTGTTTTTAAAATGGCAATTTGATCTAAACTACTTTGTGTGCTTCCGCTACAAACTACTTTGTGTGCTCCCGCTACTGATACCCAAAGTAGGTCGGATCAAATTGCCTGTAAATTTGACTCACAAAGTAGCCTCTGTATCTATTAACTATGTTTTTAATGTCACTGACCTCGCCGTTCTCACTTCAACCGACTAGTGTGGCTACCTTATCTTTCAAACCAACTATTACACTATACATATTCACAGTACAAAGGTATAAATGTTAGTAGGTACACTTCACGATGTTTCGTTCAGTTCAGCTACAATTGATAACATCAAACCAACTGAAATAAAACACACAAATAGTTTTCAATATAGGTTTTTGAATCTTTTAAGACTTCTGTCCAATCAATTCGATCTATCAAAAGCAAAACGAACAGAACTTTGTAAAACGGTTCAAGGAAACTCGCTATGATTTATAATTTTCTTTTCAATGATACATTGAGGTAAGTATTTTTGTGATATTCTTCCTTTTTATAAGCGAGGTTTCTTTTTATATCTATCTTTTTAGCTCAAGTATTTCGTTTTCTAATATGACCGGTGGGTAATAAGCATACGGTTCGCGTGATAATGACGCGGTCACAGTAGCATATATATGCTTCTGATTTATGAGTACCGTTACCAAGTTGTCTACCCTCTATTTACGTATATAGTCCAAAGGAATTACCCGATGACCTTCGAACTAATGGCGCAAGGACATAAAATCCTTCAGAAAATTGATGTTTGGCTGCAGTATTCTGTAAAGAATAGGTTCTTGCGTAAATGCTCTGTGGGGAAAATAATGATTTGAAGAATACTTTAATTTCACAAGAAATTTAAAGGTTATATTTCTAAAAACAATTACTGAAACATCAGATTTACATGTTTAACTACCTAAGCCGGCCATAAGTTTTGTTCCAAATTAATATGAATTTATTTTTTTATGAAGTATTGTAATCTTAATAAAACTTATATGTAGATATTTCTCAAAGTCTCAGCAAAGCATGGAAACTTTAGGGCTAAGCTCTTTTTGTTTAGACTTGTGTCATCGCCTTTATGTGAGTGTTCTATGACATCATAAGGAATTCGAGCAAACAGCAAATCATGTTCTCTGGGAGTGCGATCTCTGGCGTCGGGAACGGGACGATATGTTAAATTTCTGATTTGGAATTATATTATTCTGATTTGGTGGCAACAGGGGAGAATTACGCGTTTAGGCGGTATGGAATCTATATTACTGGAATCGATGTGTTAGGTAACAACTCACAATTTACTGAGTTGTTACCTGTCCCTATAGTGTCCCTATAGTGTTAGATATCTGATAAACCTTTGAGGTAGTTTTAATGCCTTATTTGCCCTATTGCTGTCTCTCACTTTGCCAAGAGAGGAAGTCAATTCCAAAACTTCCTATTCCTACAAATTTCTTCTGATTAAATTCGTTGTGAGTTCCAAGGCAGCTGTAGTTTAACCCCCGGGACAGCAATGAAGTTCACTGTTCATTGCCTTTTTAATGGTCGCCGATGTTAATTCTGGCTACAGAGGAGACACAGTGGTGGGAATGAGTGGTGCGCCTGTTCCATAAGTCACAGCAAAAAATAAAAATAAAATATTCTATTCGAAATGACCACCTTTGGCTTTGATACAGACCTGTAATCTGTCTGGCCACTAATCGATCGATGTACGCACTGTTTCCATGCAAAATGTAGCCACTGCTTGTTCCAGAGCTTTCGAGACATAATGTTGGCGTATTTTTCGAGCACGCCTTTCTCTGTAAAACTGACCATAATTTGTAGTCTAAGAGGTTCTTATCTGGGCAAGACGAGGGCCAATCTTCAGCTCTTATAAAGTCCGAAACGTTGGTATCGAGCCGGGCTTGGGTAGTTCCTGCCTTGTGACGAGATGCAGAGTCCTTCTGGAAAGTCCACGGTGCATTTTTATAAAGTGTATTCCCTGAGAGGTTTCACAACACGATCCAAGACAGTCTTTTGACTAGATTCTGTGTGTTGTTCAGCCAAAGTGGTTGAAGTCTTCGCTCCTTTTTCACAAAAATGAAGCGTTGTGACTCTATGATAAGACACCACCCATCAACCCATTACAGACGCACGTAGGATGATGACTGCGTTGTACCTTTCTGACCACTGGTGGCTTCTTTAGAACTGTGTGCATACACTTTGTCGTTTTGCTTGTTGTAGTGCTCTTTAATCGTGAAAATTTTTTCATCAGTAAAGAGGATGTTTCTGTGCCTTTCATCTGCGTATCAAGAGGCGAGAAGGTGTTTTGATCGATCCACTCTCTTCAACTGTTGAGATTGATTTAAGGCATGTTCTGTATATCGTCGATAAGCTCTAAGCTTCAGGTCTTGTTTTATTATAAACGACAGAGTCCTAGCGGGAATCTTCATTTCTCGCGATAAGATTTTTGTGGGGTTTCGGCAAATTCTGGTTTTAATACTATTAACAGCCTTTGTAGTTCTAACTCACGCGGTCGCCCGGGTCTTTTGTGGTCTTCAATAGCGGAAGTGTTGGCATACCTGTCGATAGTACGATATATGAACATACGGCTGATACCAAGTTTTTGAAGTGTTTTGAATATGACGGTTCCATACCCATAACATACTGCAATCCTATTTTCTTTGACACCCCATTCCATATTGTAATTTGATAATAAACACGAAAGGAATATGTAAAACGGCAGAAAATCGAAAGAAGATTCAAAATAATTAAATATTAAAAAAAAAGAAAAGTTTCTATGTAACAGTATTTATTGCTAGACTAATTATTATACTATAACTTTACGCCAAGTTCCTATCAGGGTAGGCAGAGGGAACCGAGCGCCACTTGATCCTTACTCACCTAACTTTCTTCTTTAACATTCATAGCTCTTCTAATGCACGTTCACCCGTTAAGGCTTCTGACATCACCTGATAAAACATGGAGAATGTTATCATGGTAGGACTTGGCCTTCCTCGGTTCCTACGTTCTTTTACTTTCGAGTTGTATATCTGTTTTGTAATTCTTCCTTTCTGTATTCTTTCTACATGTCCGAACCAAATGGATCCCTTCTATTTTAACACCGATACCCCCTTCAGACCAAGTCTGTTTCTTGTATCATCATTGCGAACGCGGTCTACAAGCATTCGGAAACTAAATATTATATATTAAAAAATTGCATGTTATAAATTTGATTATCATAAATTTATCAACAAAAAACTAACAACAATCTGTTACATTCACAATACGAAAAGGCTGTCGCATAATGGACACGACGAAACTTCAAAATAATATAAAAGATTTTTGATATGTTCGTAGCTCTGCATATCAATTCCAACGTCGCTTTAAAGAAAAAACGAGACCAGGCAAGTACTACAGCAAAAAGGAGGTATTGAAAAAAATGAACATTTTTTAATTTTCACAAGTATTCAAATAAACGCTCCACCGCCCGTAGCACGAATGTTGTGGAAAATATGCGGACAGGACAACAAAGCGTCTCCGCTGGCGAAGAATAAATACTTATTGCCTATTGGCAATGGAATTCTAAATAAATATAGGGATAAAATAGTGCATTATTATATATCTTTTACAAAACAGTTTAGTTACTATATTCACAAGTAACTATGTAGATAATTAGCTCATACATTGACAGTTCTAAAAATAATTTTCCGTGTAAGTTGCTAAGTTTTATTTTACAGAGTGAGAAATTTTGAGTGAATGGGCTCTTTGTAACGTCAAAGCACCTGCTACTCGAACTAAAAGTGCTTTGATGATGATTACACAAAGGCTGTTCACAAAACACTATCCTAAATGAAATTGCTTTCAATTGGCTTTAACTACGGAATTTTGCACGAGCAACGTGTTTGAACTCGTTATTAAACGATTAAAATAAAATATATCGATATTCAAGGGTATTGATATTATTTCAAGGGTTTACCATTGAAATACTCAGAGTGCAGTGCCCCGATGCATTTTAGCTTAATAATTATGGAAGCCTATTTAATACAGTTTGTACCTGTATCATTAAATATAATAGTTTCGTGTTAATATAGAGCTTTCATCTTAAAGAACTCGATGGTGCTCTTTCACGTGTCATTCTAATCAAAAACGAAAGTTAAGCAGCGTCGTCCGCACTTCGAAGGGTACGTTAAGACGTTGGTTCTAATAGTTGTAGGTGACAGTCTACCTCGATCTATTCGCAATTGAACAAAATGGCGAGGTATATTCTAAATCCCTTTTCCCTGAAAAGAACCGCTGTAAAGCGCGACTCATTTCCTAACAGTAGGACGAGGATATAAAAGTATTAAAATGAAATAGTTCATCTTGGCTTCGTTATTTTTAGCAGGTTATGTATTATAAACTAAACTTTTAAATGGCTTATTGCATTTGATCGAATGGATTTGATGATTTTGTCTTTTAAGATTCTAATAACTTTAACATGCTTAAGTCACTGAGCTGTAGGTAGTTATGTATAGAATCGATGGAACTGAATAGGTACTTTAAGTTGAATCATCAAATTTGTCAATTAAATGTATTTCAGATGACAATCCCATATTATAGGAGCATCACGGAGGTTTGACAGTAACGTTTTGATAATCAGTCGATTGACGGATCGATACAGTCACAGTCAATTTAATTTGTGATATAAATAAATAGTGTACGTTAAAAGGGGAGCCCAAATTGCAGCGGCAACTGACAAAGGACTACGGTGTCCTGTCAGTTGACGCTACCATGATAATTGGAAATGTGGAGTGATTTTAGATAAATGTTGAGATTTTATTAAGTAGTCATTGCGTTAGGAATGCACAAGGAACAGAAGGAAAATCTTAAAATTACTGTTTTGATTATAATTTATGTATCATTATATATATATATATATATATATATGTATAATAAAAAAAAAGATTCGTGTACAAACTTAACGTAGCTATGATTTAATTGTACACACAGAGTATCAGTGATATGCGTTTCAGTAATTTGTGCACATTTCAAAACCATCCCCAGTATATTTTAACATCATCTTTAGAACATCTCAAAACTATCCCAAACATGTACCGAAACCATTTATAAGTCCGTCCAACTACTTATATCAACGTAAATAAACTTATCGAATTGTGTATGCAAGTGGCCTACATAAATATTTATATTTTTGGATTCTCTCTGTTATGGATCTAAGTGATATATATAAAATTATTAGAACTATATAATCCACTCGATGGTGGATTCATGAGGAGATAAAAGTATCCATAGATCCACCTATGGAGTTAGACGGTGGACCCTAAAGATCCACACATGGAGGATCCGAATGGAAGGAGGACAAAATCTCTATTAATGGAAGTTTAGATTAAAATTACTACAGTTATTGAAATTTCAATAACTGTAGTAATTTTAATATAAACTTCAATTAATAGAGATTTTGTTTTATACTTTACTCGCAGGTGTAGTATAAACACTATGTATCACTCGGCGAGAAAGTGCGATTCTCAACTTGGGCGAACTCCGCTACGCGTCGGGCCTAAAACTTCGCCCTCGTTGGTAATCGGACACTTTCTCCCCTCGGTGAACAATGTACTATTCCTTTACATTTTATCAGTCAAAAATACATTAAAAAAATTTATAAGTAAATTATAAGTAAAAAAAAAGAGCCATAGTTGGTATGTATCAAGTATCCTTTAAATATTTATCCACTGAGTACACATATGCACTGCCAACTTGAAATTTCTCATAGTTTGTGGTAAGTCTAAACAAATAAATGTTAGTGAGAATGAAACATCAGATCGTGGATATTGCGGGGAAATGGTAAAAAAAAACTCGATATTTGTTCGACGCAAAACTAACCACCATTTCGATATTTTTCCATTTCGATTGCCTAACTTTGATTTTTGGTGAAAAATGTACAATAACTTGTATAAGGCTATGTGCATCTTGTTTTGGCATGGTCAGCCGGTTATAATTTAATTTTATCTTTTATAGGCTAGCGCATTATTTAAGGTGAAATCAGATATGACAATAGAGGAAGCTAGATTAGGTACTTAAACCGAAGTGTTTTAGAAATGTGTTCATATGGCCGGGTGAAAAGTAGCAATGATATCAAGCAAAACCTTTCGAGAAAATTGTAGCGTTGTTAGTGAATTGAAATTGATATGCTATGCTGTTCAATAATTTGAAAAATATATCTTATAATTTCTTGCCTTTTCTGTGGTCACAGTGAGTTAAGCATCATATGCCTAATTTCTAAATAAACCTACTTATAATTTTAAATAAAACCTAAAGAGTTATCTGCAGAAAGTTACTGATGGCAGTGAACTACTTATTTCAATCTATTTCTATGAAATGTCTACAATTTATACATAAATTCACTTTAGACGAAGGTTGTGTCTACTACTAGAAACTAGTTTATAGATATCATACAGAAGCAACATAATATCTCTATTGCACTTCGATTAACTAAAAAAATATGAACTCAGACAAAAATGATTTTAAAATTCAGTGTTTGGAAACGAATCAAACGTAAATATAAACTGCCGCCCCTGAAATTGCTATTGTTTTGTTTGCGCTTTATTTTATTTACATTTTTTATTTTTTCACTCTAATAATTTTAATAGTTCCGATCAGTTTTGTGTAGATTGAAGAACTTATTTTAAAACTTATTTATAATTTGTACACACTGGAGCGCGTTCCGTGTCATGTTATCATTTGTTTATATTTCAACCATACAAATAGTTATATTGTAAATAATTTCTTAATAAAAATCTATTTCTCTTGTATTATGGAAAGAAAGGATCTTATTCTATCAACCATTAAAATTTTCCTTATAATAAAAAAAAAATTAGTCTGAATTTGCTTTAGAAAAACGAAAGGCGCCTTCTCCTGTTGATCTGTATGTATGTACTTACGTTCCTATGTATGGTTGTACGCTAATGGTCACAATTCATAACCAATTTTAATTGTTTCAATCTATTGGAAATTAACACAATAGAATCCTAATGTTTTTTAGAATTATGTTTACAACACTCATACTTTATTTTAATTAATTTCAATTATTTGAGCTATTGCGCCTAGTGATGATATTATATTATATGTAGGAAATAATATACCTACTTTATGTATATTTAAAACTTGCGGGTTGCGAGCTATTGCTTTTAATTATTTCGTCGCTTTGTTTCCGGAGTTTCGTGCCCGAAGGGGAAAATGAGACTATTCCCGCAGTTGACCATGCAGAGACCACGGTTCTCTAGTTTGCAAACAAAGTGAGTTACAAATTGCATAATAACTGAACAAAGAATAACTAAAACAGACAATTTAATTAGAGGTCAAATGAAATAATTATTCATAGAGGTCCTATATGTTTTTTTGGCATGGACTATGCATTAGGTCTTGGTTCGTTACTGCATCCCTTTAGCGAATAGGCGCATTCATATACGAGAGTATACCTTCAGATTATATTTATGATCACAATAAGTAAAGACGAACAAATATTATACAAGAATTCAAATTATTTTATATATTTAGTATGTCAAAAACTGAACTACTTAGAAATGTATAATTACTAATGTCATAATGTTACACAATTGTAACACAAAAATATTCTATATTACCCCTCTGTAATATAACGTCATTTATCCCCTTTCATCTTTCTACCTATTTCTATATCGTCACGCCAGATCCCTTGCGGAGTAGGCAGTGGGAACTGACCGCCACAAGACGCGTTCGTTACGCATCTCGCTCGCTTCTTTAACATTCATAGCTCTTTTCATGCACTATATTAAGTTTATAATATTGCTTAAATGCTTCGAAGTTCATAAAATAAAAACTCTAGAATTATTCATATCACATTTGATAAAGGAAGATAATAGAAGAGGAAAATTATTATCTTTCCTGTTCAGAAAGTAAGCTTTTCATTATCTATTAGCGAATGGAAAATAGGGTTCTCTTTCTAGGGTGGAAAATATTTTTTTTATATTTGTTGTTATTCGGCATAGAATCGTATCTAACCATGATTTCGTGCAGTTTATGAATATGAGAATAATACTGTCGACAAAAAAATATCGCAGGTTCCAATAACGAACCTTCGAATAATGTAGGTAATGATATAAATCGTAGAACATCAGTATTGGTAAATTTATTTTTTACAATGTACAATTGACATAAATATTTTATTCATGTTATGACGTGACGGCGTCTAAGTATAGTTTTGCATAAGGAAATTCTAATTAAGTGTTAATAATCTATTGTGTTGATATAATGCTTCAAATATATTATCACCTGCATTACAATAACCTATGACTGTATTGTAATGCAAGTGATAAAATACTATATAATATCAGTCGTATATTACACGCACAAGAAGTAACTTTGTATGCTGTTTTAAGAACTCGTCTAAAATAGTAAAATTTAGTAAGTATTTGTTTTCGTTATAGAGTTACTACGGCAGTCGTTCTATGTAAAAACCAGCATCTTCACCAAATCCTTAGGCTTAGGTAGCGAACCCCGCTAATATAGATCTAACTAAAAACGACTTTTAAAATAAACACAGATCTGTAATTACATAGCTCACACTTTTCCCTGAGTTGAATAATGGTATTAGTTTACTAAATCAGTTTTTGATCTAATTTGATCTAAATTACTTTGTGTACCGCTACCGCTCGGTAGTGGAAGTACACATAGTAGTTTTGATCAAAGTGCCTGTAAATTTAACTTTCGCACAATAACGCCTGAATCTATTAACTATTTAAATCAGTATATCTAAAGACATCCGCATCAATACTCCGATTAAAGATATAAGAGCACCAATTGTAAAGCTATTGCCTCAATAGTACAATATTTTAGTTTACATTCCCTAATGATCACCTGAGTTTGTTATGTTAAACATGTTTAATAGTATTGATTATATAATTTGTTACAATATGTGTAAATTAAAAAGTTTCACAATATGTTAGTGGTGAAGGAATATTGGTAAATTAGTTTTCAAATAAATCTGTTACCTGCTTAATGGTTGGCTTAGCTTGAGCGTTATGGTTTATAGAGTTCTCATTAACCCGTAGTTTATGTTAACCTGTTGCTTTATTAACAATATGCCACGTAGTACGTTAGGTATATTGTTTTCTTTATGTACGTAGACTTTGGTGAACTAAATGGTGAAAGACATTTTTGTTCCTGCTCGAAATATATAATTTAATTCAACTATTATTAATTAAAATTAAAAAATATATATTCCTATTTCCCTATGTCTTTGTCCCTTACGGAGTAGACAGAGAGAACCAAGTGGCAAAAGGCGCGGTACTTACACACTTCACAGCCTCTTAATTATTCATAGATTTTTTTAACTTGCCGGTTCAGGCTTCTGACATTACCTTCTGATAAAACATGACCAATTCGGGCATGGTAGGCAAGTTTTGGTCTTCCTCGACTCCTAGATCCTTCCACTTTTGCATTGTATATTTGTTTCGTCATTTCATTCCGAATTCTTACTACATGTCCAAACCAATGAACAATTTAGAATTTGCAATTAATAAGCTAATACGCTAACTGTATACAATGAAGTCATAAAACGCTGTGAACACACCTGCGCCGTGCAAGTGTGTTCACTTGGACTGTAGTCTACTGAGTACTACAGTTCAGGGAGCCGGTATAAACTAGAATAAAAATTAGTTACAAAACTGAAAGAAAAAAGTAGGAAACAAGGTAGTGGTCAACTTAAATGTTTCTGATACGGAATTGTACGGCCATAGAGTTCGAATGTAAGACATACAAAATATAAGCATATGAAATTTTAGTTTAGTTAGAGTTTTTATTTTAGTTAGACACTGGCAGTTTTGAACTTTTCAAATAAATATTTTGAAACCATACGGAAATCGACACATCTCACCAAAATTAAGTGGAACTTAGTAGAATTCAACTTAAGATTAGTAGTGCAGTCAATATGGTATAAAAATAGGTCGAACTTTAAATTTTTTTGAATAACAACCGATCAGGCTGAAACAGGATGCATTCGATGGGGAAAAATATGTAGACAAAAGGACCCCAAATTATTTTTGTCCGCAACTTATTTCTCCCCTCCCCCCTCCAATAAATAAAAATTGAGAAAATAATTGAATAAGACTGCCGAATAGGCCTGAAAATGTCAACTCGGGGGTTTTTAGGGTCGCTGATCACGATCCCGTCGTCAGATTTCCCAAATTCCTCTTTCCTCTTCGATAATTAACCCCCCATGTGTACATCCAGCAGTTTTTGAAAATATCCATCAGAATTGGATGAAACTGTGGACTCGGGGGTTTTTGGGGTCGCTAATTACGATCCCGACTTCAGAATTCAAAAATACTCCCCCCCTCCTCTAAATATCCCCCCATGCTGTTCATCCAGCATTTTTTGAAAAAAATCATTGGGGGTTTTTGGATTAGGCATGCTGGAAATTTTATTTTACTCTTTTTGTGTGCACATTCTTTATGGAAATTGACTGGAGAGGCCTATATTAGTAAGAGTGGCATCTAAGCAGCCCAACTGGGGAAGTACTACCACATCACAGAAAACCGCTGCCAAATAACAACTCCTTGAAGGCTGTTTCTGCGGGTGAGCGAGGATACCAATAAGCTCACAAAAAGTTGCTGTGTTAGTACTACGGACGCCACCCCTATGCGCGAGTGATACTTCCTGAATTACAAGTTTTCGTAGACAACGATAACCACTTCCAGCAGGCGGGCAGTATGATTTATGTCTCCCGATTTTGTACAAAAAAAGAGACATGATAATTTATTAACTTACAATAATACTAATATCAAACGATACAAAGATTTATAAGATTGTGTTTTACATGAATGTTACGAAAATTATACATTACGACCTAGACATATGCTTATTATTCAACACATTCAAGTTTTCTTCACCTTTTTAACTCCGTCAGGCCACTGAATCTGAGGCTGCAGAAACATTTTCTAAACCTCATAAATTACATAAAAGTTTCTGTGGGTCAAGGTCGCTAATAAATAAACCTTCCAGTGATCTGGATTAACAACAGGCCACATTTTATCCTAAAAATATTTACTGTCTCTGGGTAAAACTTTAAAAGCTGAACTTCATGCAGGCGGTGCCACTAGTTCTTAATAATTACGGCCAAACTGTTCAATTATTTGAAATATGTGCAAAGAAACCCTGTAATTTATAATACCCTTTAAAAAGATATAACACATATATTGCCACAACTTATCTGTGTGTTTCTATCATTAATGTCACGTTCACATATTAATATGCAAAGCAGAGACGTTTTTTGTTTGTTTGTTTGATTAAATACTTTAATTTCTTGAACAGATTTGAAAAGATATTTTGGCATTTGATGGGCCCATTCTCGAGGTAGGTTATAACCTATTTCACATCACGATACGATCCTTAAGAATCGAGGAAAAATAAAGAAACTAAGTAAAAGCGGTTCCCCGGGATACATGGATTAGCGCGAATGAAGTCGCGGAGGCTGCAGCTAGTTCCAACCATAACCAATTGAGAATGCGCAAGCTTGCATTGCAAGAGGAACACCTGGCTCGTCAATTATATAACAATTCAATTTTTTTTTTAGCTTATCGGCCATTTTGACCATGTTCCGATGAGATAGGGACGGTGTTCCTGAACATTCCTATTCTACTTTTTTATGCTGAATCCGAATCTGAAGTCAATATTCGAATATTCGAAAAAAAGCGACAGACAAACGCACAGACAAACATATAGGAACAATGTTCCTGAAAAGTTTCGAAAAGTGTAGTTTGTGTCACTCCAATTGTTATAACGAATAATTGACACCTCAAAGTATGTGTAGATAAATCGAAGCAACACATGTACGATATATATTTAAATAAATAAATTTTATGGTCAGTAGAAAAATAAATTCGGTCAGTAAATACTCCCAAGTAGACGTTTTTTGTAAAAAGTTGAACAATATGTTAGGTCAGGTTAAGGTTGTCTTGTGAGCGGATATGATATGAATCAGAATATTTACTTATCAAATATGTTTTTCAATTGACTAAAACGTCCATATTTTACCAACCATTTAATTTAAATGATATCCTATTTTTAATTACTGCCAAACTATTGATTTATTTGAAACATGTGCCAATATTTGTATTGGTTATGTCTAAGATACGTAACCGAATGAAACGTGGTTTTTATGAAAGAAAATAGGTTAACGAATGTAACGTAGATTATGATGCCTAATGAAATCTGTTCAAATTTTTTTTCCATATCTTCACCGATCCCTTAAATAAAAAAAAATGAACACTAATCGAAAGTATAAAGCCTATATAATATGCAAACATAGAGTTACTTTCCTTTTTCTGTTCAAGGATTTACGTTTGCTAGGTTTAAATAGCGAAATCGAAAATGATTCTTTCACCGATCGAGTAACCAAATAAATAATACATCAAAATGAATTTTATTTTTTTCTCAATACGATGGTATAGGGTTACTTTCAAAAATCAGGGTTGTAAGGCATTGAACTTTAAAAATTAACGCGAATGATATTGTGCGAGACAGAGAGTTCATCCGTTGCATCCAGAGCGATAGAGGAAGACTCAGTATAGCAACTATTAGAGCGTTAGCAAACGGCAAGCGTTGTTTTGGAGCCAACCTATCATAAGATATATTATTTTTATCTTATCGATTTTATTCATATTTATTTTATTGTAATTATTAAATTTAAAATGAGTATAAATACATTTAAAAAAGAAATTTTCTTTAAATATTAAAGAAAAGGGGCACCCGCCGATAGCGGAGCGAAGACTCAAGCTACCGATGGTTAGGGCTCCAGCGTGCGGAACCTCCTTATAATGCGGGCCGTGTCCAGAAGAATTACCTCCTGTATCTGGTTCTTCAACCAACAACCCAACTGCCGAGCGAGAGCCTCTAAAGATTTCGGTCGAGGCTCTTCGTTATAAGTCCATTTGCTGTCACGACTATCGGAAAAATAATCGTTGGGTCCACATGCCACATAGCGGTAACCTCGTCAGCCAAGTCTAAGTACTTAGAGAGTTTCTTTTCCTCAGCCTTCACGAGGTTCCCGTCAATACTGTCCCGTCAAACTGGGGAATAGTGACGTCAACAAGCATTGCACGGCGCGTCCCCTGATTTATTAGAACGATATCGGGCCTATTAACGCCAATAGTCCTCCTATCAGTGATAACAGACCGGTCCCAGTAAAGCGTGACACTATCGTTCTCCAGAACTGGCACTGGTGCATATTTATAGTACAGTATCTCAGAGCTCACAAGGTCGTATTTAAGACTATTTTCTTATGTCATTGGCATTTACCCCGGTCTTTTAATAAGCATGCGTGGAGTATATTCGCATTATTCGCATAACACCAGTGGTGGTACCACTGATGTAATACGAATATTGGGTTAACAATAGCTGTGCCGTTTTGGGTCAGTTGTTTCATTTCACATAAAGCCTTTGTAAAAGCAAGTAGATGGGAGATACGTGAGCAATGTCACAGAAGGCAGCCTTTTTTATCCGCAGGAATACCAGGACAACGCAGATCTTGAGCTACACCGCTTCCACCCGCCCGTGTGCATTCTCTTTGCGAAATTCAAACACAATCCAAAAACTTGGCAAAAATTTACTGTGAGCGGAGTGCAATCGGGAGCGGCCGCACGGCTTTACCGGTGGTGGACCAAACCAAGAATAAACTAATTAACCTCTAGACTGCTCATTAATGCATCCTTCACTCAAGAAAACTTGTTATTTTAGCGCTAAATAGGCTCGCCGCTTCGATCCTGCGTTTCTGTGTCAGCATGATTTTGCGCTGTGAATGTTCTCCTCGAATAATGTGTATCACTATAGTATAATTAAATTGCTGATTAATTATTATTTTTTACCTTATTTCAAATAAGAAACTTCATTATATAATTAACATAACACGTACATTACGCAAATGTATTTTTACAAGATTATATAAATGTCAAGTAAAAACATATTTGCGATGTAAGTTTTACCCCGGCTATATACTGGAAGAATCTTTTACGTCTTGTCCGTCCTAAAGCCGGTGTATGCTTGTTTGCTAGGGCGGTTGTTTGCTGTCGCCGCCTGAGCTATCTTGAGGACTCTTCTCTATCCACCTTCTGGGTGCTCGTAAACCTGGGCTCTATGAACCGAATTTACATGTGCCTTTATCGTTCCCATTCTGGAGATACCGAGACATCTCGACTCTTTGAACACCTAAGTCGAGCAGTTGATGAGGCTCAGGCTTATACCGAAATTGTAATTCTGGGTGACTTTAATGTCATGCCACAGTTCCTCTGGCAGCTCCGATGCCTTCAGCCGAAATGAAGAGACGGCACTGGCATTACTCTTCAGCAGACTGGGATGGCATGCGTGATTATATCGCTTCTGTTCCATGGAGGCAGCGTTGCTTTGAGGGAAAAACCGTTTCGGAGAGTGCGTCGGCCATAGCTGGTGAGGTCCTGTTGGATATGGACTATTACATACCCACTACGAATGTCACCATTGGAGGTAGATCTCGGCCTTGGTTCAATCGCGAATGCGAGGATCCTGTCGAACAAAAACAAGCGGCGTATCGTGCTTGGATTAGGGCTCGCAGTTGTCACGACCCTCACGTGGAGTCCCTCAAAGCGACCAATAACAAAGCCACCAAGGAACGTAAGAAGGCTTACATAAGAGCTGATGCGCAACGTTCTCCAAATCTGTGCAATACAATTTCTGTAACTCTGCGTTGCCGCCATTACTATATCCGGGCGGGACACTCGCCTACCAGGTGCAGGAGAAAGCCAATCTTCTCGCGGATCTCTTCGCGGCCAATTCGCGTATCGATGATTGTGGTGAACAACCACCGGAAATTGTTGATTGTGGGACAACGATGCCGGACATACACATTAGGCAACGTCATGTCCGCGCAGCGCTTCAATCACTCGATGTGCGAAAGGCTAGTGGCCCCGACGGTATTCCGGCCGTGGTGTTCAGGAACTGTGCCCCTGAGCTTGCTCCTGTGCTAACTCGCCTCTATAGAATGTCGTACGCCTCGGGAATCGTGCCGGAGGCCTGGAGAGAGGCGAACATACAACCGGTCCCCAAAAAAGGTGATCGGTCTGACTCTGCCAACTACCGACCCATAGCTGTCACCTCCATTCCCTGCAAGGTATTTGAGCGGATTATAAATACTCAACTAATCCACTACCTGGAAGATCACTCGTTAATTATCGATCGCCAATACGGGTTCAGACCAAATCGTTCTACGGGTGATCTTCTAGTATGTAACTCACCTGTGGGGTGAAGCTTTGGACAAGCATGGTGAATCTTTGGCAATCAGCCTAGATATTGCCAAAGCTTTTGATCGGGTTTGACATCGCGCGGTTCTCTCCAAGCTTCCAGCATACGGTCTACCAACTCGATTATGCGCTTCGATTGCTGCTTTTCTCCAGGGACGCAGCATACGAGTCCTTTGCGACGGCCAGTCATCGCAGTTTCTGCGTGTGAACGCCGGAGATTCGCAGGGGTCTGTCATGTCGCCCTACTCTGTTTTTGCTGCATATGAATGATATGTTATCACTTGGTAGCATACATTGCTATGCAGATGATAGTACAGTTCATGCGCGATATGTTGGACGACCTGCGGCAAGCCAGGCCGAAGTAGAGAATAAACGACGTGCACTTGTCGTTGAGCTCGACCAGGTGATGGATCACGTTTCTCGATGGGGCTCCAACAACTTGGTTGAGTTCAATGCTAATAAAACCCAGGCGTATGCAATTATTGTCAAGGTCTCTCCATTCCATCCTCTTCCCTCTTTTCAGAGCATCCCTTTGCAAATACAAGATAGTCTTACCATCCTCGGCATCAACATCAGAGGCGACCTCAACCCCAAAGACTATATCGAGAGCGTTATTCCCGTGGCCTCTGAAAAACTCGGAATCCTGAACAGGGTGCGACGGTTCTTCACGCCTGAGCAGCGCTGCCTTTTATACAAAGCGCAAGTTTGCCCATGCGTGGAGTACTGTTCTCACCTCTGGGACGGGTGTGCCAAATATCTACTTGACGCTCTCGATAGAATGCAGCGCCGCCCTATACGCATCATAGATAGCGCTGAGGAGGATAAAACTCCCTTGAACCTCTTCAGCTGCGTAGGGATATTGGTAGCTTGAGTGTTCTCTACCGTATCTATCATGGGGAATGTTCTGAGGAGCTTTCTGACCTCATCCCTCCTTTTCCTTTTCTCCTCCGGAACACTCGCGCTGGACTGAGATCACATCCACATAGAGTTGGGTTGCTTACCTCCCGTACGAAGAAGTTCGGCGACTCATTTCTTTGTCGGACTATCAAAAAGTGGAATTCGCTTCCGGCGCATGTGTTCCCTACTTTCTATAATCCCGGGTCATTTAGACGAGGTGTGAAGAGGCACCTTAGCGGGCCGTCAATGGGGGGGGGGGGGGGGGGGCAGCCAGCACAGCGTTAATCACTGTGATGACTGTTCTCACATCTGGTTCTCATTGTCGCTTTCCAACAGGCGCGATGGGGACATTTTGACAGGCCACATTAAAAAAAAAGTAGCTCATCATTATCTCAGAGCTAAAGCTAACTCACCTGTGTGTGGTAAACACCACCGATTAGCACGAAAGATGTATGATTTATTATTGATATTACGACGTTCTATTATCACTATTGTTTCACATACAAGTTTTATTGATATTCATAATCATCACATATTTATATCGTACTACACTATAACATTACAGGGATGACAAAATGATATGATGTGGATTTTTGAATTAGCCTATCAGTTTCGTGTTCTATCTAACTACCCCAACCAGTAGTGGTGAATATTTTTACTATATAAACAATACTATATTAGGATATAAGGTCTCCATGTTATTTCCTTCATGCAACTAACGCACTACCGGTGTACGTGTGCCACCGAGGCCAACCTAATTACCAACATGAACTTATTTGACATCAGTATAATTGTGTCGTGCTGTAATTCAATATCATAGTGGACTTTCAATTAAGATGGACAGTAAGTTTGCTATTAGGTTCTCTTCCATCCACCTTAGCTCTTAGTTTTATTATAAAAGTTTTAGCTTCTTAAGAACTATGTACTTATGTCTCACCGATAAGTGCATTAGCACTAGTATCGAACAGAACAAGTGAAGTTATTCCATTGTCTACTTCTAAAGTAAAACACATTAGATGTGAGTTTATATTTTTAAGACACTTGTCTGCCTTTTCTGTTGTATTCTTTTTGTCCGACGACAAACAAGCCTCTTATCGGCCATATGTAAAGCGGCCACCGTCGCCTATGAAAGCATGCAATACTGTTAGTATCTTTTAACTTGAAAGTAGTACTCATTAGGAATTTATTAGTTACACTGAGTAACAATAACATGACAACCATATTACATTAGATAGAGCTAAATAATAATTCTATCTATGTATCTAGAACGCAAGAGTGGCACCCTGGTTTTTTTTCTATTAGAGGGGGGCAAACGAGCATGTGGGTCACTTAATGGTCAGTGGTCACCGCCGCCCATAGACATCAGCGACACCGGTCACTGACCCGTTGCCAGCCTTTTTAGGGAAACATAGGCTCTTTTCTTGAAGGTATCCATATCGTATTTGTTCGGCAACATTGCTGAGTATACTTTATTCCACACGGTAGAAAATGCTTCAAAAAGCGTACTGTAGTCGATTGCCTCTCATCAAGTTTATTGCGAGTGGTACGATAGTGGAACTCAGCGAGTGGTATTAAGTTGAACAGCTCCTTCGAACACTCCCCATGATACAATTTATACAGTACACAAAGAGAAGCAACGTGTTTCCGCGTACAAAGCAAGTCCAGCCGAGCGGAGATCACTAGGTCGCCGACGATTCGAACTGCTCTACGTGGTAGGCGATCAAATGGAGTAAGCAAATGTTGTGGCGCGCCGGCCCAAAGACGTGAACAGTATACCATGTGAGGCCTCACCTTTCTATTATTCTACGCATACTTTTACCGCTATGCTGATCAAACTGATGTACACTGTAACTGGCCCAGTGTACACGTGAACCCTTGCTTTGTAGAAGGGTACAGTAACTGCGCCTCTCCAATCCGTTGGCACCTTCTCAGTTCTCCAGCATATACTGAACAGGAACCAGAAAACGTCGCGGGTCTAAGTGCTACCTGGTATCATCTCTACTGTCATCATATATAATCCTGCTGGTTTTTAATGTTTTTGGTTTCTTATTAATTATTTGATCTAATCCTTAGTAATATCTCGTTAGACGTAGACACCGCAGTGTCTGTCATAAGCTCAATCGTAGTATCTGCGTCCTGGTCATTATAAATTCATTTCCCCAATATATTCACTCCACCGTCTTCACATTTAGTGATTGTGGCCAGATTTATACTTTATTTTATCCATTCTGTATGCTGACTAATACCCTCGAGATTTCGTTCGTTCGTTTCGTTCCTCTATTTAAAAGAGAGTGTCGAAGTTTTTCGTCAGCTTCTCTTTCTCATTCAGAATTATTCTTTGATGCTTCACTTACACGAAAGCTTTGGTTTCATTCTTACATCGTCGGCAAATTTATTTCTTCTTCTGTATGGCACTATCAATTAGGTGCAATATAACCCAACCACGGTTTTTGAATGATTCAACCACTTCATCCCACTAGGTGTCATCTATCAAGATGTTATGCCTCTTTACGTAGATGCACATACTTTGACAATAGTCCACATCTAATTCAGAAAGCCTCGCGTTCGTAAGACTATGTAATTCGCTACATATTAATCCTCAAAGAAACCTTGATACCTACTCGTATAAATAGCTCATAAATAACATTAGTGAGATGTGATCTGTACTGTACCTTGCACGCTTGCAAGGTGCACCGACCAACTTGAGCTCGTGGCGACAATTAGAAACCAAATGAATCATTAGGCGTGATTGTCTTGATCAATCAATTTACACAAACTAACATGTTTTTAGCAAGCCCTCGACTCCTGTACTACACAAACAAAACACAAATATTTCAAAATGTTCCAATATGCTGATTTTCTATTCTGAGGAAAGTTATTTTAATTACCCCAAACGTCGAAATACAAATTTATTTGATATGTTTACGTTTCAAGGTACTATTTTAGATGATAACTCTGTGTTGATGAGCGTGTGGTATATCCGTGGGCATGTTAATAACATTTTGCGATCACTGTTCTCCCGACTTATAGGTCTCGATCTTGAAGTACCTAAATGCTGGTTATATTTCTAGCTTAATTGGATCAGTAGTTTTTTAAGTAGTTTAAGAAGGATGAAGGTTTTTTTGTAAAATTGTCAAAAGAAATAATGTAATCGCGCATAGTTTAAATTAGATACCGTCACCATAACGGTCTGATACAGAAAAACTTGAATCTCCCAATATATTTTTTTAAACAATTATTTATTCATTAGAATGAAAATATATTTGTTCTAAATTACTTGTAGTTACAGATATTGACACTATATTATTTTATTTATTAGAGAAAAATAAGGTTTTGTGTCCTTTTTACATAAGAGACGTCATGAAATTACTTTAATGAAATTGTTCGATTTGCGAATGTGACATTTCGCGACATGGTGATTTTATGCGAATGTAACATTACTCGCCGAGAGGACATCATTTTACACAAAACTCAATATGTATTTCTATCTGGAAGTCGTTTCGTTTACGACCTAGATTGTAACATGTGATATACTGAGGAATATACATCACACTTTGTGTAATACGGCGCCCGCTTTGCCCATCCAAAACCTTAATAACTGTACTGAAATTGGTCTATATTGCTCATTAGGTCGAAGGTTTTATTTTGTAAAGGGCACGAATTTGCATGTGGACGTACGGAGACAAACAGGCTGTTTACCGGGTTTGGATGGATGGATGGATTGGGGGGGGGGGGGGGGGGGAACAGGAGAGTAAATCCGTTCTGTACTACTACATGCTGATCGCTTCTCGTGAGGTGATAACGAGTATTTTCATATACACCTCCCGCATCAGGCGGATATCTTACAGAGCATTTCCAGTGAGTACGTACTTGCCTTGTCCTAACCCTTATTAGGTACGTGTAAACACAACATCAATCGTTGCCCAGGGGCAGAGCGGGCAAACCCCAAAACTCTCATTCTGTGGTCATAATTTCAATTTAAAAGTTCCACAACTTTAGTTTGTTTATGTTGAGTTCAAATCCAATGTGTCAGGGGATTCGTGAGGGGATCAACCAATGTAAACATAGATGAATATAAATTAACTTGATTCCTGCTATATTTATAATGTGACTATGTTTCATCATTAAATTATTAGGATATTACATTTAACATTCAATTCTACAGCGTGCAATGGTCATTGTTATTTTTAGAGACAAAGGCAATATCATCTTACACAGATAGCGTAAGATATTTAGCAAAGCGCTTTTCATCAAGCGGCTTAACCGGGGATTGCTCCACCTTAAAACCAAATAACAGCTCTATAAAGCGTTGTCGTATTCATACGAGTGGGTGATGTTACCAATAAGATCATGTGTGTGTATATATTCCCTACATTGTAAGCGTGCAAATAAGCAATAATAAATATATTTTTGCTAATGCAATAATATGATAAGAGAGTAGAGGTCAGGTGCGGCCCTTTTTGGTAAACCTCCTCGACTTGGGAACTGCCTTCATATACATAAAATCGCAGCTTCACTTCTTATGTTGCAAATATCTCTAGGGTATATGCATGCACCTAGCATGGAGTCCCATTAGCATCTTTGTGATCCAAGTTAACCTCATCCGCAAGTTAGCGCACCTGCTGTTTGACATATGAGGTTCTGGCACCGGCTTTCCTTTCGGGGTTTGGAGGTCGATCGGCAGTCGCTCCCATTAGCCATAGTATAAAACTCAAATAAAAAAATAAAAGAAGCAGATCAATAGAATATATCTATAGGATAGCGTAGTATATAAAATGTATATGTCTAGTTTGGTTATAATAACTATGCTTCATGCAACCAACATTTAAAAGTTTCTAAAAACGGGAATTACTAATAATTTCAATATTAGCCAAGTTGAGGCATTCAAAAAACAAGCCTCCGCCAATTCCGCAAACGAGTATAGCGGAGTAAGTCCTAAACCGTATTGGTTGAGGGTAGTGTGGTGGGGGGTTGTTGAATTTCCGCGAATGATTAATATCGCCAGGGAGCTACTAAGAAATTGTCGCTTTGACAGTATGCGTCAGTACTCTACTCCATGTGTTTCTAGCAAATGTATAGAACAAAACCTCACATAGGACCTTGCTTGCCGTTTGCGATTTAACATGCAAAAATCAATTAATATTGTCATAAAAACAAAGCGCCAAGATGCGAACGTATTTTTAATGAATTAAACATGCATACCACAGCGTAAAAAATGAGCGTAGCGAAGTATTCGTAAGTGAATGACGCTCGCAGTTTGGCTTATAAGATCCAATATCAAAAACTTTCTAGCAAGTTTGTGCTATTAGCATTAAAGATATTCTTATACTTTACGTGGAAATGCTCTTCAGTGTATATTCTTAATAATAAATAAAAGTCTTCCACCTCTCAAAGTGGTTTACGATGTACAGTACTACATTGCTCCATTTGCGAATTTAGACAATGTTTTCTTTAGTCAGAGGCGTATTTGCCAGTCGATAGGGTGTACCATTTGCAGAAAGTTGGCTTCAGCTTCAAATTTAATGGCAAGATTTTTCTTTGTACAATGTCGGTAGGCATATAAACATACGGCCCACCTGATGGTTCGTAATTTGCTTCAAATACTGCTCACATAGAAACTCTTCGGGAGCATAATTGTAACCTAATTCACTCGCAGGACCACAATAATTCTCTAGGGAGTTGTTATTTGGCTGCGGTTTTCTGTGAGGTATAGGCACTTCTCTAGTGGGGCTACTTTGTTGCACTGAATCTCTCTTATAATTTATGAGCTACTTACCCCTCAGTTAAAGTAAGATAAATAATAAGAATTACATTGTAGAATACTTATGATTATTTTGCTGACAATATATATTTTCTATAAATGACTAGTTTTCTACGGTTCAGAGCTTGAATTGAACGCAAGATGCGGAAAGTGAAATAAAAAAAAACCTTATATACAGTGAGTCTTCATGGGCTCTTAAGTACTTAGGTATTTTTTGTGTGTTTTATAGCATATGTCCAATACAATGGGTTCTGTTCAATTAGTTTGATATTACGCTCTCAGCTTGTACAACTACGCCGTTTGGTATAGTCATGGAACTATCTCTTATATATTGGAATCACAAGAGTCGCGTACTATGCGGTTTATTAGACAGCATAGAGTTCTTCAAAAGGCTATGACGATTTTTTACACGGCTGGCAAAACTTGATGTCGCAATAGTATGAATGTATATTTTCACGCCAGGTCCTTTGCGAGGTTGGCAGAGAGAACCCAGCGCCATAAGACGCGATCTAATAACTATCGGAAGGTGATGTCAGGAGCCCGAGAAACCGGCGAGCGTGCATGAGAATAGTAATGAATGTGCGAATGATGCGAGTGAGGTAAGGATCGAGTAACGTGGCGCTCAATTCTCTCTGCCTACCCCGCAAGTGATTTAGCGTGAAGTTATAGATAGATAGATAGAGAATATATATTATTATGCTAATATATATCATACATACACATAGAAAACGTATTAGAACGGCGCAATGAATATTTTGGTGAAATGTATGAATATGCTCTGGGCATTGAAACGCTCATTGAATCTGTGGCAAACTCCTCGGTATCTGCGCCCGCTGACTTTTCATTTATTAAGCTTGATATCTACCATTCCATCTCATCCACAGTCATTGTGGATGAGATTGAATGGTCAATATCAAGCTTAACAAATGGAAAGTCAGCGGGAAATGACATGATCTCAGCCGAATTAATCAAACCAGGAAGTGCCTTCGTCTCCTTATGATATAATATTTACTAGAGAACTGGAAGAATGTCATCGATTTGAGATACGCAGTCATTATACCGTTGTATAAGGGCAAGGGGTTAAGCATGAAATGCGCCTGGTTAGAGTCTTCAGTTTGATTAGCTTAGCAACAAAACTGTATTAAAAGATAATTTAGAACAATTGAGAGTGAAATTGATTGAGTGATTGAGTGACACAGGGGGACTTCCTAGCTTTCTCACTTTACAACACGATGGAGAAATATCTGGCTACAGATACGAAGGTTTACTGTGGCTTTGTGCGCATGAGTACTAAAGAACCTTTAGGGTACATTGCCAGGGTATGGGATTGACGATGTTCTTGTCTGGGCCGTGTAGCGTGTGTGCAGATAGATAACAGTATGTTACCCTAGTTTAATGTCAGATTGATCTACTCCCAGCTAATTCTAAAGTCCAAGATTTTCCTACCGTAACCAAATTTGTAGTGTTTTATTGAAAGTTTTTTTTTTTTTTTTTTTTTTACACAGCGCCATCTAGCCCCAAAGTAAGCGAAGCTTGTGTTATGGGTACTAGACAACTGATAAACATACGTAAATATTTTTTTTTTTTTGTAAATACATACTTATTATACATAGAAAATACCCAGACCAAGACAAACAGACATGTACACACAAATGTTTGTACTGTGTGGGAATCGAACCCACGAGCGTTGGTGTCAAAGTAGCGTAACAACGCGTTTCACCACTGCGCCACCGAGCTCGTCGTCGTCGTCGCGACGGATTTGGCGCTGCGTGGTGGGTGGCGGCCCTCACCGCCTCATGCACCTCTGTTCGCTCCGACGGTGGATCTGTGTGTGTCGCTTCCGGGTGACGCCCTAATTCGCAATATCGGAACGCTTTCGCGAACGAGCACGCTTCTGGCGCATGACCCCCCAAACCCTCCTTCCCTGTTAGTTTTGGCTATTATGTTGGAAAGCCGCGATATTGTGTCTGAAATTAAGGGTACCTACTAAACTGACTAAAGTGAAGTATGGGTATGATTGATCAAACAACTCAATCTAGACAAGTCTACACGTACAACGCTAAGAAACCCCCATGCCAGATTACTCCTAGAACTAAACCTTTGCCTTTAGGCGTTTATAGGCCTATGCAGCGGGATATGAATTATCTATCATATGACAAAGTAAAATGTGAACAAATCACAATGTCAATTGAGATATGCAGGTTGCCCCAGTTCTTGAAATCAACCATTTCAAACTGATTTCAAAATTTGTGGCAAACATATTCCCTTTTTTTGCATGTTTCCCGGGTTATATTTTTTTTCTATTCTTCTATTTTTTTTAATAACACTAAAACACTTCAATAATCACTAAACAAAAAAAAAAAATTCGGCCAAAGTAACTGCTTTGTCTTTCTTTAAAAAAATGTGGTTTAGTTTGCCATAAAGGCTTCTCTATCCAGCGATAGTTAGCGATACTTACTTTTTAAGTTCGCTGCCTCTATCATCTGCAACGAGAATCGAGTTTCTCAAATGTAGCCATCTATGGGCTTATTTCGTTAAATATAGATGTATTCACGTAAAATACATGCCGTATTATAATATAATTCCATTAAATGTACGCATATCGTATACTCATCAAATCAGTTACGAAAATGGCTACAGAGCGGAAGCGGCGTAGCGCTGAGTGGAGCGTGTACTAAAAGTATCTTAAGAGGATACACGGTCACAGTTTTCTCTATTCAGTTCGAATATATATTTGCTCTCTGTATCATATTACCTGGGAGCTTACTACCTACGGTAAAGACATCTACTTTTTTATTTCAAATATAACACTTCGGTTTAATTAAGTGATAATATTGTTCTGTTCTGTCAGTCGAACCCTAGGGTCTCCATCGCCTTTACTAAAGACAATCGCCATTAACGTATAACGAAGTTCGACTTACGCCATCAAAAAGCCAACTTGAATCGTTTTACCTTAATTGACAGACACCCTGACCAACTAGTATGATGGTATCGTTTCTTACTTAATATACCTTCAGCATGATTCGTGTTTTCTTTTCATGGTTCAGTATCGGGAATTTCACAAACAACTTTTATGGTGCGTTTCCGTCCTTATACATTCCATCACCGACATACCGACGACAAGGATAAGAAATTCATCACGAAATCCATGCGGAGATTGACTAAAATCACTTAGTAATGTGGTGGGATGTCGATTTGTTAATCGTTTGGATAAGATACGCACATACGTACATCACGCCTTAATTGTCTTTCGGTAGCTTTTCTGTCCCAATGATAATTTTGAGTTGCTTGTATATTGAAAAAATAGAAAAATTAAAACTATGACAAACGTGTCTAAGTGCTCGCGATGGTCCAATAGCAGGCCAAAACATTACCAAAATCTATTCCGATTTAAAAGAGGAAGAATGGGCATATGAAAACTCAATTTTGTTATGTCAATATGTCATTTACTAAAATTCTTGTTATTCATCGAAAATAATCGAGCGATAGTAGAAGAATGTGTAAAGTTATTATGGCTTGTTACGTACGTACCTGTGACATAGACCGCTTGTCCTCTTAAACGTATACTAATTGCTTTCGGTTTATGAAAGTGCAACGCATTATGCTCAGTTCGTTACAAGTCAAACTGCACAATGTATCTGTTGTTTTGTTTACAAGCATACACCATATAAATTTCTATGAGACCAATCTGAAAGTATGTTCTTTCAATTCAAAACATAATTTTCCAAATCTGAGGTGACTAGGTCTGAGATAACAAATATAAAAAATACAAAAGAATTGAGAACCTCCTTCTTTTTAAAATCGCATAAAAAGATCTCATTGCACTCATTTTATAGTATTGAAACTTATAAGGTGAGTAAACCTTACATAATAATATAATATGAAATCTACTTCATTCATTATTATGATCATATATGTAGACCTACAACACCCCTAAAACGTTAGCGTCACCTGAGGCAGTGAGATCTCTCTAACACTTTGAAGTTTAACAATACAGGGTGGTAACACTGCCAGTCTTCTGAGCATCAAGCTAACACAGGTTTAGAACCAATATTACATTATTATTTATGTTTTCAATCTCTAATTGTAGTGCACTAATAGAAATATATGTAATCATAATAAATAAAAAGATTTCTTATATATAAATGATTAAGAGCTGGGCAACGTTACCCCGATTTTTAATATTCTCCTTTGACAAAAATAATCTACTTTAAATGGTGATTTCCGACAAGACTTAAAAAAAGGTAAATGTACCTTGAAAAATGTTTCAGTTCTTTTTATTTCCCAAAAATATTTTTCTTGACAATAACCGTCGAAATTGAACTAATGTAAATTTCCTGCTCTTCAAGTTTGTAGGTAAATTTTAATAACGAGAAAGGGCGCGTCGTACAACAACCTACTTCATAGATATAAAACGGTACTACGATAGTATGGGATTGACATTAGCTCATAACTCGAGCAAGCTTGACTTGAATATGATCTGATGATCATATTCAATATTCTGAAAGCATTTGTCAATACAGGGCGTCAAAAGACAGATAGATTTTCGTTGACAAATGCTTGTTTGCCAACTTAGTGAGTTAAAGAAGAGAAGTAGTTTTCAAGAAAGAAAAGTAAAGAAGTTTTTACAGAGTCGATAGCACTTAAGAGATGTTTCTGGGGGTTACACATCTCCATAGATTACGATGTCTATAATAAATTCCCATAACTTATGTCGAAAAGCCCTTGGAACTGGCGAGCGTACATTAAAAGACCTATGAATGTTATACAACGGTATAATGACTGCGTATCTCAAATCGATGACATTCTTCCAGTTCCCTAGTAAATATTATATCATAAGGAGACGAAGGCACTTCCTAGTTTAATTAGTTCGGCTGAGATCATGTCATTTCCCGCTGACTTTCCATTTGTTAAGCTTGATATTGAAGTAGTACAGAAGTAGATATCAAGCTTAACAAATGGAAAGTCAGCGGGCGCAGATACCGAGGAGTTCGTCACAGATTCAATGAGCGTTTCAATGCCCAGAGCATATTCATACATTTCACCAAAATATTCATTGCGCCGTTCTAATACGTTTTCAATGTGTATGTATGATATATATAAGCATAATAATATATATTCTCTATCTACCTATCTATAACTTCACGCTAAATCACTTACGGGGTAGGCAGAGAGAATTGAGCGCCACGTGACTCTGTCCTTACCTCACTCGCATCTTTAACATTCATTACTATTCTCATGCACACTCGCCGGTTTCTCGGGCTCCTGACATTACCTTCTGATAGAACATGACCAATTTAGTCATGGTAAGTCTTGGTCTTCGTCGGCTCCCCCATCCTTCCACTTCTGCATTGTATATCTGCTTCGTCATTCTTTCATCCTGCATTCTGTCTACATATCCGAACCAACGAAGCATGCCTCTTCTTATTTTAATACAGACGCTCTCTTTCAACCAACCCTGTTTCTAACATCATAATTGCGAATACGGTCTACAAGCATTACGCCACATGTTTTGCGCAACGCTCGCATTTCGACAGCGTTTATCCTACTTTCACGTTCTTTCTGCCACTTTATTTCGGAGACGTCTATCAATTATAATCAAATCAATCACACTTTTTTGGTTATTGCGTCTCCATGTATATGTGTGAATATCCTTGTGATGAAATAAAGTATTCGACACGAAGAGGTTTCGTTCCGTACATAAATCTAGATTCGACTTACCTGCTTTGTTCACTCTCTTATCTCCATAGGGACCAAGAACAGCTTCATAGCCGTCTCGTTTGTCCCAACCCATCCATTCAAATCTCCACACATAATCACTCTTTCATTCCCTTCAGCTAAATCCAGAACATGACTCCATAATCCCTCACAGACTCTCAAAACTTCTGTAGTTCTTGGGCACACGCTGAGCTTACGGGAGCGTATGCTGCAACCAGAAATACTCACGTGATGACCAGTTTTATACGAACCCAGAGAAGTCTAGGCCCTACCAAGCAGTAATCTCTTACACCAGTTCCTAAGCGAGAGGACAGTACGACGGTCTACCCCGGACTATAGGGCCATCATCCCACCGGGCAGATCATCGGTGTCGCTCTCCTTGCGCTTAGTCTCTGTCACACACAAAGCATCTAAACGTCTCTCATTCTTTACGTCTATCAGTTCGTTTATCTTATCATTCAATCCATCTCTGACATTCCACGAGCCTGCGCAGTACTCGGCTCCTCTCGTCTCGCCGGAATTGGCGCTGTATGGTGGGTGGCGGCGGCACCACCGCATGCAGCTATTTTCGCACCGACAGGGGCGGATTGGTGCGCGTCGCCTCCGGGGGTTGCCCTAATCCGCACGTCGGTGTGCTCTTGGTCTAGTTACAATTATTTAGTTCTGCAATTACGTAACCTCATAATTATTTAAGCGTTGACTCTTAATTATTTTCGTGTTAATTAAATAATTTTCATTGATAATGTGTTACTGATTTAGTTTCGTTTTACCGCAATAGCAATACATATTTATTGGTAAGCAGTATGTTACGCTTGCAGGACGAACTAATTGGAAAACTGGCCTATATGGCAATAAAATAAAACGTTAGCGTTTGTTCTTAATTTTTAGTATCTATCCCGGAGAGTGAGTAAGTGGCTTTTCACTCCTAGGTTTTATAGTAATGCAATACTGCTATATGCATAGTAACTATGCATTGACCGCAACAATTTTTTTCAAGCTCTGAACTGTTAGATTGTTTGTGCGTCAATTTGATACTAAAGACGGTGGTAAACGGTGCATATTCCTGGAGGCCTTCCGGGGAGAGGCTAAACGACAGGCGGCGTGATTCGTGGGCCAAACTACTGAGTGACAAGCGTTTTCTCCATTTATGGAGAGGTGGCGAGCTTTGTCTGCCGCATTGTATCCATAAAATAAATATACGTAATTTGTGTTCGTTTATGAAGAAGCGGTGCGTGGTGTTGGGCGTACGGAAGAGCGTTACCCGGCGCTGCGCTTACCGTTTCTCCCTCCGCATCGCGTGTTGCGTTAAACTTGTTTTAAGAGAGGTAGGACCCAGCAAGGGGTCGTGCTGTGCTCCGCCCTGTCAAGCATGCTGTAATGGCGGGGCATGGCAAGACCTCTTGCTCTAAGTATCCGTTTGGGGAAGCACCTCCACCTTACAGAAGACCGCAGCTAAATGACAACTCCGGGAGGATTGTTGTGTTCCTGTGTGTGAGTAAGGTTGCCAGTCATTTGGGAAGTCGTTGTGCAGGCAGCGGGAGGACCGGTGGATATCGAACCGCCACGAACTGCGGGGGCGCGGAAGGCTGGCGCGGCGGTCAGGGAGACCCGGTGAAACGGCTGACCGCTGGCCGCCCGCGGGTCAGTAGGGTTCCCGAACCCGGGGATTACTTAATCTCCGCCCCGGGAGGCTGAACCGCCAACCCGCGAAAAATCCCTGTTGTAGTGGTCGTGCCGGAGAAGGAGACCGGAGTGGACCCGGCTGCTGCAGCAGGGGGGGACCGGGGGCCCTTCCGCCCGCCGTGCCAGCAAACCGCATAACCTGCACTGTCCAGTGGTGGAAGATACCGCGCATTTGTCTTCCACTCTGTCGGCTCAGCGACTTCTCATTATTCAAACAACCTCATAAAACATGCCTAAGAGAAAGAAAGGAAAATGGAAAATTACAGCGGCTACCCCTTCCACAATAAATGTGGATTTTTGCAACATCAGGGGACTACACTCCAACATTAACGCGGTTCACTACCACCTCGAGACTGCTCGGCCGACCCTTCTTTTCCTCACGGAGACACAAATATCCTCACCGGCCGACACCTCTTACTTACATTACCCCGGGTACAAACTTGAACACTTATTTGTACGTCGTGCCGGGGTGTGTATGTTCGTTCGGGAGGATATTTGTTGTCGCCGTCTTCGTAGCCTGGAAGACAAGAACCTGTCATTACTATGGGTGCGCGTGGATCATGGCGGCCACACTCGAATCTACGCCTGCCTTTACAGGTCCTATAGCGGTGATGCAGACACAGCTCGTTTATTTGAGCACCTGCAAATGACGACTGACAGAGTTATCGAGCAGTATCCCTCCGCGGAATTAGTGATTTTGGGAGACTTTAATGCCCATCACACCGAATGGCTTGGCTCTCGGTGCACTGATTCCGCGGGGAGATCTGCTCATGACTTTGCTCTGGCCTATGGTTTCTCCCAACTGGTGCATTCTCCCACGAGAATACCAGATGTAGAGGACCATACAAGCTCCTTACTGGACCTTCTGCTGACAACACGTCCGGATGAGTACAACATCTCAGTGGATGCGCCGCTTGGCTCATCGGACCACTGTCTCATCCGAACCCAAGCGCCTTGTGCCAGGCGTGACCCACCTCGGCCTACCTGATGGCGGCGTGTTTGGCACTATAAGTAGGCAGACTGGGACGGACTGCGTGAGTTCTACGCGTCGTACCCGTGGAGGCAGCTTTGTTTCAAAACAGACGATATCGAATCCTGCGCGACTGCGGTAGCTACGGCGATATTGGATGGCATGGAATGCTACATTCCCAGTCGCTTAGTGGCTGCTGCGGGAGCTAAAAAGCGACCCTGGTTTAATCGGCCTTGTAGAGAAGCCAGACTTCTCAAACAGGCTGCTTTCGAGGCTTGGACCACGGCGCATGCTAATGGAAATCCTGATGTCTCTGTTTTGAAACGTAAACTCAACGCTGCCTCGAGGTCCAGTAAGAGGGTAATTGCCAGAGCAAAGTTTGATTTCGTCGGTAGAGTTGGCGAGCGGCTTGCAAGCCTTCCGTCTGGCAGCCATGCTTTCTGGTCGCTGGCTAAAGCTGCCGAGGGAAACTTTTGTCAAGCGTCTATGCCACCACTGCAAAAACCGGATGGCAGTCTGGCCTACAGTGCTAAAGAGAAAGCCGACTTACTGGGTAATCTCTTTGCCTCTAACTCGACTTTGAATGACGGGGGAGCTGTGCCACCTACCATCCCGAGGTGCAGTAGCTCAATGCCGGAAATCTCAATTACCCAGCGAGATGTCCGGCGGGCGTTGCTCTCCCTCGACATTCATAAGTCGAGTGGGCCAGATGGCATACCAGCAGTGGTGCTAAAGCAGTGTGCTCCTGAGTTGTGTTCTGTGCTAACGCGCTTTTTCGTGCTCTCCTACTCCACTCGGCAAGTCCCGTCTTTGTGGAAGACCGCCAATGTGCACCCGGTGCCCAAAAAAGGCGATAGATCAGATCCGTCGAATTACAGGCCTATTGCCATAACCTCCCTTCTCTCCAAGGTGATGGAGCGTGTGATAAACACACGACTCCTAGCATACCTAGAAGATCACGACCTAATCAGCGACCGTCAATACGGCTTTCGCCACGGTCGTTCGACTGGTGATCTTCTAGTGTATCTTACACACCGCTGGGCTTCGGCGATTGAGAGTCAAGGTGAAGCATTGGCTGTTAGCCTAGATATGGCAAAGGCGTTCGATCGGGTCTGGCATCGGAGTCTTCTATCGAAGTTACCATCGTACGGGCTGCCCGAGGGTTTGTGCAAATGGATTGCCAACTTCTTATCCAGCAGACGTATAGAAGCTGTGATAGACGGTAATTACTCCGATAGCATGGATATTAATGCTGGCGTGGCCACAGGGCTATGTATTGTCCCCGACGCTGTTTCTGCTGCATATTAATGACAAGTTGTCAATCGACAGCATTCATTGTTATGCGGACGACAGCACCGGGGACACTTATTATACAGGCCGTGCTAACATCCCTCGTTCCCTTGTGGAGGAAAGCCGCGATAAACTTGTGTCTGAAATGGAGGGTACATTGTCTAAAGTATCTGACTGGGGGCGATTGAACCTAGTCCAATTCAACCCTACCAAGACACCAGTTTGCGCGTTCACCGCTAAGAAAACCCCATTTGCTGTGGTTCCCCAATTCCAGAACACGCCGCTCACAATTTCTAAGAGCATTAGGATGTTCGGTATCGAGATCTCCAGCGATGTTCAGTATCGAGGTCACCTGGAGGAGAAGGTTAAGCTGGCGTCCAAGAAACTCGGTGTGCTCAACAGAGCTAAACAGTACTTCAGCGCGGGGCAAAGGCTTATGTTATATAAGTCCCAAGTCAGACCGCATATGGAGTACTGTAGCCACCTTTGGGCGGGAGCACCTGGATACCAGCTAGGACCTTGTGACTCGATATAGAGACGAGCTGTGAGGATTATCGATGATCCTGGACTCACACACGGCATTGAGCCCTTGAGTTTGAGAAGAGATTTTGCTTCCCTTTGCGTGTTCTACCGGCTGTATAATGGGTTGTGTTCTGAGGAGTTGTTCGACATTATACCAACAGCCTCGTTTTACAATCGCACAGCTCGCCGGCGGCTGGGAGTTCATCCGCACACACTGGAACCGCAATGGTCGCGCACTGTGCGCTTCACGAGAAGTTTTCTATGAGAACTATTATGTTGTGGAATGAGCTCCCTGCCGAGATTTTTCCAAGGGACTACAGTATGGGGTTCTTCAAGAAAGGCGTGAAGAGGTTCTTACAGGGTCGGCAACGCAAGAGTGACACCCCTGGTGTTGCAAATGCCCATAGGCTACGGTAACTGCTTACCATCAGGCAGGCCGTACGCTTGTTTGCCACCTTAGTGGTATAAAAAAAAAAACTCTGCGGCGCACGCAGCTTACTTGCATTCTGCCACCTTTGTTTAGATACTAGCGACCCGCCCCGGCTTCGCACTTCGGGGAGTAAAGTATATTATGCTCCCACATTTATATTATACATTGTGTTTGTGTTGTTGTTTATATAATGTGCACCCGGTACCCAAAAAGGGCGATAGATCAGATCCATCGAATTACAGGCCTATTGCCATAACCTCCCTTCTCTCCAAGGTGATCGAGGAGACTCCTGGCATACCTAGAAGATCACGACCTAATCAGCGACCGTCAATACGGCTTTCGCCACGGTCGTTCAACTGGTGATCTTCTATTGTATCTTACACACCGCTGGGCTTCGGCGATTGAGAGTTAAGGTGAGACATTGGCTGTTAGCCTAGATATGGCAAAAGCGTTCGATTGGGTCTGATATCGGAGTCTTCTATCGAAGTTACCATCGTACGGGCTGCCCGAGGGTTTGTGCAAATGGGTTGCCAACTTCTTATCCAGCAGACGTATAGAAGCTGTGATAGACGGTAATTACTCCGATAGCATGGATATTAATGCTGGCGTGGCCACAGGGCTATGTATTGTCCCCGACGCTGTTTCTGCTGCATATTAATGACAAGTTGTCAATCGACAACTTGTCATTAACTCGTTCCCTTCTGGAGGAAAGCCACGATAAACTTGTGTCTGAAATGGAGGGTACTTTATCTAAGTCAGATATGACTGGGGGCGATTGAACCTAGTTCAATTCAACCTTACAAGACATATGTTTGCGCGTTCACCGCTAAGAAAACCCCATTTGCTGTGGTTCCCCAATTTCAGAACACGCCGCTCACAATTGCTAAGAGCATTGGAATTCTCGGTATCGAGATCTCCAGCGATGTTCAGTATCGAGGTCACCTGGAGGAGAAGGAAATCTTAGTTGAAACGAAAATCGACGCGGAATTTAGAGATTTATATCACTATAAACCAAATTTAACGAAATATCACACACTGTACAATAACAACGAAGTAAAATATTTAAATAAGCAAACAAATATACGGAGAAGTAAGCACATCCGACACGCAAGGTAGCGGGGGGAAAACTCGGTGTGCTCAAGAGAGCTAAACAGTACTTCAGCGCGTGGCAAAGACTTATGTTATACAAGTCAGACCGCATATGGAATACTGTAGCCACCTTTGAGCGGGAGCACCTGGATACCAGCTAAAACCTTGTAACTCGGTACAAAGACGAGCAGTGAGGATTATCGGTGATCCTGAACTTACAAACGGCCTTTGAGCTCTTGAGTTTGAGAAATGATTTTGCCTCCCTTTGCGTGTTCTACCGGTTGTATAATGGGTTGTGTTCTGAGGAGTTATCCGACATTATACCAACAGCCTCGTTTTACAATCGCACAGCTCGCCGACGGCTGGGTCATTTGTAATGGTCGTGCACTGTGCGGTTCACGAGAAGTTTTGTACCGAGAACTATTAAGTTGTGGAATGAGGTCCCTGCCGAGGTTTTCCCAAGGGACTACAGTATGGGGTCCTTCAACAAAGGCGTGAAGAGGTTCTTACAGGGTCGGCAACGCAAGAGTGACACCCCTGGTGTTGCAAATACCCAAGGCTACGGTAACTGCTTACCATCAGGCAGGCCGTACGCTAGTTTTCTACCTTAGTGGTATAAAAAAAACCTTTCTGAAATTGTTTAACACTCACGTGTAATATGAACCGGACAGTCGATAGCTTCTGGCTAGCCAGAATGAATGCCAAGCACGATGAATTTTATTTGCAGAATTGTGAACGTTAGCGCTTCGTAGAAAATAGAAACTATTTCGTAGAAATTTAAAGCTACAACTGAAATTGCACAACATTGATTGACATTTTTTCGGGAGGCATACAAGCATACGGGCTATCTGATGTAAAGCAGTTACCATAGCCTGTTTGCTTGTAATATATTCAGTATCACTCGCACGATGCCTCCTCTGCTGCTTACACAGCAACTCCTTAGGACTTTACTGGTGACCTCACTCACACTCAGGAACACAACAACCCTCTAGGGAGTTATTATTTGGCTGCGGTCTTCTGTGAGGTGGAGGTATTTCCTCAGACGGGCTACTTTGATGCGCCCTACTTCACCTAAAATATCCAGACCAAGACAAATAGACATGTTCATGCACACAAATGTTTGTCTTGCGTGGGAATCGAACCCACGATCGTTGGTGTCAAAGTCGCGTCATTCACGACTAAGCCTGATGAAAACATAACTAAAATAATCAGATGTTGGTTGCGGAACACTTAATACGTAACGTACGTACGTTTTAAGAGATGCAGGGCGCATCAAAGCAGTCTGTTTTGGGAAGTATCTCCGCCTCACAGAAAACCGCAGCCAAATAACAACTCTCAGGAGGTTTGTTGTGCTCCTGCGTGTGTGTGAGGTCACAAGCAAGCTTCTACGGAGTTGCCGTGATAGAAGTAGAGGTGCCATCGCGCGAGTGATACTTAATGTATGTACATGCGTAGGCTACGGCAACTGCTTTACATCAGGTGGGCCGTAAGCTCAAATGCCTCCCGACGTTTTAAAAAAAAACGCGTGTGCTTTAGACCACACGACTGAAGTAAAACTTGTTTAGCTCCATCGTGTGATACAGACAATAGGCCTGCACTGTATCTTAGATAAACGAAACTTAACTAGCTAGGAGAGAAAGAGAGAAAGAAAATGTGTACTCGCATCTCTCTCTCTTGCCTTTAGAGTAATATACGAAACGTAACTCTCTCTCTTTCTATCTTCACTAACTTATAATCTCCCTCTCAACTTCCGTTCGCCTCGCCCGATCGCACTTTTCGTAACGCTCTCGTCACGCATTCACCAGCTGACTCCCCAAGTCCAGCGTGCGTAAAGAAGTTTTACTTTAAAAACGAGTGTGCTTTAGACCACACGACTGAAGTAAAACTTCTTTAGCTCCATAGTGTGATACAGACAATAGTCCTGCACTGTGTCTTAGATATACGAAACTTAACTCGCTATGAGATAAAGACAGAAAAAATGTGTGCTCGCACCTCTCTCTCTTGCACCTACAGTAATATACGAAACGTAACTCTCTCTTTCTATCTTCACTAACTTATATCTTCCTCTCATATTCAGTTCGCCATGCTCGATCACACTTTTCGTAACGCTCTCGTCGTGCATTTACCAGCTTACTCCCCAAGTCAAGCGTGTGTAAAGAAGTTTTACTTAAAAAAAACGAGTGTGCTTTAGACCACACGACTGAAGTAAAACTTCTTTAGCTCCATCTATATGTATGTTTATATATCTGTTTATATATGTAGATATATATGTACAATATATACACACATCAAAAGTGTCTAGGGATCAACATATATTTTTGCAATAACTTTTCTCCTGATTGATATTAATTAAAATTTTCTTTAAGGATTCATCAAATAAAGTGTTTTCGTTTGTCTACAGTAACGATAAACCAAGTCACCTTTGCATTAATAAAGAAATTTGCCATTTTCATAATAAAGGGATTTTTGACATTTGAACCACTAACATTAAAGTTCGAAAAAAAGACTGAAATAACAGTTTTCTTTAAAATTTTATTGGGTAACTTAAACAATTAATAATCCGTGTTTCTACCGCGACCACTAACAACACGTGGGAATGATAGAAGCTGGTTCCCGGCAACGTACTGTGGCTTTAGCTCTGAATACAAGTCAGAGTGTTATCAGTCGACTTTGGACACGTTACCGAAGCACTGGTACCGTGGCTGAGCGCCATGGAGGACGGTATCGCTGCACCACACGGAGACAAGACCGATACATTCAAATCACAACTCGAAGAGCTCCAACAATAACCGCCATGATGTTAGTCGTGACGCTTCATCAGGGAACTTAATTAGCGACCAAACAGTCAGAAACCGCTTGCATGAAGTGAACCTTCATTCCCGAAGACCGCTAAGGGTACCACCTATAGCAATGCACAATCGTAGGATTCGATATCAATGGGCTCTTGAACACAGAAATTGGGCAGAAGAACAATGGCGTTTCGTGTGCTTTTCTGATGAGTCTCGTTTTGGTATGAGACCGGATACAAGACGTATACGACACTGGAGAACCCCTGGACGCCAACAGCGATTAAAATCCTGCCAGGAAGTCCATCCTTATAGTGGTGGAACCATCATGGTATGGGCGGGTATTTGGATCGGCGGAAGAACTGAGTTGATTTGGATCAGAGGCAACCTCAACGCTCAAATTTATGCTGAGACGATTGTATCAGACGTCATCGTTCCTCTACAAGTGCAAATCGGTCCCTTATTTCAGTTAATGCATGATAATGCACGACCGCACACCGCAAGAGTTGTAAGACAGACTCTCGCCGCAGCTAACATCAATGTCATGCCCTGGCCTGCTCAGTCGAAAGACTTGAACCCGATTGAGCATGCATGGGATATGCTACAGAGAAGAGCTCTGCCGAATATGGAGGGTATCCAGTCGCAAGAAGACCTTTTTTTGTTGTTGCAACGAACATGGGCGGCCATTCCACAGCGTGATTTGGATGAACTCATTTTGAGTATGCCAAACCGATGTTCTTATGTTGTTAGTGTTCGCGGTAGAAACACGGATTATTAATTGTTTAAGTTACCCAATAAAATTTTAAAGAAAACTGTTATTTCAGTCTTTTTTTCGAACTTTAATGTTAGTGGTTCAAATGTCAAAAATCCCTTTATTATGAAAATGGCAAATTTCTTTATTAATGCAAAGGTGACTTGGTTTATCGTTACTGTAGACAAACGAAAACACTTTATTTGATGAATCCTTAAAGAAAATTTTAATTAATATCAATCAGGAGAAAAGTTATTGCAAAAATATATGTTGATCCCTAGACACTTTTGATGTGTGTACATGTATGTACATATACATATATTAATTTTCTAGACAAACGTGCGTAAAGAAGTTTTACTTCAATAATCAAGAAATCACCGTTCGCGTAACGCTAGCAAACTCACGAATGAACTACGCGCATTGCTCTCTCTCTTGCTCCTACAGTGTGATACAGACAATAGGGCTGTACTGTGTCTTAGACATACGAAACGTGACTGGCTATGAGAGGAAGAAAATGTGCTCGCATCTCTCTCTCTTGCCCCGACAGTAATATACAAAGCGTAACTCTGTCTCTTTCTATCTTCACTAACTTATATCTCCCTCTCAAAATCCGTTCGCCTCGCCCGATCACACTTCTCGTCAAGCTGGTGAATAGCTTACTCCCCAAGTCAAGCGTGCGTAAAGAAGTTTTACTTCAAAAAATCGGAAGGTCAGATTCGCATTTCCACGTCCACATCATACCTTACTCATGCCTCTGTAGGAATACGGATCTCACTTCAACCGAAGGGGTTTAGAGGTTTAGATTTAACAAGATTGCAATCGTGTGTAATTGCTGTGAGATGAGTAAGGGTGGATGTAGATGAAAAGTGCGAATCGGACTTTACGTATTAACTGCTACGTAGATATTTTATTTATAACATTTTCATAGTGCACTTTCAATATAATTCAATGATATGCATTTCCAGTTACACAGCATTACACCATTTGCGCTTGGCCACATTATTTTATACTCCGTTGAAAAAAGCATTCCGCGATTCCTCGGAAGATAAGCGAAGCGAACATACTTGAGAAATGCCCGCTGCTAGCAACGCCACTTAAATCTCTGGGGACTTTACTCACTCGCAGAAACCAACCTCCAGATATTTCACCAGACAGGCACTTGAAATTTAAAGCGTTCATAAAAGAATCGTTGCAGTGGCAAAATAAATTAAATATAATGGAATATTTTTTTGAATAATGATAGTTTAAAATGTAATCCTGTTGGTTTTCTCTATATAGAAACCAGAGTCACTGCACACCATATGAAAACGGTGTCACTGCAAACACTTAATGGAAAATCCTTAGACGTCACTGATAGAAGTGGCTAGTCCTTCGTCTTAGGGTTATCCCGACTTCCTAATCTATTGGGATTGGCGGGGCCCCGCAACCTAAGCCTAAGGATTTGGCGAAGACACCGATTTTGACATGGATCGACTGTCGTCAGACCTCCACACCCGAGAGGGTAAACCAGATCATCCTTAGGTTAGGCTATATAAATTTTTGGAATATAATTTTTTGGACGTGCCGGTTTCCTATCGATGTTTTCTTTCATCGTCAAAAAAGTGATAATTACAGTTATTTACACAAATTCGAAAACACGAATTTAGTGGTCTATAATGGTCGAAATCCATCCATATTTGTTATTGAAAATTTGAGGAAATCACATACAAATTCGTATTTCATTCTCTACACACTAAAGCTTAACAGCTACTAAACCTGCATGATCATCGATTGATAAACATATAAAACCAGTTGGGAATGCGCAAGCTTGCATTGCCATAGGAACACTTGGCTCGTCAATTATATAACAATTATTTTTTTTTATTTTTAATTTTGTCCGCCATTTTGACCATGTTCCTTAAGAGATAGGAACGGTGTTTTTGAACATTCATAGAACATAGGCCTGCACTGTATCTTAGATAAACGAAACTTAACTTGCTAGGAGAGAAAGCGAGAAAGATAATGTGTACTCGCATCTCTCTCTCTTGCCTTTATAATAATATACGAAACGTAACTCTCTCTCTTTCTATCTTCACTAACACTTGGCGAACGGAAGTTGAGAGGGAGATATACCCTCTCAACTTCCGTTCGCCTCACCCGATCACACTTTTCGTAACGCTCTCGTCACGCATTAATCAGCTTACTCCCCAGTTTGAACATTCCTATTCTACTTTTTTATGCTGAATCCGAATCTGAAGTCAAAGTTCGAATATTCGAAAAATGTGACAGACAAACACACAGACAAACATATAGATTTCATATAGGAACGATGTTCCTGAAAAGCTACAGAACCGTTGTCTCTTTCTACTCGTATTTATATATATTACGCCTACGTTAACCAACTACACATAATAGCTAATATGTTCTCCCATCTTGGCGTAGGATCATCATTTATCTTATCCACCGCATTACAATGAACTGATAACTATGTTCATAATCGCCAAAATCCTCCAGTAATTTCGATTATACGAAATCGAACGTTTAGAAAAAATAATTCGGTCCCGAATGGGGCCATAAATATAGAGGCGGTATAAGTTGCCATACATAACGTACCGAAATAAAGCGTCGTAATAGATTTTGCCGTAATGCGTCAAACAACAATAATTTATGAGCAGATATTTGGCAAGCAACGGGCCCCGGAAAAGCGTGATAACTCTGTTGAGTGGGTGCAGGGTTTAAAGGCGACGCGTGTTTTATTGCTTGTATGTAACTGCACATCATTTTATTGTTTTGCTAGCGTTCCGTACAAAATGGTAAATATGGACACTTGGAGTAGGTCGCGTCTTAAGGTGTAATTTGTACGTCCGTCCGACCTTATTGCGAATAAAAAAAATGCGAAATGGGTTGAAATTTGAGGGGGGCAAATTTTAGAACGGCTACTATTAATTATTTTGGTATCATACTCGTATGAAAGGTCTCCACTTGCATATCCCAAAACCAGTTTTTAATTTTTGTGTCGTGTAATTTTCGCAGATGTTGAATGACGATGCAAAAAAAAATGTCAAAATTATATACACTATACAAACTTAGGTAATGGGGTCCCCCCATCAGTTCGTAAATTAAAATCCTCCTAAACGGTTAAACAAATTTCAACGTTATTTTTAGTGTATATTTGAGTGGGTCCCTGAATATTTAGATTCATAATTGGATCCGATAGGTGGCGCTGCAATCGGGTTCTATGATCTTCTTAGTCTGTTATTAATATACAGATTAACTTTTTCATTATTGTTGCATTTATGTAGTGTTTTTCTCAAATTAGGCTTAAATCGCCAGTAACCTCGGAGCAATAGTTGAGTCACTCATTGCCGGTGTTGCCCCTGGCCGATTTTCTTTGGCATTTCGAGGGTACATCCAATGAGTAGTGAGCCACCGCCAGCAGGTAATAGCGTTCAGATATGTGAGGTATGGCAGGCAATCGTCTTGTATCTGTAATAGTCCAGTACCAATAATCCCTGCAGATCTCAATACAAGAATTCCCCACACATTTGTATTCGACCACCTGCTCATAGCTATATTGTACCATTGATATCATCCAGAGTGAATCACGGCAGGTGTACTCTCGTATATTACATCGAGCTTCTCAAATGAGCCTATATGCGTTAGATTCATATCTCCGTGAACGTTTATCAATAGACCATGATAATTACCGGTGATGTATGAAACTTAATAATATTATACATAATAAAATTTAATTAAAATCTATATAATTAATACGCGAAGAAAAAATGTTTGTAATCAATTTTGAACACTTTGCCCGCACGGAGGAGTAAGAGAATACTAATTGAAGATTGAGACGGAAAAGGAGTGCAGAAACATTAAATTTATGTTTATTATGTGTTACAAATATTAAATTAAACTAAATAAAACTTACATCGCTCACGTATATACTCTTCGGAGTGAAGTACAACATGCGGATAATTAAAATATGTTAATAACAAACGCATTTTAGTCTATGGTCAAACAGTCGCGTTAAGACAGGATTATCGCTAAAAATATGTAATTTGGTTGAAATGAAGTAAACATTGTTCACTTTGTATATACATGTATATTTTCTCTAACGTATTTCTTACTTTATATACTAGTGAAATACAGCGTGCTCAATATATATCTCAGATACATCTACAGAGCACCTACTTCCTTTATGAATCTACATAGAACATTTTGAATCAACAACAACAGTGTAGAAGTAGAAGGGATACATGAAATGATGAAATTATATTGAGAGTTATATTTAACGAACTCAGTAGCGCTGCGGTCCATAACGCGACTTTGACACCAACGCCCGTGGGTTCGATTCTCACACAAGACTTGGTCTGGGTGTTTTTATGAGAGGTAGGGCGCATCAAAGCAGCCCGACTGGGGAAGTACCTCCACCTCACAGAATACCGCTGCCAAATAGCAACACCCTGGAGGGTTGTTGTGTTCCTGCGTGTGAGTGAGGTCACCAGTAAGCTTCCAAGGAGTTGCAGTTAGCAGCAGAGGTGGCATCACACGAGTGATACTTAATGTATTACCAGCGTTCATAGGCTACGGTAACCACTTTACATCAGGTGGACCGTATGCTTGTATGCCTCCCGACGTTGTAAAAAAAAAATTAAGTACACACTGAATGTCATTCCAAGAACTGAATAGTTTTGATAGTGGATTGATGGATTTACAATGCAATTCTAAAATCAGTTTAGATGAAAGGACGGCATTTATTTCGTGTTGTCATAAGGGTAAAGTAATATTACCGGTCTGAAGTCAAAATGAACATTTCAAATCATTGTATGATGGACTTCAATTAAATTTTTATTGAAATTTAACTGCGACTTGGCGAAATCTATATCAATACATAGACACGTTATACACCAACATTATTGTATTAAAATGCCGCAAGTAGTACTATATCTACGTACAGTTATTTATTATGACACTTGGTTCTAACAAAGAGACACCAGAATGCGAGTTGGGCAATTACGTTACTTTCATGTTGCCATTCTAGAGCGTGTACGACGTATCTAAAACTATAAAATCATCCTAGATATCAATACAAAAAACAAGAAAATGTCAAACAAGGATTTTGTGTGTGTTTTTAAATATGACTTAGCCAACTGTACCTCATTTTTCCTGTGCCGAATTTATACATGATCGTAGCGTACATTGCATATGTTTAATTTTGTTCTATTACGTACGTAATAGAACAAAATTAAACATATTAACATATATTATAGAGGTCTTTTACAAAAAGACCTTAATAACATTAAAAAATAAAAATTAAATTAATTATCGTCGAATTTGGACTACTGGGTGAACACTAGTAATAGATAGATAGATAACACACTACTTTAGCAAAACGCTGGTGGTAACTTCGGAGAAATACAGCACACCTCTCAACACCTCTAAATCACTGAAACAAATTTATTATGCCCCCCGGCAGATTTTGCCTGGCATTTCAACCGGTTACCAAATGTAGCGATCAGTTGCGATAGTTATGGCGTTCGTGCTTCTTCAACAACAGCCCAATATATACATTTTAATCCCATATCAAATTAAATAGCGTTTTTGGCATTCCATAGCCTCTGCCTACCTCCATTGGAGACAGGCGTGATGGTATGTATGTATGCAAATCAAATAGTTAACACATAATTTTCGACACTGAGGCAGTGGTCCCAATACCTGACTAGCTTTGGAGCTAGTTGTGTACCTACATTATTTTAACATTCTCGAAGAGCCTCTGCATGTTTAATCCATTTCTCTAATAAATATATATCTAATAAATGACCGAGTATCCTCGTTTTAGAGAGTACTCTGAACTCAGATAATGCTAAGTGAGCTAAAACAACTACGGAGAGTACTAAAACAATTAGTCTACACATTTACTTACAGATACAATTTGAGCTGTGATAGCTCAGTGGATAAAGTACCAGCCTATTGACGAATTGGTCCTCGGTTTGAGTCATATTACCATTAAATCCGGATTTCGTGATTTGACATCATATTTTTTATTTTTATTATACATATTTGTAATTATCACTAGCTCGGCGATGAAGGAAAACATCGTGTGGAAACCTGCAAGTCCAAGAATTTACATTTCGCAGAACGTGTGACTTCACCTATGAAAAGTCTGGTTTTCCCTCTGAGATGTGGAGGTCTGACTCAGTCGATACATGTAAAAATCTGTATCTTGGCCAAATCTTTAGGCTTAGATAGTGGGCCTCGCCAATCCTAATAGATTTAGAAACGAGATAACGCTAAGAAGGCCCCCCCGCGACTCTGCACGCACGAGTTCTGCTCTTCAGTTTACACATGACGCGTAGATAAACATATCAAAGCCTATAATACTCGGAGATAACTCACAAAATCTGATCAAATAGGTCAAACATTTCTTCGTACATCCAGCTAACAAAACAAACTTTCACTTTATAATATTTAAGTAGAAAGGCAATAAAAATTTTACAACAATATCTAACTTTTGTATTTTTGAATGAAGAGAAAGTTTATATTTACAAACTTATAAGGTAATGATATCGTACAGAAAATAAAAAAGTAGAAAAAAAAGTAGGTCGTCGCGTGTAGGAATTAAAGAAGATTTATTGATTATTTTTATTACACAAGATAAGAAAGAACCCATAAGCAATCAAACGAACGACGTAGTACTTCGGGACCGTTATTAAAAATATTCATATACAAAAATAATATACAGTTGCCATATAAAAATAATAACTATTGACTAAATGAATATAAATAAGTAATATAAAAACACGTACGTAATTTCTTCATGCGACATTTTGATTTTTAGTCATCAAACAAATGGTGATACGTATAAACAGAACTCCCCTAATATTAGAAATGCAAAGAGGCAGTCAGACGTAATCCAAACCAAACATCCGACGAGGACAGTGGGAAACTTACGGCCGGCGCGATCAACGTTCGAGAAGGAAATTTAAGAAGTTTCACCGAGCAACGAAATAGACCATTAAGCAAGATTATTAAAGAAAAATAAAAGTAATAAAACGAGTCGTGCGTATCATGTAGAAAAGAGAGGATGTTCGAGGGAGGGCCGGGAAGGGCGGCGCAAGGCTTCGTGAGCCCAGTCGCCAGTCGACACTCGCGGCAGTTTCCCGTGCGAGAGCTTTAAGCACCGACTGAAACTTTCGCCACCGACAACCCCAACTGCGCGAACATTATTTTCAAGTCTCAGTGTTTTGAAAATGTGATGAGTTTCCTAAAAGCGCATTAAAAGGTGAACTATGTCGCCCTACAAGTTACTTTTCCGCGTTTTTCAAGTTGTTTTCTTGTTTGTGTTTTTAATGAACTATGACACAACTGCCAAAGAACAGGAAGAAAGTGACAAGATCCCGATTGGTAAGTAGATAATTGGTAATTTACGTATGTAATATACTGTTTTCAGATGGAGACGTTACGTGCGGATTTAAGTTGAAAAGTTAAAGTCGGAATTAATTTTATATTGAGAAAATATGCAACTTGAAGTTTATGAATGCTTGAATGTAACCTTACTTGCGGAATTGTTATGTTAGAAAATTGCTGAGCAGCGAACTGTTTTTAAACAGAAATTTATTATTAATGGCCGTTTAATGTGTCACCGGAAAGACGGCAGTGGCGGCGCAGCGATGTTATTTTTCTTCATAAAAGTTATAGTTTCTACGCAGCATAAGTTACGATATATAATGGCACAATTTTTTATGCCTTTTTATCATGTGAACGTCCATTATATTGTTATTACTTGTTAGTTGTTATCGAGGTACGAACATTAGTCAATGTCTTAATTTTGATATGCATTGTAATCAAATTTAATTTTTATTTTACATTATATCGTAAACTAGCTAAACCTCACGATTTCGTCGTATACCGAAGGAATCGCTTTTTCTTCTTTCTATCGTTTTCCTCTGCTTCTAAGGGTCGTATCGCGATGTCAAAATAGCTTATAACCTTTATCAAGAATTGGGCTATCATATGCTAAAACTATCTTTTCAAATCCGACTGGTAGTTCCAGAGATTGACGCGTACAAACAATACACTCTTTCGCTTTATATATTAGTAAAGATTAGCGAAAGAATTTCTATATTTAAAGAATTTCTATCTTCGGTTATAAAGTTTTTTTATTTAATATAAGAAAAGCTTTATTACCGGAGATAGATTTTCTTTATCTCATGACTCATGTTTTTTTTATACTACGACGGATAGCAAATAAGCATAAAGTCCGCCTGATGTAAAGCGGTTACCGTAGCCTATGAACGCTAGCAACAAAAAGAATGTCGCACCTCGTCTTCTGGTGGCCTCACTCGTTATTGGAAATGTTCAATTTGAATTAGGACCGGTAACCCTTACGATTACCCTTATATCTAAAAATGCAGTACTTTCATCTGAAGTGATTTTAGATTCGAAATGTTTTGCATTGCAAAACCTGCATTGTAAATCCATCAATCCACTATCAAAACTTTCAGTTCTGGGAATGACATTCAGTGTGTATTTAATTTTTTTTTATATAACGTCGGGAGGCATACAAGCTTACGATTCACCTGATGTAAAGTGGTCACCGTAGTCTATGAACGCTGGTAATATATTAAGTATCACCCGTGTGATGCCACCTCTGCTGCTAACAGCAATTCCTTGGAAGCTTACCGGTGACCTAGCTCACACCCAGGAAAACAACAACCGTCCAGGGAGTTGTTATTTGGCTGCCGTCTTCTGTGAGGTGGGGGGACTTCCATAGTCGAGCTAACGTCGTGCCCCACCACTCTTTCGCCAGAGGCTCGTCTGTCGATAAGCAGGGTGCACCACTTGTGTCACTTACACCCCAGTGTGTGACCAGCGAATACTTGCGGTGAAGTTGTTTTCTTACTACATCATTGGCAAGTAAAAAAGCAAGTGCGAGTCGGACCCGCGCGCGAAGGGTTCCGTACCACTATCTATAAAATGGCAAAAAAATCACGTTTGTTGTATGGGAGCGCCCCTTAAATATTTGTTTTATTTTAATTTAATCATTTATTCTTAAAGTAAATATATAACTAAATATTCTGTGAATATTTCAAGCGTCTACCTGTTGCCGTTATCAATATTGAGCAAAAACGAGAAAAAAATCACGTTTGTTGTATGGGAGCCCCCCTTAAATATTTATGTTATTCTATTTTTTAGTATTTGTTGTTATAGCGGCAACAGAAGTACTTCATCTGGGAAAATTTCAACTGTCTAACTATCACGGTTCGTGAGATACAGCCTGGTGACAGACGGACGGACGGACAGCAAAGTCTCCGTAATAGGGTTCCGTTTTACCCTTTGGGTACGGAACCCTAAAAAAACGATGATTACTCCTCAACAGTCATGATGTACAATATGAAAAGAAATACCTTTCAACAGTGGTTCAATCACTTCGATATCAGAGATTATCTCCCCAGAGGGTTGTTGTATTCCTGCGTGTGAGTCAGGTTTATTTTTTTTTTTAATCATACACCCCTGCCATGGGCAAGGCGCTGTTTGCAGCAATATATAAATGTATTATACACTTTATTAATCATTAAAAAATATAAATAATAACCCCATTCATACATCATCCTTTCTTTCATTCCGCAATTTATTCTTCCATTCATCATCTTTCAATTTTATTTCCTACAAATTTTTATTTTGCCCATTTTAGAACGTCGGTGAAACGATAATGGCTGTTTCCAAGTGTGAGTCAGGTTACCAGTGAGCTCCTAAGGAGTTGCTGTGTTAACGTATTGTAACCGTATTGTAATTGGCTACGGTAACCGCTTTATGTCAGTTGGGCCGTATGCTTGTATGCCACCAAACGTTGTATAAAAAATATTGCCACAGTTCTGTACCCAATGGGTAACTCCGAAAACCACACTCTTTGTGTGTTCGGCTCACCGCGGGTCTCTAGCCCAAATATGAAATGAAATTATAGAATTGACATGGATTCAGTAGATTTGGATGGATGGATGGATTGTCATGCGAGTGGCCGAGATTGCTGTAACGTCTTGAAAAATTCTTGTCTAATGGATGAATGTTTTTGCTTTATATGACTAGCTCGATGGCGCAGTTGCTAATAATACTACTTTATCACCTATGTTAGTGGGTTCGATTTTCACACACGACAATAATTTGTGTGCATAAACATAGCTAATTATGGTATGGGTATTTTTTAGGGATGAAAGGGAGCAGAAAACAGCTTGTCTGGGCAAGGACCTCCTTTTCACAGAAAACCGCGAGCAATAACAACTCTTTGGAGGGTTGTTGTGTTCCTGCGTTGAGACTAGTAGACCCTTAAGGAGTTACTCAGTTCGTAGCAGAGATGGCATCGCGCGAGGGATACTTGATGTATTGCAAGCGTTCATAGGCTAAGGTCGGCCAGCAACTCCTCACGTGTTTACTGGTAACCACACTCATTCGCAAAAATAAGAGATAAACTTAAATGTGGCGCTTGGCGGCTGCCTACCCCGCATAATAATATAAATACAAGTCATGGCTTTACGACAATTTATATCAGATTTAATATAATTACTAGCAGAATCTGACGTTGCCCAACGTGAACAAAAATAAAATTATGATAATTGATTTAGCACATCGATAATGTACACTGCTGACGATATTTCACAATACATACAGCTACGAATTTAATAGAGTAAAATATTCTAGCTATCAGAAACAGTATTAGCACCGTTCATAGGTTACATTAATACCACCTGTGCTTTTATGGTACTACTCGAAAACAGTTTTGATTCATTTGAATAGTCACCACGAGTGTACTGAAAAAGTTTATAGGCAGATTATTCAATATATATGTATATTAATATCCTTTCAGACAAAGGTTTTGTATAGACGTTCTTAAATTTTCCCTCTTAGGGTTCTTAAGAAAGCAACATTTTTAAACATATGCATGCATAAATTTAGTATTAAAGTTAGAGAAAGTAATTAAGGCTCTACTTACATAATGCTACTTACCAAGCAATATTTAATTCTAAATAATTCGTCAATTATTATTATTGTAAAGCTCTAAAATTTTGTAGTCTATCGATAGGGTTATTTATTTAATATTACATTAGTTCTAAATTCAATTTGGAAATAGGATTTTGTATTTTGGAGATACAAATTTGTATGATAGATAAAGAAAATTGTTCAACACTTGAATATTTTCTTTATCTATTACTAGTCTTCCTGCGACCACGGACGCTGCAAAGCGTTCGAAACGTCAGTTTCAACAAAATAAATAAAACACGCGATACTTCCGTTAAAAATTGTTTAATTCAATTCTCCCCTCGTTGAAGTCCACGGCAGCGAAGATTAAAACAACGAAGTTACCCCATGTCACCTTCAATGAAATCAGTTTGACATTTTGTGTAAACATTGTTATTTGTAACTTGGTACCCTACCAAGTATTTTAAAATCTTTACCAAAATTATATGACTTAATAAAATTTCTTTTAAATTTATACAAGACTTCTACATACAGCTTAAAAATAAATAATAATATTTCTTTATATTAAATTCGCTATTCAGGCTAATTTTAAGTCAATATTGATTCTATCAAACAGTACAAACCATGATAGGTTTCATTGTTCTTTTTTAAATATACCGTCTCTAAGTCGAAAAATGAATAAGGCATTGATATTTTCAATTTCTAGACATTTAAAAAGGAAAAATAAATTAATAAGGATGAAAAAACAAAACACTGCAAAATAAAAGATATTTTAAACATTTGTAAGTAGTACTCGCAAAGGCCCACTAAAGAATTTCCTTCGTGAAGATTCTGTATAATTTTGGGAAAATCTCGACAGGGACTTCATTCCACAGTCTGAGATTTCGCTGGAGAAATCCCCTCTGGAATCGTACAGTACCCGAAGATTTCGCTTCCGATATGTTCCATTATACTAATTTACTCTGTCACCTGTCACAGCTAACAAAACCGCATCACTGATGCTCACTCAACTAACTGACAACACGATACTTGCCAAGCACTAAATAGACAGGCGTGTCAAATATGCCATTATGACATATTTCGGTTCGAAGAACGAACTTTTATTTTTCTTTTGCGACACACGTGTTGTCTAATGCAGAAATAACCATCATGTGCGTCAAGTACAATAACTTCACGTTAAATTCCTTTTGAGAGAGAACTGATATTATGAGTATTTACACATCAAGTTATGAATTATGAAGTTATTACAAAGAGTTATGAATGTTAAAGAAGCGAGTGAAGTGTGTAAAAACTGTGTCTTATGGCGCTCAGTTCTCTCTGCCTACCCGCAAAGGATTTGGCGTGAAGTTATAGATAGATAGATAAATACATATCAGAATATTAACTGTAATTAATTAACTGTCAGGATTTTTTTAAGCCACTAAGATCGCAATCAAGCGTACGGCCTGCCTGATGATAAGCAGTTACCGTAACCTATGGACATTTCCAAGATCAGGGTGTCACTCATACGTTTGAGACGTTAGTATAATATAATATGAACAGAATAATAATAGGAATTTCTGTGTATAATATTATTTTATTTATACTGTCTACTTGTACTGGCGAGTTTATATAAAGTCAATATCAGCCATAGTAAACATTATGGGCATTCTGGCACAGAATAAGGAGTACCAACTTGCATGAGTTCGTGTGAATATCTGTAGGCGACCAAAACTTGTATAAGGATAGCAACAGACTTGCCGTATACTTATGTAACTAAACGGTTACCTTGGCTCTGTTTATTATTATCTACATATTAGACAGAAATCCGGACTAATATATGGATAATTATAAAAATTAAATTTATGTTTTATATTGACATTTGAAAAGAGTGTATCGAATATATATGACTGCGTGTAGGCGGTTTGCGATTACTCTCGAAAACACTACATGTACGCGACTCAGAAGCAAGATCAATCACTTCAATAGGGTTTATTACTCTTTTTGTAGAAAAGCATGACCAGGTTATTGTTTCACTCTTCCTTCCGCTGTTTCACCAGAGTGAATAGCTTCTGAAGAACTACAAGTACCGGCTTTCCGCCCGTTTTCAGAAGCTCCGCCGTTATTGCGCCCTCACCCGGGAATGGGAACGCCATTGTAATATTCCATAGCTGTTTGAGAGCCATACGAATCTTGTACAGACTCATGTCCGGGATATCTTCGGTATAGTATCTGGACAGTTGAACTCTTGGGTCGTTACTAGCACTGTTACACGGCTGCAACGACAATAACAATTTTCTATAGAACCTCTCTATCTCACATCTCAGTCTTCGTAGAAATATGGCGTCAGCGCCGGTCTTCAGCTTCGTCAGTTGACTTTGCCCAATAGAAAGATCTTTAGCGAAAACTTTAGAACCTCGATTCTGCTTTATTGCCTTTGTTATGCGGATGCATTTGGAGATCTGTCTTTGAAGACAGCAACCATATTTCAAGTCTGACTGGGAGGATTTTGGGTTCTTTTTGTGCGAGACTTTAGGAATTTGGGTTCCACCACAAGCGCAGCTTCTACGAGCTTGTTGTTTATCTATCTATCTATAACTTCACGCCAAATCCTTTGCGGGGTAGGCAGAGCGAGCTAGTTGTTTATATCGTCCGTATAGCGGACCCTGCGCTCCTAGGAGCGAAAGCCTAGAACGCGACTGGGATAGCACTTGAATGATGATGATGTTGTTCATATCGTCTATTTTTATACAATCAGTAGGCACCGAAAACGATCATGAAATTGGAAAGTGAAAGCTCTCAGAATCTTGATTCAAGACACGATATAGACGAAGTGTAGTTTTCACCTAGTGAGTCCGTTTCAGCTTTAGATTAAGGTTCAAGATGCCTCCTAGCATCCGATGAATGTTTCCGGTTTTCACACTGTTGATCACAGATACATCATAGTATAATGCCGACTGCTTATCAAGGTAAAGTCTATCTCGTTTTTCGTGAAATCATCTAGGGTACTCAAGGGCTACATACGCTGCCACCATAAAGAGTCTCTCGTTTTCCATGAAATCGATCAGCAGTTGCCTCTTTGGCATTGTTGCCCGATTCCAAATTAAAAGTATCAACTCATCGTTCTGTTTCGTACCTAGCTTTGCATTGAAGTCCTCTATCAGCACTGTGTAGTCAGTTTTAGAGGCATTTATTGCTTTAGAGATGTCCTAATACATAGTTTTTACTTCATCATCTGGATGTGTCGAAATTGATACGTAGTCCTGTATTTCTTCAGCGAATATCATATGGTAATTTTGAGAATCAGGTACGCATCCGTCGTGGATGAGGGGTTTACGCACTATAAATTTGACACTACATTGGAACAGATAGTCACCCTCACGGTGGCAAAGTAAGTTGCTGGATTGAAAAGTCGAAGATTTCTTGCTCTGACTTCGGATAGTCCTATTATATTCCAATGGAACTTGTTTAGTCAGTTAATGGAAGTCGCAGCGGAGTCAGATTAAGCAACATAATATATAATTAACTTCAGTATTTAATTCTCTATTGGTTTACGTTGTTAATTCTGATAAGCGATACTTGTCGTACTTGAGTTTTCACAATAGAATTTTCTGAGAAATGTCGCTACCTACATATTATCTAGAACCGTAATATACAAGTGCAAATATTGGCTTAATAAGAAATGGTAATAAATAATATAAATTTATTAGGAATTATTTCACATTTCAAAATCATGCTCTAAATAATATTTTTGGTAATAACGCTTATTGATAATATATAATATTGAAAGTGATAACAAAATTGTTTAGGGATGTCATGTGTATTAGTGAGTAGCATATTGATTGAAATAAGCTCATTTTTCAGCGTAGGCGGACAAAGCTTGATACGCGCGTATAATAAGCAAGTATGTGAATGACTGAGTTTCACTCGACGTTTTTTTATGTTTCTTTATTTGTATAAAATCAATTTTTCATGAAGGGCGGGAAAGGTCTCATAAAAAAACGCACTTTTACACAAAAAATGTAGTGTTGAACTTAAAGAGCAAAACTTTATCTAAATTCAAAATTTAATCTAAATCATTAGAGCCGCTTCCGTGATATTCGAAATATATTTTACATGAACAAAATCACTCGTATAGAGTAATATGATAATTATTGCTACATAAATTATGAAGATTAATTTATTCACTAACCTGTCGTTGTGAACTTACCGCGTGAACGAATCCGTAAAGCATTAACTAGTTAACTAGTTAACGAATAAAATTCGAGGATTCAGTGGTTTATATCAAAAATGATTCCACCATGTAAAGTATAGGTTTTATGTTTTATCGCTAAAATTTATTCTAGTGTCGGTCACATAACAATTGGGTCATTATTTAGTGTACGCTACAGTTGGTTTGGTAACAAACTGCTCCAATTTTAGTTGGACCGTTTCACTTGAAATGATATTCATATTAAAAGTTCACTCCGCTGGCTATGATGAACAGGACAAAGAGTAGAGACAAATTGTCTTGCAAATATTTGTTTAACTTCAACAAACTCGTGTTAACAAGGCAATTTTGTTGGAATCATTTTCACGCAACAAATTTTTGTGCTTCAGTAAAGAGTATGGTCTAGCACTATGCCTGTATATTTGACGTGAAACTCGTCAAATACAATTTTGAACTTGTTTTGTTCTGATTTTTAGAAACAAACATTTTTATATACAACGTCGAAAGGCAAAGAAACATACGAACCGGATATATACTGGTGTCTACAGCGTATGAACTTCAGCACCAATTCAACTGAAACTTCATATTCATCAGCTCCTGAAGCGTTACTATTCACGTAGTAACGCTTCAGCAGCTTATTGGTGACCTCATCCACTTATACGAATACAACAATGCTCCACTGAGTCGGTCTTCTGTGAGGTGAAGTTACTTCTTTATTCGCGCTGCTTTGAAGCGGCTTAGGTACTTATCTCTTTTTGCACAGTTTGTGATTTAGCAGAGCACTTTATCTACTTACAAAAAGGAAGTACTTTATATTGATCCTCTTGTGACCTAATGCACATTATCTTTCAGAAATAAATAATGTTTTGAGCAGTAACAGCCCAGTGGATAAGGAACCGCCCTATTGACCTACTGGTTCCCGCTTCGAGTCCTGGCGGGGCATGTACTACTAAAATCGTGTATTCGGATTTTTGTACATATTTATCACTTGCACCGCGGTGAAGGGAAATATCGTGAGAAAACCTACACGTCCAAGAAATTATGTTTCACATGACGTGTAATCTAACCTAAAAATCGGCCAAGTGCGAGTTGGACTCGCACACGAAGGGTTCCGTACCATTATCTATAAAAACGGCAAAAAAATCACGTTTGTTGTATGGGAGCCCCCCTTAAATATTTGTTTTATTTTAATTTAATTATTTGGTCTTAAAGTGAATATATAACTAAATATTCTGTGAATATTTCAAGCGTCTACCTGTTGCTGTTATCAATATCGAGCACAAATGAGCAAAAAAATCACGTTTGTTGTATGGGAGCCCCCTTAAATATTTATTTTATTCTATTTTTTGTATTTGTTGTTATAGCGGCAACAGAAATACATTATCTGTGAAAATTTCAACCGTCTAACTATCACGGTTCATGAGATACAGCCTGGTGACAGACGGACGGACGGACGGACGGACAGCGGAGCCTCAGTAATAGGGTTCCGTTTTACCCTTTGGGTACGGAACCCTAAAAAGATCTAGGCCCTGTTTAATAAACTTTACAATCTGACAGTTTTGTAAATAAGTGACATATTTGTTGTATTGTTTGACAAGTGCTGTTTAAAAAAAATTACTTGAGAATTTTACAAATATAAACATTACAAATATTGCCATTATAAATACTGATTAATAAATGTTTACATGTGTAGAAAACGCCTGTAGATTTCAACGACAAATATTGTATCTTGCATTATCATCATCTATCATTGCAAGTTACAAATTACGTCTATGTTAGTTTTCGTTGAAGAAACTTAAATCAAGAATCTTCGACAATCTTTGAATTTTAAAATATTTAGAATTTGGTTTTAGCATTTGGTTTACAGAGTACTTTTCTATTTGTTTGATTTATAACGAAAGTCATGAAATCATGGATGTAAAGGCTAAATTTCTCTTAGAATCGTATTTATGATCACGTCCTATTTTCGTTACCAAATATTCGACGGTAGTTTTAAAGAGCCGAAATTTTTTGTTGAACGTAAAATCTGTCATACGTCAAAAGTTTATCCTTTAACGAAAAAATCACTACTGTTACTACTTACACTACTAGTTGTTAGAAACATTTTTTAGTGAGTAACAATTCAATTTCTTCACTTATTAAATTGAAACAAGGCGAGTCCACCCGTCGGAATTGTACTACAATTTACAAAATATGTAAATTAGTAAGTTAGGGCTGCGGAGGTCTGACTGCAGTCGTTTCATGTAATATCAGTGTCTTCGCCACATCCCTATGCTTATGTAGCGGAACCCGCCAATCCTAATTTATTAGGAAATGGTATAAAGCTAAGAAGATCTTACCTTCACCTTAGTTTTCCTACGACCACGGATGCTGCAAAGCATTCGAAACGTCAGGTTCAACAAAATAAATAAAACGCGATACTTCCGTTGAAAATAGTTTAATTCAATCTAAGAAGATCTTTCAGAAATAAATATTAAATTATCTTTTTGAGTTATGTAATATAATACCTATATATACGTCAATTTTGAAGTTTCCATATCAAATTTCTTTTTTAAAGAAAAGATACATGCTACATTCTGCCAGTCTCAAAGATATCATTATAATTATAATAATATTTTATTTCTTTAAAATGTTTTTAAATTTATAATATAATGACCGAGGTCACCTTGTAAGCAAAAAATGCCTGTGCCAGGTGACTTCGCTCTTCCATAGCTTCTTTAAATTAATAAAGATATGTGAGTGATCTTATATGATTTCCGATTGCTCCATTTTTGGTACGGATCTCTAGAACACAAATTTGCTTAATAAACTTACCCGAGCAGGATAATGGAAGATGGTAGGTATCCTTTTTTATTCTCAACCATGTTTCTTGGCTGTAGTTGAATTTTTCACAAAGTTTGTGTTTTTTAGCATTTTAAAGCTATAGGAAGGGATTCTGGCATTTTATATGTGGTGCTTTGACATGGATGTTAGAAGGAAGCAAAACTGTCTGGGAAAAGGCATATAAATTAATGAAGAAAGATAAACAATAGAAAAGCTCGACTATACAAATGTAGACCCGCTTAGGTTTTATGGCATGGTCAAATAATAAGAGCTTGGTATAAAAGGCACCTATAAAATAATCAACACTCATGAAGTAAACGACCACATAAAAAAACGCGAACAACGTACCTTATCATGCAACTTGTCATGAACCTAACTGAGGGCAGAGAGCGTCGGAGAAGTTTCCATCAACGACGCCCTAGCTCTTAAATTATGATAATAAGCGGATAATATTTCGTCTACTAAGCTTGCTTTCAAAGTATAATTTTGTTGCGTAGTTACCAGTAAATTAATATTTCACAATTTGTAACATTTCAATGAAGTTAGCCAATGGTACTTAGCAGTCGCTAAACAAAAATGAATTTAATTAAGACAGGAATAGAAATCAAAGTTGTTTTGAGGAAATACCCTCTAAATAATTATGTGTTTTCATCCTTAATAGGATTAGAACGAGCTTTTCGAGAATATCCATTTGAATATATAAATATCCTGTTTAAGACAGCCCTTTTAAAATTGAACACATACATCTTAGACATGGTTTTATAGTAAAAACAATGTATTTTATTATTTACTTCAATTCCAAATATTTAGAAAATATTTTATTTATTTTCTTTGTAGATTTGGATCAGCCACATAAAAGCGAAATTTCAGCTTTCACTTCTAGGTATTCAGACTTTTCTTAGATAAGAGATTATCTTTTTTTTTATTAACAAACAACGCAAAGGGAAAATATCATAAGATATTTTTTATAGAAAAGATACTAACTAGTAGTCTGTATCTGTACAATCGTCGATTTATAATAATGTCTAGTGTGAAGATTGATATCTTTTAGTTTACTTAGAAAGCCGAATTTAAATATTTTTTATAATATGCTCATATATAACTACGAAATTTTTCTCCTTTGCTTTCATGACATGAAAAATTTACAATACGCGTTCATCGTGCCATCAACCCAGCACAAACGGCACGCAATATCAAAACATATAAAGCAATACCACAAGTGAACGTACTGTGTGTTTTTGGTTCGATCGCTTCCGTTTTGGATGGTTCCGTTAATCTTGACGAATTATGACCGTGGTTGACCTGAGATGAATGTAACTAATCATGAATTGTAAGGCATCAACCCGTGTTCATCTCAAACAGCGTCATAAAGACACCAGTCTTCAATGTGATAAAATGATATTGAATCATTTACGTCGTATTGTCACAATAAAAAGGCTTCACAAATGGGTACCGTATGAACTTACTAAACAACAATCGCGAAGAATTTTACTTGTTGAATACGCATTCAAATGAAGGGATTGTCACTTGTGTAGAATTCTGAAAATTCTGTCTGACAATCAAAAGCGTAACAACGGATTCGCATCGGTTGGACACAAATAAACATTAAAGCTTGTTAAGACCTATCACAAAGATTACCGCAGATATACTGTGCAGATGCTACAGCTATACAAAACTGTGAACTACTTATATTCATTAATAGTAAGTGTAATATTATTTTATATTGTTTTATTGTATGTATTTATTCACGCCAGGTCCCTTGCGGGGCAGGTAGAGAGAACCGAGCGCCGTAATATTTTTTAATTATTGAAAGAAAAAAAAATATCATCGTTGAAATATCGTTTATAATTTTACTTATTTAAATTTAGATAGTAAAAAAATATCTCGTATTTGATATATCATACGGTACAATTTGCTAAAATGTCATTAACTTTCAAAATTATACACTATATATATTAAAAGGTGACCGCCATATACAACATTCATTTCTTTAATTTACGTGGCCGTATTTGAGTTCCAGATATTCATATGTAATTTTCATTTCAATTTAATCGATCCAGTAGATTTGGAGTTAAATGATTGCGACAGATAGATAGATAAATATAAGAGTTCTGCTTAGCCATTCGGACTTACGAAGCCCTACAAACGGCAATTTCAGAGGTTTTTAATACATTTTACATCAAATCTGAGTACCTACTTGAATAATTCCCATCTCAAGTTTTAAATCTAACATAAAAGTCTATCGGCTTTATTTATATCAAACAAGAATCAAACGATTTAGATCTGATTATTGGCATACGTTTACTCAAGTAAACCCGTTAAATTTTGAGGCGGATTTTCAGTTTTTTGTGCGGGGAAATTTTCGTATTTCATTTGAATGGACACGGGCAGCATCAGTTCCCTTTTGAAATGTACCTGTTTGTATTTGTATATCGCTTTTGCCATTACACTGGTTATTTCAGGCACACGTAATGTTTATATCATGCAAATTATGGTGACCAGGAATACAAGTATCTTACAATTAACTTTGGACCTAAAATCAAGTAGAATAAACGCGGTTAAAATGCGAGCGTTGCGCAAAATTTGTGGCGTAACGCTTGTAGACCGTATTCGCAATGGTGAGGTTAGAAGCAGAGTAGGTCTGAAAGAGAGCGTCGGTGTTAAAATAAGAAGAGGCATGCTCCGTTGGTTCGGACATGTAGAAAGAATGCAGGATGAAAGAATGACGAAGCAGATATACAATGCAAAAGTGGAAGGATGTAGGAGCCGAGGAAGGCCAAGACTTACCTACCATGATCAAATTGGTCGTGTTCTATCAGAAGGTGATGTCAGGAGCCCTAGAAACTGGCGAGCGTGCATGAAAAGAGCAATGAATGTTAAAGAAGCGAGTGAGGTATGTAAGGATCGAGTCACGTGGAGCTCGGTTCTCTCTGACTACCCCGTAAGCAATTTGGCGTAAAGTTATAGATAGATAGATAGAAGTGCGTAAACTCATCAATTGTAGTAAAGAGGCAAATCGAGATTAATAAAGCTCAATAAATAATCATCACCCTCCTCATTTTATATAATTTTAAATCCATTAGATAATGAGTTTTGTAACATTAATAAAAAAAAATGCTGCTTAATAGATTCTAGTTATATAGTCGGACATGGTAACAATGTAATTCGTTGAAAGGCATCTGTCCACTGAAAGATATTTATGTTATACATATACATTGAAAGTATGAACTTTTATTGTGGTGGTGTCACAGTTCTAAAAAATATCGCAAACGCGTTTTTTTGACAAATTAATTTCTATTCGAATCTTACTGAGTTGTCTACAATAATCGAGAATTCCAGTAGTGACGATAGTTTGATGTCGCGTATACTATTCAATAGTATATGCTGCTGTACACAACTAGGCACAATAATACTAGTGTGACATATGACAGACGTATTTGTGTTTAAAGGCATATGGAGTTTATAATTTCTCTATCTATATCTTATTTTTTTATATAACAGTGTCATATTATTTATTTAACTACATTTAACAAGCATTATTTGCTACATTGAAAGTGCAAAACAGTCAAGATTTTTATATGGCAGATGTTTAGTGACGAAGACATAAGAAACACAGGGTTTTTTATTGACAGCGTGAGGAACATTACACGACGGTGCGTACCATATACGTTTGCCGTAGGCACGTCACGTATTCTATGTGACGTATCAATGTAGCCCACACGACAATATTCATAAAGTGGTTAAGTGCGTGTTTGAATACGCAAAGGAGTTCCTTAAATGCTGCCGCTGACAAGTTACTGTACTATGAGATATTGCGGAATTGTGTCTCGTATTACTTCTTTTGCCTTTCTCATTTATTTATCAATGTTAACATTACTGGTTGTGATTGGATGAGTCTAAAATATAATAAATACCTCCACATTTTCTAGTCCACGTCGATATCGCGAGAAATGTTCACACTCGGGCAAAGGGTAACTCTTAGCTGGTTAATGATAGTACAAAAGGAAAACAAGATAAATGTAACAAGCTAACTATGTAATATAAGGAATTATCAAGAAGACTACAGAACTACTGAGATTTTCAGAATGAAAAGGTACTAATATATTCGCCCACAGAACATAACAGCGCTTTTTTCTAGGTAGTAGGTTGTAATCAACTACACCACTTTGATTTTAAATAATCAACTTAACCAATGGGTGCTTGCAACCGCAAGGAAAATGTATCGCAAAAGAATACAAAATATACAATTTTTAATTATTACATATCCCTAACCAAGAATAATATTGCTATATTGGAATCAAAAGTTCAGCTAAATAATTACATTATAACAAAACCTCTGGAAGCGTTAGAGCGCTTACACTTTACATTTTTCCCCATTTCCATGAAATTCGGCATACCCTTTGATACTCCGTCGGATACTTTTTATCGCATAAGCTGCGAGTGACAGCTAGTATTAATCCATTTTCACCGATATTATCGAGAAGATTTCTGACCGCATAAAGATTTGTAAGTGCGACACGTGTATCCGATAGTTGGGTGGAGAGATTAATGAGACGGAAAACTTCGTCTGACCCTCCGGTTGTTTCGCAAGAATCGTGCGATTTCATTTATATAGGTATAATCTTAGTGTGGCGCTATTCCAACCTGAGGTTATAGTAAGCACACAAAATAATCAATAAAAACTAGTTATCAAAAATATAATTTTTAAATACCTACACATACCTAATAAGATTCTTGCAGAGTTTTTTTTACTTGTTCGAAATTTAATTTATTGAATTTCTTGAAATGGTAGTATTTTTTATTGAAGAACTTAATAATTGTTATTATTATTGTTGTTTTGAGTTTTATAATTGGTAGTAAATTAACTATTCAAACCATTCAAGACAATTAAATGTAAACTTGTCGTAAACTGAATTTTGTTTATAAGTATTAAAAGTATTAGGCTGAAATTAAAATCTAGTGTAAAAAAGTGAATAATCGCACATTTTTTAGGTCGTGAACCTTACCTCGAAATCAATAAAATTAACTTCAAATCCGTTAAAATCAATTCAATTTATCTACTTTTTAGTTCATTATTTACCAAGCTATGCTTATTTTTATTATCTAATTAATCTACTTGTTACACATTCACTTTTACTGGAAAAGCTACAAACTCAATATAAACGTGTGGTCTACATTTTTGTCAATTGAGAATCTTGATTAAGAACTATATGTTACTACTCCTGATCGCTATGTTAGAATAGCGCATGTGACGAAATAACTTAGGTTTTGTATCAATCAAATACGTCAAAAAGTTTTGATTTTACATAAACTTGAGTTAAAAATACGCAATTGCGCAACGCTCGGCCGCCGTGAACATCGAACACTGAAATATGACGTGCCATTCTTCTCTCGCATACTTTCCTTTGTAAATTCAATATTCGAACATTACTAACGTATTAATGTGATTTTTGCACTGATAAATTTTATTGTATATCAGTGAGTCTAATTAAAATTTGTTATGATTCCCTGTTTTTATACCAGACGATAAACATTGTAGAATGTAATTTCCTATATGTCCAATAACAAGTGATACTGGCAATAAGGATTACGCTAACACCACCTCTAATACTTAGTGACTGCTAAGGCAATGTACACATGTAGACTGTTATACATATAATACAAAAAAATGAAATTCGTGTTCTCATAGAATCGAGTGTTCATTCGCCTTTTACGTGCTTCTAAATCGTTCGGCCGATTGAGCTCAAACTTATGGGTTATGTTCAGGACATTACGTTCGACGAAACGGAGCATGGGTTCAGCTAGTGAAGCAATAAATAGAAAGTTACGTATAGAACAAAAAAAAATTGTATTTTTACTACAGCTAGACGACACCAAAATTCTTTAACATTCATGGCTCATTACTGTATACTCTTTTATTCTACTTTGACGATAGACAGTAAAAGTAATAGTATAAGTAACGAATTAAAAAACACGTATTACGTACAATACTACTTTATTAGTAATAGTCGTGTGCTAAGTCTTATGCTTTTCAATTTTTGCCATGCATTTTACACGAAATATGCTACTGATCAAGTAGCAAGTTTCATGTAAAATGCATGCAAAAAATTGAAAAGCAAAAATATTTTTAATGCAATACATATCATATACTCGTACATTTGTTATGAGACGAGCTTGGTGGCTCAGTCGCGAATGATGCGACTTTGACACCAACGCTCGTGGGTTCGATTCCCACATAAGGCAAACATTTGTGTGCATGAACATGTCCGTTTGTCTTGGTCTGCATGCTTTAAGAGAGGTAGGGCGCATCAAAGCAGCCCGTCTGGGGAAGTACGGAAGTACCTCCCCCTCACAGAAAACCGCAGCCAAATAACAACTCTCTAGAGGGTTGGTGTGTTCCTGCGTGTGAGTGAGGTCACCAGTAAGCTCCCATGGAATTGCTGTGGAAGCAGCAGAGGAGGCATCGCGCGAGTAATACTTAATATATCGTAAGCGTTAATAGGCTACGGTATCCGCTTTACATCAGGTGGGCCGTATGCTTGTATGCCTCCCGAATAGTAAAAAAAAAAAATCCTATCGCCCCTGGTAAGTTACTAAAATTGCGTGTAAGTGAAACCTGGTTAAAGTAAATCCTCGGTTCGCGAATCTATTTCGTACTTGATTGGTATGTTCAAGTTATAGTAATGCGTAATACAAAAGGCTCAAATTATATACTTCACTATCAAGTGTCACTTTACATAACTCTAATTATGCACAATCGTTGCCGATATAATCTACGTAAATCACATAATAGGTTATAGCTCCACATTTATTATTTTCATTAAATTTGTCTAAAATAACTAGTCTTATTGTTTATTACGTTCAACCTAATTTAACACGAGCGTCCATTATATACTCGTAAGAGTTCGGTGCAGTAAAAAGTTGAGACACGCCGAATTGCTACAGTGAAACAGTTCGTGAGCTTTAAAATAGTTCAGAACTAGCTTACATAGGGACCGGAGTACATTTAGGATGCAGTCACATTTAGGAAAACAGCGTGTGTGTCATTGTTAGATTAATTTACAGCTAAAGTTGGATCAGAGCAAATTTGATCAGACAAAATAAAGTTAGATACAATCGAGAGCATACACTGAGTGAAGTCGGGGCACGCCGAGCATAAGTTACAGAATTGCTACATTAAAACAGTTCCTAAGTTCTAACATAGTTCAGAAGCAGCTCGGTAAAGGATGTTGAGCAGACTTGCGAGACTGATACATCAGTTCGGTTTGCGTATTATTGTTAGATTAATTAACCCTTGGTTTCATTAAGACGAATTTGATCAAACGGAACAAAGTTAGACACAATCGAGAGCATGGCATATTGAGTCAAGGTGTACCAAGGATGGGTTACAGAATTGCTACAGTAAACCATTAAACTTTGAAACGGTGGTGAATGGATCGCGTTTTATGGCATTCAATTCTCTCTCTGTCTCGCAACGAACTTGGTGTGAAGATATGCATACATTACATAATAACCCTTTTTAGGATTTCCTAACTCACAGTTACTATGTTAGGCATCTTTGGGCCCATTAAAATGAATTATGAAAATTTTTTTAGTGCTCCAACTTTATTTAAGGCAGTTTGTCTTGTTTATAATATAATAGTCTTGTAACTTTGAGAATACGGAACTGTTATCATGTTTTTTTTTAAATTAATTTATACTAGTAGCCAGGTTCTTTAGAAAAAATAATATTCTGTTGTACGCTGAACAAACTCCGAAAACGTGGGGATTTTAAAAATATTTAACGATACAGTACACTAAATCCACAGAACACATGAACAGCAGCTTAAAAGCCTCAGTACAAAATTCGTATGAAAATGTCATCACTAATACAACACTGAATTAAATGCACTTAATTATGCGAATAAAATCAGCATTTTGTTCGGTTATATCACATTCACACATAGAAAATTAAATTAAAGAATATCCGTTTGTTTCATTTAAGAAATATATTAGGTATATCTACCTCCACAGTCGTTCTATGTCTTATAAGTACATATGTTCTGCGATTTAATGCATTATCAAAAGTGTTTCTTCAGTCAATATAGAACATAAACTAATAGCTTACACACATATTGTAGTTTGCCGCTGACATTTAGTATTGTACAGTAAAACACTATTATAATGATACAAATATGTTATTAGTTCTGCTACATTGTTTTTGTTTTTTTTTTTGATGGTAAGTGATGGTATGTGGTCACCACATATAGATATAGATATATAGATAGACATCAGCCACCAGCCACCGATCCATTGTCAGCCTTTTTAGGGAAACATAGGCTCTTTTCTTGAAGGCATTCATATCCTATTTGTTCGGGAACACCGCTGACGTTAATTTATTCCACAATTTCATCGTACGTGGTAGAAAATGCCTTCAAAAGCGTACTGTAGTGGATTGCATCTACATTCTCTGCAAGTTATTATGTGCGTTGATTTACGTATTTATGTATGTAGGATTATTCCTTTTCATTGTATTAGCAATGTGCTTGCACACCATATTATTTCACAAACTTATTTATACTATTGTAATTGTAAAAGATAAACGAAGATGATTGGCAGATGGTTGGCAGATTGTTTCTCTGCCCGTGTATGTGTAATCTTGACTTGGTTAAAAAATAAAGGTTGGCTGGAATAAATTTCTTACAGAGATAAGTCCGCCTTTGAAAATATCATCATTTGTTAATATTAATGTTATATATATTTGTATATTAATTAGATTATGATAAGAACACTCTGATTTTTTTCCGTGCACACTCTCATATCTGCTGGTACGTACAAAGTCAAATATGATGCGTAATGAAATAACTACAAATCTACGAAATAATGATCTGGCTTATTTTTTTTTATCTGGGATATTTTTATCGTTGCTACATTGTGTACTCCATTTAGTCAATTTCAGCTTAAAGACATCAAAGAACATTCGCTTCCAATATTCGCTTCCAATATTCGCTTACCAATCTTCGCTAATTCCGTTGAGTAGCTCAGACAAACCAATTGTGATCTGTAAATTGCCTAGTGTGAACACACCTTGAAATAAAATATTTCACAGCACTGTGTACTATGCTCTTTGAAATATGACCGGAATTATTTTGGACGACAACTGTACCTACAATACGGAGTACAAAAAGACTGGTCATATGAACACAATTGTTCTGAAAAAACTATGATGTATGAATTTTTAAACTGATTTTGAAGTCATTTCAAACACTTATAGTTTTAAATCATTATTTACTATTTTGCGAAAAGTGACAAAAACAATAAAAGTGATATTTGTAAACATTGTAACAATACTTTGTCATATCTAACAACAACAAAAAAATACACTTGAAATTTAAACAACTTTTGACCATTTACTACCACAAATTATGAGCTTATAAGAATAATGTGAGTAATACATTGAACCGTACATATATTGAACAATAAAAATTATAGCATAATTAGCCATTAGTATTATTACCTTTTAGTTTTTTTATATCAATATGTCATATTAACGTTGTGTATAACATGTTAGTTTTTCTTAGGATTAACATGTAGCACATCTCTACTCATACACAAGGCGTAGGTAGGTATCATTAAATTGTTATATATACCTAGTCCGGCCATAAGTTCTGTTACAAATGAACATGCATTTATTTTGTAGAGTGCCGTACTTTAAAAGGATAAACGGAACCCTTAATCACTTTGTTGTCCGTCCGTCTGTCTGTCTGTCTGTCTGTCAAGACCCCTTTTCAGGAACGGGTAAAGCTATCAAACTGAAATTAATATCAAGTCGGGAGGCATACAAGCATGCGGCCAACCTGATGTAAAGCGGGTACCGTAGCCTATTAACGCTTGCGATATATTAAGTATCACTAGCGCGATGCCTCCTCTGCTGCTTGGGAGCTTACTGGTGACCTCACTTAAACGCAGGAATACAACAACCCTAGGGAGTTGTTATTTGGCTACGGTTTTCTGTGAGGTGGAGATACTTCCGTACTTCCCCAGACGGGCTACTTTGACGCGCCCTACCTCTCTTAAAACATCCAGACCACGACAAACAGACATGTTCATGCACACAAATGTTTGCCTTGTGTGGGAATCGAACCCACGAGTGTTGGTGTCAAAGTCGCGTCATTCCCGACTAAGCCACCGAGCTCGTCATTTAAGTCAACGCAATCAAAAGATACGGTTGTTTATGCCTCGTTTATGCGCATATTTTGATACTTGCAAGGGAATCAAAACCTATAGGGTATTTCCCGCTGACATACAATTATGAAATTTGGTAAGAAGCAATGTTATGTAGCACAAGTAACAGAAATACTCCTAAAACTATAAATTTCTAGTTTCGTCACAAGAAAAGATAAACTTTTTTGCGACAAAAATTTGCGAAAATATTTTTTTTAGGAGCGCTGAGAGCGCGAGTTGGCCTCGCACTTTACGGCTTTTTTATGAAAAAATGTAATCTTAATGAAACTTATATGTACATATTTATGGAAGTCACAGCAAAAAATAAAACAAATATTCTATTCGAAATGGCAACCTTTGGGTTCGATACTGGTATTTAATCTGTATGGCTACGAACCTATGGATTTACGCACTGTTTCCATGGGAAATTAAGCCACTGCTTGCTCCAGAGATTTCTAAAGAGACACAATGTCGGCGTGTCGTTTCAAGCAGGCCATGTATTATAAAACTAACCATAATTTGTAGTCAGGGTTCAGATCTGGGCTAGACGAGGGCCAGTCTTCAGCTCTTATAAAGTCTGGAACGTTAGTTTCGAGTCAGGCTTTGGTAGTTCGTGCCTTGTGGCCAAGTGTAGAGTCCTACTAGAAAGTCCACGGTAATTTTTTAAAAAGTATATTACTGAGAGGTTTCACAACATGATCCAAGACAGTGTCCAGTCTCTTGATATACTTTGGCTGAAGTCATCACCCCTTTTTCACAAATATGTAGTTTAGTGACTCCTTAATAAGACACCCCCCACTAAACCTTTATAGACGCAGGATGATAATCACGCTGTACCTTTCCGACCACTTGGGCGTCTTTATGCCTACATTTTGTCATTTTGCTTATTGTAGTGCTCTTTAATCGTGAAAAATTTTTCGTATTTATGGTCGGACTAGTATTATTATTACTTATCAACATTTAAAATAAAAATACGTAATACAAAGTACTCAATTTCATATAAAATCCTAATCTCATTGTCAGTTGGAAATCAGTAAAACAAAGTTCGCTATATGTGAAAAAAACGTTCGTTCTCGTACAAAGTCGTAAGGCGCTGACCGTAGCTCTCCAACTTTTAATGGTTAAGTGAAAAATTTTCTTTTGTACTGTCGAAAGTCGTAAACAAAAGCTGTTTGTTTTAGCATGTACTTACTATCTGTTCCTTTACAGTTGAAAAATATTCTGAGTAGATGGATCCTATGTTAGGTTTGAAATGTTTCAAACGGTATCAAAGGGACTTGGTACGCAATGAAATCAGCAAATCTAAGTTTTCGCCACATTCAGATATGTATAACTAGGACATAACCGTATGTGATAAGAATATTTTGATTGCATCTGCAAAATCACTTAAACAATTCAACGTCTATGAGATATGCTCAAGTTGCCATCAATAAAATTAAGTACGCTCAATGGAGTCAAGCAGTACTTCAGCTCTTAGCAAAAACTTCTACTTCACAATGCATAAATGCCACTAAGATCGCTGTCGTTTAAAGTAATTAGCTGTAATTTTATTATTTCGTAATTATTAAAATAAAGACACGGGAATCCCACGCTTACGAACCTAGTAGAGACTTTGTAAACATTGTGTGTTCTATAATAAATAAATAAAATAATAAATAAATAAATATTGTTGGACAAATTACACAGCGCCATCTAACCCGAAAGTAAGCGAAGCTTGTGTTATGGGATACTAGACAACTGATAAACATACGTAAATACAATTTTTTTTTGTAAATACATACTTATTATACATAGAAATTACCCAGACCAAGACAAACAGACATGTTCATGCACACAAATGTTTGTCCTGTGAGGGAATCGAACGCACGAGCGTTGGTGTCAAAGTAGCGTAACAGCGCGTTTCACCACTGCGCCACCGTGCTCGTCTCGTTCTATTAATTGTAGAACGACTTGCCTACAGAACTGCCTGTTCTGCCAGGCAAGTACACCCCACCCACGGATAACGGCAGAAAAATGGCAACTCTTTGAAAGGTCATGTGTTGTTAGGGTGGATGTTGGATATGTAAAAGTAGCAACAAGAATACGGTACTTCTTGTATACGTGTAAATTACTTATATAATTATCTATGTATGTATATCTTCACGCCAAGTCCCTTGCGGGGTAGGCAGAGAGAACCGAGCGCCATAAGACGCGGTCCTTACATACTTCACTCGCTTCTGTGACATTCATAGCTCTTTTCATGCACGCTCGCCGGTTCCTGGGGCTCCTGACATCACCTTCTGATAAAACACGACCAATTTGGTCATGGTAGGTCAGTCTCGATCTTCCTTGGCTGCTACATCCTTCCACTTTTGAATTGTATATCTGTTTCTATATAATTATAATCCGGACATAAGTTCTGTTACAAATGATTATGAATTTATTTACCGACGGATCCATACCCATTTTGAGCAAGGCAATCACTGCATTCCTATTTTCTTGAACACCCCATTTCATATTGTAATTTGGTAATAAACACGAAAAATATATAAAACGGCGAGAAATCGATATAAATTTTAAAATAATAAACGCATTCAAAATAATTGTAGAGTTGGTGGCGGAAGCACAGAAAGCAGGTTAGATGAAATTGCATGCAATTAAAGAGTTAAAAAAAAAAAGTTTCTAAATATTTTTTTATACCACTAAGGTGGCAATCAAGCATACGGTCTGCCTGATGTTAAACAGTCACCGTAGCCTATGAACATTTGCAACACCAGAGGTGTCACTCATGCGTTGCCGACCCTCTAAAAACTCTTCACGCATTTCTTGAAGAACTCCATGCTGTAGTCCCTTAGAAAACCTCGGCTGAGAGCTCATTCCACAGCTTGAGAGTTCTCGGAAAAAAACTTCTCTGGAACCGCACAGTACGCGACTATTGCGGATCAAGCGTGTGAGGGTGAACTCCCCGCCGTCGGCGAGCGGTGCGGTTATAAAAAGTAGCTGCCGGCATCATTTCGAACAACTCTTCAGAACACACCCCGTTGTACAATCGGTAGAACACACAAAGGGAGGCAAAATCTCTCCTTCGGGTTCAATACCGTGTGTAAGCTTAGGATTGTCGACAATTCTCACAGCTCGTCTCATAGTTAAGTAATTTTTATTTATGTATAAACAGTATTTATGGCCAGACTAGATTATGGTAGATCGTAAGCTTATTAAGCAATAAGTAAGGTAAGTATATAGTGTTCCTATGAAGACTATTTGAGAATAGCATACGAGGATCAGCAAGAGTCGTTAGGTATAAAAGTATTCGAATGTATATAATAATAAAGGACACCTCAGGATAATACAATAAAATCTTTATATTCGCATTTTATCGTGATATATTTGATAGTCCGGTATTCAAGCATTATGTTGACTAATCTAATGTTCTCATGGGTGCGTCCCACGGGTGCATTTACAGTTAGGCCCAACTCGCATTCTCGACGCTATGTCTGTGTAGACAAGATTAACAGCGATTACCTCCAAAGTGACAACGGACTGTGACATTCATTGCGCTACTGCTTGGTACTTATAACGAGTTAAAAAAAATAGAGTTGGTAAATTTAAAAATGTATCTAATTCTCATTGGGCAATTTGAGTACCAGCAACGTGACCAATGTATAAAAAGACAACATTAAACATCGACACAACACAAATAGGCAGCTACTCAAGTAAGCTTCTCTACCTTCAACCATGGCACAATATAATGCTAAGGCGATTATAGGACCTCATTAGCGCACCTTAAAAAAATATTATTCATGCAGGGCGTAATATGAAACAATCTTGTATAATGTCATAAGGGGAAAAAAATAATTATCACTTTAACTTTATTTAGGCGTTGTGATTTTAATGGTGGTTTAGATAAGCTTCCTAAGAGCCGTAAAACTACTGATAAGATCTAATAGTCGATTGTTAAAAGACCTAGGTGTATTTGTTCTATTCAATTATAATGCAATGTATATTACATCTGGTAATAAACATCTGGTATATAGTTGGTTACTGGTTTGAATAGTGGTGTACCACTAAATTCGTGTTTTCGGACAGATGTAAACAATGCATTGAAATTGAATAGAGCATCTATACTTATGTCCTTTTACAACGTTTTCAACACAAGAAGGGACGCGAGAGGCCAGTTATTGCTACCGTAGCACCCCCCGTGTAGCTTACTACCTCACTCACTCGCAGGAATCCAGCAACCTTTCAGAGAATTATTTAGCTGCAGTCTTCTGCAAAGTACTTTCCCTTTCGGGTTGCTCCTAAGTACTCTTTTGTTTCGTCACTTCTGTTAAGAAGTTGCCTACAAATATATAGTTCAGATTTCAACTTTGATCTTTGTACCTACTTATGTCGTTCATTATAAGACTTACAATCGCACTTCGAATATTAAACGCGATCTTCTCTTAGCTGTACCCTAACTCCTGTCACCTCAGTAGTATTGCCAGTTATCCTTTAAATCTATCTTTACAAATAGGTAATATATTTGTAATTCTTGTACACCATTACGGGAAATATTTTAAACTGAATATTTTACATATCTCTATAGACATCAAGGGTATTATGTCTGGCAATTTATCGGTATATATTAGTGCATATATACAGATGCATAAATAAATATTGATTTAAAAATTTAACTGAACAGCGATCGTTATGAATCAGAGCCCTATCTTGTTGACGAAATTAATTTCAACGCTCTTTAAGTATATTCATATCTTTCTGTGATCAGAAACTCTTCAAAGCTTGGTTATTTTCAGTCTCACACCAATAGATGTATAAGAAACGCATTTGGACACAAAACGAATTATGTCTCCACCAAATGTAAATTACGAGTATTATGCATTTCTACATACCGTTGTTCCTAAAACAAAGACTCTAGATATGGCGGCAGAAATTTAGTTTTCTTTCGGTATACCTTGGATTACTCTCTATTATTCATCATACTACTACATCTCCTCCTTACCTCCCTGAAGCCGATGAATCTAAATATCTAGTGACGTTTACCATAATTCCAAATAAACGTAAGCGAAACAAAAAAAAAACAAAAGAGAACGCGCTAACTGTTCACCTGTTCCATTTTCAAATTGTTACATTTTAGTTCAATAACAGTTTATCCCCTACCAAATATTATAATATATTATGTGTTCGTAATAAACAAAAACACATTTTTTTAAGTGGATATTCGTCAGTAAATACTTTCAAACGATAAAGTTAGTATTGTAAACACTACGAAGGTATATTTAGGAATAAAATTTAAATATTAATTCGCAGAATCTTTTTGATTTATACACTATGTTACATACAAAATAAAAGTGATCCTCATTATTGACCTTTTCGATGGGAACCATAAAAATACAGGGCATCTTTTTTCACAGTTCGTGGGTATGACGGTCAATTGAGGCCGGCAATTTTCTAAACTTGGTGTCGCTGTTCTCTACGAATAAGTCTTATTATTTATTCGTAGGCTGTTCTACATATTATCAAAATTGAAACGAAGTCTTCTTTTACTTTAAAGACTCAAATCTGGAATGAATACAAATAAATGATTTGATTTGATTTGATTAGACCCATATTGAATATTTAATGTACTTCCCCTCTGTGTAGTATAGTCGTGAATGTCCTGTACCACGTAAATACCGCAAAATTTAAAAAAAGGTGGCCATCACGGAACGCCTTGCAGATATGAAACATCTTAGTGAATATTCAAATGTTTAATAAATAAAAATCGAAAACCATTGGATAAAAATGGTAAACAGCTCATGCAGAGAAGCAACGGAGTATCTAGTATGCGCACGCAAGGGATTCGAGTGTGGTGGCGTAGACGGGACATGACGGCATGAGAGAGCGTCATGCCATTTGCCGTCACGGCATACTAATAATAACAATATAATATAATTGATGTTTCACATCAATAACTAATATTGTTGTTACCAAGAACATTTAATTTAAATACCAAAAATAGTTTTGTTAAAATTTACTGTAATTATATTAGTGTTAAATATCATAATAACAATGCAAGTATTCCATTATCATATTTCTGTGCCTTATGGTTCTACAGTATTTGCAGAGAAAACGCGCCATTTTTAAACAGATTTATTTTATTTATGTAATTTATTTGTTAAAGGCATCAAAATACAATTTCGTTTTGTAATTTATTACTCATATCGACTCTAATTGCGAAGATACTGATTTTTACATCTAACGACTGCGGTCAGACCTCGACAAACCCAGAGAGAAAACCAGACCTTTTTTAGGTTAGATAACACTTTCATTCGAAATATAATTTTATGGTCTTGTGGGTTTGCTCACTATTTTTGTCTTTACCGCCCAACAAGTTATTATTCCAAACGGTGTAAAAATCTTTGGTCCTATAGGAATTTTATTAGATTCCCTTTTTTAAATAATTGGTTAGTCTCGAGTATGTGTCTATATACCATAATATTTGAATGATTTAAGGTAGTATAATATATTGGATGTTATGCCTTGCTTGTTCTGCGCCTGTATCTCCTTACAAGGTCCGTACCATTAACCGCTTTGCCCAAAGGGATTGTGTTGAAGCAACAAACAGTGCACTTGAAGGCTGAACAATATTTTTATGAGGTATAAGTACTTATTTGATGTTTATAGAAACGTTTTTTATGTAATAATTTTTAAATTGACTATCAACCATAAAATTGTATTACAAAGTGGCGTCTATTAGAGAATCTATATAGTAAGAAAAGGTTTAACAATTCTAAAATAGAATTGTTTGTATTAAAAGTATCAACTTTCAGGAGCAAGCTATGTCAATATCCAAAAAACAAAGCAAGTTGATGAAGTAACTTCAGTAATCAGAACATTGTAACCTTTTATAGCAAATTAAAGTGAATCACATTTTAAAACTTCTTAGTTTTGCAATTTTCCAGATTCTTTAGAAATATATAATATTTTATATACAACAAGCGTACGCCCTGCCTGGTTAGCAGTAATCGTAGCCTATGGACATTTGCAACACCAGGGGTGTCACTCTTGCGTTGCCGACCCTGTAAGTACCCCTTCACGACTTTCTTGTAGAACCCCAATACTGTAGTCCCTTGAGAAAACCTCGGCAGGGAGCTCATTCCATAACTTAATAGTTCTTGATAGAAAACTTCTCTGGAACCGCACAGTGCGCGACCATTGCCGTTCCAGTGTATGAGGATGAACTCCCAGCCGTCGGCGAGCAGTGCGATTGTAAAACGAGAGTGTTGGCATATTATACATATTTAACAACTCCTCAGAACACAACCCATTATACAATCGGTAAAACACACACAGGTAGGCGAAATCTCTCCTTAAATTCAAGGGCTCACGGCTCGTCTTTGCCGAGTCACAAGGTCCCAGCTGGCAACCAGGTGCACCCGCCCAGAGATGACTACAATACTCCATAAGCGATCTGGGACTTATATAAGTTTTTGCCCCGGGCTGAAGTACTGTTTGGCTCTGTTAAACATACCTAGCTTCTTTGACGCCATCTTGACCTTCTCTTCCAAGTGACTATGGTACTCAACTTCGATGGAGATCTCGACACCGAGAATCTCAATATTCTTGGCGATGGTTAGTGGCGTGTTGTGGAATTGGGGGCTACAGCAAATGGGGTTTTGAGCGGTGAACGTCCAGACCGGTGTCTTGGTAGGGTTGAATTGAACCAAGTTCAACCGCCCCCAGTCGGATATTTTACTCAAAGTACATTCTATTTGAGACGCAAGTCTAGTCACATAACAATGAATGTTGTCAATTGACAACATTCATTGTTATGTGAGCACTAGGCTTGTGTCTGAAATAGAGTCCATGCAATCGGAGCAACTACTATCTACCACGGCTTTGATACATCTGATGGATAAGAAGCTGGCAACCCATTCGCACAAATCCTCGAGTAGCCCGTACGATGGTAACTTCAATAGAAGACCCCGATGCCAGACCCGATCGAACGCCTTTGCCATATCTAGGCTGACAACCAAAGCCTCACCTTGACTCTCGATTGCCGAAGCCCAGCGGTGTGTAAGATACACTAGAAGATCACCAGTCGATGGACCATGGCGAAAGCCGTATTGTCGGTCGCGATGAAGCCGCGATCCTCTAAGTATGCCAGGAGTCCTGTGTTTATCACACGCTCCATCACCTTGGAGATACGGGAGGTTATGTCAATAGGCCTGTAATTCGATGGATCGGATCTATCGCCCTTTTTGGGCACCGGGTGCACACTGGCGACCTTCCACGAAGGCGGGACTTACCCAGTGGAGTACGAAAGCACAAAAAGGCGCGTTAGAACAGAACATAACTTAGGAGTACACAGTATTAGCACCACTGCCGGTATGCCATCTGGCCCACTTGACTTATGAATGTCGAGGGAAAGCACCGCCCGCCGGACATCTCGGTGGGTAATTGAGATTTAAGATTGAGCTCGTGATGGTAGGTGGCACAGCTCCCCCGTCATTCAAAGTCGAGTTAGAGGCAAAGAGATTACCCAGTAAATTGGTTTTCTCTTTAGGCCTGACTGCCATCCGGTTTTTGCAATGATGTCATAGACGACGGACAAAAGTTTCTCTCGGCAGCTTTACCTAGCGACCAGAAAGCACGGCCCCTAGATGGAAGGCTTGTAAGGCGCTCGCCAACTCTACCCACGAAATCAAATTTTGCACTGGCGATTACCTTCTTACTGGACTTCGAGGCAGCATTCAGTTTACGTTTCAAAACAAAAACATCTAGATTTCCATTAGTACACGCATTAGTCCAAGCCTTGAAAGCAGCCTGTTTGAGAAGACGCTCGAGAAGGTGAACCAGTGTGTAAACTTAGGATCATCGACAATTCTCACTGCTCGTCCCTGAACGGAGTAACACGGACCAAGTTGGTATCCAGGTACTTCCGCCAAAAGGTGACTGCAATTCTCTATGTGCGATCTGATTTCAGACTTATATAACATAAGTCCGCGCTGAAATGCAGTACTGCTTGCTCTGTTGTGCACACCAAGTTTTTTGGACGCCAGCTGGACCTTTTCCTCCAGGTGAGTTCGATATTGGACGTCACTGGAGATCACGACGCCAAGCATCATAATGGTAAGAGGTAATGGCGATGGTAAGAGGTGATACTTTAACTAAAGTACCCTCCATTTCAGACACAAGTTTATCGCGGCTTTACCCCACAAGGGAACGAGGGATGTTTGCATGGCTTGTATAACAAGTGTCCCTTGTTCTGTCTCGTCCGCATAACAATGAATGCCATCAATTGACAACATATCATTGATACGCAGCAGAAACAGCGTCGGAGACAGTACAGAGCGCTGAGAGACGCCAGCATCGATATCCCTACCATCGGAGCATCTGCGGTCAACCACCCGATCGAACGCCTTCACCATATCTAGGCTGACTTAACTGTACTTGTCCCAAATTACTCCAACTCAATACTAAATATTGTCAAATCGTGAAAAAATTTACCACATAGATACAATACGAATATTTTTACTGGAATAGCTGACTTTCTTACCGAATACTTATATTTTTACTTTAGATGGCAAACAAGAATAGGGCACGCTTGACGTGAAATGATTACCGCTTGCAACACAACAAAGCATCGCTCGCATATTACCGCACTTGCTGCTACAGCAATTCCTTAGACGCTTACTGGTAACGACACGACTCACAGGAGCATAATAACCCTCCACAGAGTTGTTAATTGGCTACGGTTTTCTGTCAGGTGTAGGTATTTCCTCAGTTGGGCTGCTTTGATACCTCGCTTTGAAGCTTAAAATTTTGAAGCTGAAATTGTAGTAAAAAAATTGCAGTTTTCCCACATTGTACTTTTTTGTTAATTTAGTTTGCTTTAATAATAGGGTAACTAGTACATAGATTTCTCTTTAAGTTTTCTTTTTAAGTCTTGAGTTATAAAAAAGGAGATGAAAGGGTATTTAAACAGTCACTTTTTGAAGTGTACATACAAAAATTGGTAGTTAAGCTATTGCTTACAGATAATTCGGATGAAATAATTCTTAAGTATCGTCGCTATTGTGGCGTTTTTTTAGAAATTCCATTACTGAAGGGATCAATAGTGATTGGAATATTTGTATAAAAAAATTGTCTATTGATATTTTTTTTGTTGTGCCATAGTGATACAATTTATTTAGATATTTACAAAATAATAACAGATAATTAACTAAAATTAAATCAAACAGTTTTATTGTTTCATAAAACAATTACATCTAAAATTTAATAAAAGGTGCCTAATAAATCTAAAACATATTAACTTAAAATAAATCTAAACAGTGTGTCAAATAATAAATAATTAAAAAATAACTGATAAATTACAAATAAATCATTAAAACAAATTAATAAAAGAAAGTAAATGCAACTTCATAACCATTCAATCTCAATGTACTGCGACTTTCTCTGTGATCTAGAGAGGATAAATGAACAGATGATAGAGGAAATAGTGGTAGAAGGAAATATATAATATTTTCCGAGTACCGCGAGGTATGTGACCCCGTTAGACCTAACTGTTGTCGATAGATAACAATAGTTAAAGTTATTTGACAGCACTGGCCCTGACAAAGAGATAGGAGCAGAGGAAGGTAGAGGAATGAGAAGATTGAAGAATATAATGTCTAGGCGAGCGGAGAGCATTAAGGGAAGTGAGAGCTTGCTACGATTTTTTTCTGCTCGATATTTTGCGTATCGGATTACATTGAGAGAAGAGAGAGAGGGAAAAAAGGTGGAAAATTAACAATGTCAAAGAGCTGAAGAAGAAATGAGAATGGAGTTGAGCGTCATGTGAAGAGATGATCGAAGTGCGTGTGAATCGAAGAACGTGTAGGCATACGGTAGAAAAAAGTGTCGGAGGTATAGGAGGTCAAGTATTGGCTTCTTTATCAACGATGAGCCAAATTGCTGGATATACAACATTTTGCACAAATATGGCATTTAGGAAACGTGGAACGTTGCGTATTACTACCGCATAACAATTTTAATGGAGACAAGAATATGCAATAAATTATGAACCTACTTATCAGTTCCCTGAGACGATAAAAGATGAAGAATAGAAGAAGTTAAAGGTTTTTTACAAGCTAACAACACGTGAATAATACTTTTTATATTCCTACTTATCGTAAGCTACAGTTACTTAACACGCGCGGGTAGGTCGTATGATTACCGCCTTAGTAGCATTAAAAATTAATGCTGGTATTTTTTGCTATGTTCTAATTAATCAGTTAGGTACTGAAGATATTTCCCTTCATATAAATACAGTTAATTAACTTAATCAAGTACCTACTCTTTTAGATCTCACATCTAAATCTTTATTAATTAACCCTAATGCATGAATGAAATAAAATCACGGGCATTTGCAGACGAATTAATTAATTAGAAGTCTTTTTTAAAGCCATGGAGACGATAAGTCCTTCATTAGCGGTCTAAGAGGAAATTAAGAAGTTCTGAACACAACGGCATTAGACATATACGTAGGAATATACAGTGAATTTTTCTTAAACTAGGTTGATACCGGGAATCCAAAATCTAATGGAGAAATTGTCTTAAGATCCGTTATTGTTTTTATATACTCAATTTTGGCACAGTTGGTTTTTTATCAAAGATGAATTATAAGCGTGAAATTAATATTGTTGTTTTAAATGGAATTGAAGAAAAAAAAAAATTAACAGAAGTTGGTCAAAGTTTATAAAATGATTTCATACAGACTGAGAACCACCAAGTCGCGAAAAATCCCTGTTGCTGTGGTCGTGCCGGAGAAGGAGACCGGCGTGGACTGGGGGCCCTTCCGCCCGCCGTGCCAGCAAATCGCATAAGCTGCGTGATCCGATGGTGGACGATACCGTGCTTTTGTCCTCTACTCTGTCTTCTCATTATTCAAAGAACCTCATCAAACATGCCTAAGAAAAAGAAAGGAAAAAGTAAAATAACAGCGGCTACCCTTCTACAATAAATATGGATTTTTGCAACATCAGGGGTCATCACTCCAACATTAACGCGGTCCACTACCACCTCGAGACCGCTCGCCGACCTTTTTTCACGGAGACACAGATATCCTCACCGGCCGACACATCTTACTTAAATTACCCCGGGTCCTATAGCGGTGATACAGACACAGCTCGTTTATTTGAGTACCTGCAAATGGCAACTGACAAAGTTATCGAGCAGTATCTGTATTAATAGTATTGGGAGAATTTAAAAACCGAAGAGCATGCATGAAGAGGTTGGTGAGTGTAGAAGAAGCGAGAGCGGTATGTTTGGATAGTTGCGTCTGGTGGTACCTACTCCGTGCTGTGCAATCCACTTATGAGGATTGTACAGCATGTGTGCGGGTGGACGGTAGCTTGTCGCCCTCGTTTGATGTCAACATTGGTGTCAGACAGGGATGCGTGCTGTCGGCTCGGCTGTTCATCCTGTATCTGGACAGTTGTCTTCAGAGAATAAGAAATATGAATGTGGGAATGCGAATGGGTGACTCAGTGGTCAACTGCCTGCTTTATGCAGACGATGTGGCATTAATAGCAGAATCACCATCCGAACTGCAAACACTAGTTACAACAATGAAAGATGATTGTATGAAGAAAGGCTTACAATTGAATGCGAAGAAAACCAAGATAATGGTATTTGAAAGAGAGACAACCAGAACGAACACTAGGATTATGGTTGATGATGTAGTGTTGGAGCAAGGGAATGAGATTATATATCTTGGAAGTGCTTTCAGCAGCAATGGAAGGTACACCGCTGATGTGGAGAGACGAGTGAGTGCCGGGAATATGGTGAATGGAGCGTTGGGTAAACTTCTAGGCAGTCGATATCTAAGCCAGAAGGCACAGCTCGCTGTACACAACGCGGTGCTAATTCCAACGCTAACTTATGGAAGTGAGAGCTGGGTATGGCAGAGAGAGCATGAAAGTAGAATAAATGCGGTCGAGATGAGAGCACTGCACAAAATTTGTGGCATAACGCTTGCTGACCGCGTTCGTAATGAAGAGGTAAGAAATAGAGTTGCTCTAGAAAAGAGTGTTGGTGTTAAGATAAGAAAGGGCATGCTTCGTTGGTTCGGACATGTAGAAAGAATGCTGGACGAAAGAATGACGAAACAGATATACAATGCAAAAGTGGAAGGATGTAGGAGCCGAGGAAGGCCGAGACTAACCTACCATGACCAAATTCGTCTTGTGTTATCAGAAGGTGATGTCAGGAGCCCCAGGAACAGACGAGCGTGCATGAAAAGAGCTATGAATGTCACAGAAGCGAGTGAAGTATGCAAGTACCGCGTCTTATGGCGCTCGGTTCTCTCGGTATACCCCGCAAGGAACTTGGCGTGAAAATATACATACATGAACAAGCACGCGATCTGTATCTAGTACTATAATATTAAAGGACCTGGACAATATAAATATTGGGAAGGATGATGTCATAGTTTTGTCTATTAGATCGAATGATAGAAATCCATATGTGGTATTACCAAACGTTGACTAAATTTAAAGATAAGAAAATGTTACACATTTGCAAAAATCGATATTTACACATTAATACACTGAATAATTGAAAAGTGGAAAATTACTTAAATTACAAATTAATTGATATAATATGCTACAAATTGAATTTTCAAAATATCAATTCAGTATCATTTAAGTCCTTTATTTGTTATAAAATTAATTTACAAATTGATTACTGAAAATATAAGTTAACTCTCGAAGATTTTAAAAGGACAGGCAGGGAGGTCGATGTATTATGTTTTAGTGAAACAGAGTTCGTAAGATAATATGAAGCTTAACAATTTCAAGTTGGCTTCATCTTACTGCCATCGAAATAGAGACAGAGGAGGAACTTGCATATTAACTAATACAGTTTTTGAAATCAAGCCCTTGTATTTTATATCTGACATACTCGTAGTTAGTAATACTTTGAGTGTTGTTGTACAGAAATAGTAGATATGGGTCTCACCATATTAAATATATATCAAATCCCGAGATAAACGAAGGCACATGTGGGCATTTTCCTGCACAAACTATATCAATTACTATATAGCCTGATTTCTAAATACAAAAACAAGAAAATTGTTTTATGTGGTGACTGGAACATTGATCTACTAGAACAGAATGAAGCATAAGGACCTATTAAGTGCAATGCACAACTATAATATTAAAGCACATATTTTATCACCCCCAAAGGTTAACTTCCTGCATTGACCAAATAGCAAGTATACCGCGGACCACAATATCGCTCAAACACTTAGTATAAACTACAAGAGACAAACAGCTTCTTCCACCTGGTTTGAAAACAGACGTGATTTTAGTAACAATAATATAAAAGGTTTTGCGAAAGTATTTCCGCGCTCTCTTTTTTCGACACTTCGTCATCGGAAGCACTTCAATGTTTTTATGACTTATTAAGCTTATTCTATAATTTGTGTTTCCCTGACATTAAAATAAAAATAATAATCGACCCGCAAAATTGTTAACAAAAGGGACCAACAAATCTGTTAAAACTAAACGGTTACTGTATCATAATTACTAAAGAAATAAATCAAATATCCATAACAATAAAATTAAAATTAATAAATACAGTAAAATTCTAAAAAAGAGTCTGGGCAATGCTCAAAAAAATAATAACAATGGATTAAAAAACATAAAAATAAGTGTAAAGCGACATGTAATACCATAGCTATAACTGTATCAAACAATTTTATAACGATATAAATAAAATAAAATTTAATGGCATGCCGTATTGTGATCCTAACGAAATTTATATATTTTTTTAATAATTGTTTTATTGCCCTGACGAAGAATATTAGCTTAAGTAAAATGACACAAATTTCTAATTCTAATCCTTATCTAAAAAAAAAGAATCTGCATTCTATAATAAATGAATGATTATGATTATAGGGTAAATGGAGCGTCGGGTAAACTTCTAGGCAGCCGAAATCTCAGAAGGTACAGCACGGCTGTACACAACACGGTGCTAATCTAGCCAACTTATGGAAGTGAAAGCTGGGTATGGCAGAGAGAGAGCATGTGAGCATTGCACAAAATTTGTTTCTGACCGCGTTCCTAATGATGACATAAGAAAGAGAGTTGGTCTAAAAGAGAGTATCGGTATTATGATAAGAAAAGGCACGCTCCGTTGGTTCCGACATGTAGAAAGAATTCTCTCTGCCTACCCCGCAAGAAACCTGGCGTGAAGTAAGGCGTATGTAAAAATATATTAGTTTCTTTCCATTAAGATATTAAAATAAACCGTAGATATTTCGCATACTAAAATTTCCTAGTAGGATAAGAAGAAGAAACGGGACTGGAACACTTATCGCTGTTAGTTAATTAGGCTTATTTTTTTATTAAACGAATTAAATAAATAATCGAGATTTTAGCAAATTAAACTTTCAAATACTGTTGAGCTCTACGTTTCTAAAAAACTTCACTCAATACAAGACAAAATTAACTCACGAGTTCAGAGTCTATTCAAATATGTAAAGTGAATAGTTCTTCGAATTCCGTCATCATTTAGGAAATATTTCCCTGAAACCTAAAACTATAATGGAGCAGAAAGTTCTATATGTGCACAAGTTACTAGAGTATAGGGGTTGAATGGAGTGCTAGTTTCGAACCGGCATCGCTTCCAAACTAGATGCAAAGGAAGACAAATAAAGTCTTTGCTAGACGAGTTTCAATTTATTATTCGATTTTTCAAACATACAGAACTTTATCACCATTTTTAGATTACATATATAATCTATGGGACGATTTCAATGAACCATCATAACAGAAGTGTAAATGATTATTTATCATCATTAAAGATAATCTTTAACACATAATTTTCTGGTGAAAGAGAGGGAAGGTGAAGTTTATTACACATTTAGAGCTGTTGGAAATGGCGATGAATAAAATAAATAATATTTTTCTGCAGTAGTAAAACCAGAGTCAAAACATTACTCTCAGCAAGCTCTATTGTGTCCTATTTTGTACACTAAATAAATAAAGTGCAATGTATGAAACGTAATTTACTTTAATTTCTCCTGTCGCTCAACCTGGTAGTCAGAGACATATAAAAGTATAAAATGAATGTCAGATTTTTATACTTATTTACAGTCTGTGAACGGTTACATTTAATTTTTAGTTGTATAAATGCGCCGAGTGGTAGATTAAGCTTTAAAGACGGTTTACTTTGATTTTACTTCTATTTCCAGACATTTTTCCATAGCTTTAAAAATATGAAATAATTTTAATGTACTAATAATATTAGAGTATTTACAGGCCTTTTGTAGGCAGGCGATTTGGCCATAGTGTAATCTCCCTCTGGAATACTGACAACTCTTTGGTGGTCACTTGCTCACCAATGCTACTCCATAAGAACCTTACTTGTATTACGATCACCCATTTTCAGTGCATTAAATATCATACAATGCGCAAACTGTAAGAAAATAAATGATTCTAGTAATCTTTAAACTACAATTGCTGTAATATATTTTTTAATTTGTAAATATTTTACTAACAATTTGAAAATATTTTATGTATTAGCGTTTTGATAACAGATTGATCTTAGATTTTATACACAGTCATAGTTTGAATGATGATTTACAGAGTGAATTGAAGTTTGAAATTGAAAGCGAAAAATGCATATTTTATCACTCTTTATTAAATTTTAAATTTCAGTCAATTAACAGAACTTTTTATTAAATTTTAAGTTTCAGTCAATTAACAGAACATAGTCCGAACTATTCCTATTTTGATATTCGATAAAACGAATTATTACCTAATATGAAATGTTTGGGATACATGTTTGATTATTTGTTTTCCATTACAATTTCTCCTGAAAATTATCTGCTCCCGTTAACAGGCTTACTATGGTATACTTATATAAATTATTTGTAGCATTTCACGGATTTATTTTTCTACAACTTACGTCACGTAGAAGGACTCACACGGACGGTTTAAGCTGGTTGTGGTTGAAGTACGAAAAGCCGGCTAAGTATTTAAGCGCAAGTATATTTTCCCTCAAAAGTTTGAGTATTTTCCCAAGTTTATTAAAAGACGCGATGAATCTTAGTTTAAAGTTTTATAAGACTCGCCAACAGGAGATGGAAAGTCGATACCTTTTTGAAACAATATCTACTTGATAGATGAGTTTGACTTTTGCTACGTTTAGTAGTTTCACAACTTACTAAAAACAAGTAGGTTTTGTAATAACTAACTACTTATAGGTGAGTGTTTATGACTGCACGTTATTATAGATTTTCTATGAAAACATTAACTAATATTGTCATTGACTAATATAACAAAAAAATATAAGGTAAATTAGGTATCTTCTTCTAGCTTATCCCGTTTCCCAATCCATTAGAATTGGCAGTCCACAACAATCCAGAGGGAAAATGAGATCATTCTAAGGGTACTTTTTATTAAAAAAAAAACAATGCGAGCGAAGCCGCGGGTAAAAGCTAGTATGTACGTAAATCCAAAAAGTCGAATTCAGATTTCATGATGATGCACATGCCAGGATTTGAACCAGGAACTGTCACTTAATAGGCTGGCTCTTTATTCACAGGGCTATCATTTTTCGAATGGAAAGGAATGTATAATAACATATATTTTATGTAGAAACTACAAAAATATGGGTATGTGTTGAGTACACTTTTAATAATAAAAATGCGCGAACGCGTGCACTTTAGTATAAGGGGGTATACCAAAACGCAAATGTGCGTTTTTTCAAGCAGTACCTAAGTATATTTAATTAATTTTTTTGGGTTATAAAGTTTTGACGAGCTCCATGGCGGACTGGTTAACAAGGCTACTTTAGCACCAACGCTCATTAGTTTGATTCCCACAAAGGGCAAATATTCATTTACACGACTATTGCTGGTTATACTTATTCGATTATAGAAGAGTGAACTAAGGTAATCTACTTGTAAAGCTGGTCTTTATTTGTAGAATAGAAACCTTGAATAGTTTGACGCTTAACAGCATATCGTATTGATGAGACTTTGTGGAACATAGCTGTAACTTTCAAGATATATAGCTGACACATACTTAACAATTCACATTCTCAGTAACGTAGATCCGAAATGGTTTTTGTAGTATTACTTCCAGAAGAGATCTTTAGGCGTTGTAAAATATGTATTATTTCACTAATAAGGGAAACATCATTATTGACATGTTGCAAGATTAAAACGCTAGCGTATGTGCATTTCATCATCATCATCTCCGGGTCTACCCCGTAGAAAACTTAACTTGAAGATATATATACCTACCTATATAGTTCTTAGAGCGTTCATAATATTTTTGTATGCTCAAAAGATAGGTGAAAAATCTTAGCTTAAATATTTATTTATGAATAAAATAGTCTCGATGCTTTTAATAAAAGAAATGAGAGAATAGAGCGCAGTTAAACACCCATTGATGACAGCTATATAACTTGCAATTTGATCTAATCTTTGTCTGCTTTCGCCACCGCCACTATCAGTTTGTGCAAATTAGCGCCCGGTCGACAGACAGGCATGCACCTGCTAGCGGTAGTGGGTGGATACCGGCCGGCGCTAGTACGTATGAACTAATTGGTGGCGGTACAAAACAGGTTAGACCAAATTTCGTGTAAATTTGCCTTTCGCTAAATAATACCTGAATATATTATATATCTGGAGTGGAAGAAATGTTGTGACAGATATTATATACCGTACCTACGATGCAGCAAGTGTCCGTGGACTAATGTAACTTATCATCAAACCACTTTCGATTCGACCTTAGTAGAATAAAAACAAATAACGGGATAACGCTAAGAAGAAGAAGAAGAGAATAAAAGCCCAAAAGTTTCAATCGTTCTGTCGTCGATTACGACCTGAGAATACATACAGAATTTTCAGAAAAAACTTTAGTACCGTCATCCATTATGCTAAAACCAAACACACAGATTAATATTAACAGACCCTTTTTCGGTTGATTGAATACGTAAAAAATAGTAAAAGATTCCAAGCAAACAAAGGTAATGAAAAATAAACGAGGCGACCGTTTTTATGAACCGATTAATACACGTAGGACAAAACCACACCTGCAAGAGATGTACTTGTAATGGCCTTATGATGTATGAATAATGGACTGGCTGTGGATAATAGTGGGCTCTTGACTTTCTGGAGATTAAGCGGTGGGTGATTAAGCATAACAGTAGCGTGTATTACATTGGCATAAAGAATTAGGAGTGTATAATTCAACGATTTGCTTTTGCTTTCGGAGTATCACCAGTACAGTGCAGTTATTTTACATAGTGTAATAAGCTTACGCCTTACATTACAGTTTCGTCTGTAAAGAATCATGTCATTATAAGGTTCAGGGGTTTTATTTAATATAATGATATGATTTTACACTACTTACCCTCGACTGGGAATTTATGTTTCATATTGGAGATAATGTTATCGATATTCTCCCTCTATCTTTTACTTTTGTAATATTTTCAATCCATTCCGAAGCAACAGTAATATCTGTTTAATTGACACTCAGTTCATTTAAATTGTGTGAATATGGAACACAGTTGCATGTTTGTTCGCAAAAGTGATAAAATGTTATGGAATAATTATATACAGGTCCCACTCCAGAGACAAGCTATTTCCTAGAATTATCACGAACCGTCGCTCAAAAGCTTAATAACTATGAGCCCTTGGATTCCTACAGCACCACATACCATCATGCCGCACTGTATCGTATATGTATTGTAACCGATTTTCTAGATCTTGATTTAATTGATTTTGCAATTTGCCTTTCTTTACGGATGAATGATATGAACTACGAAAATGATTGACTCTATGGAATCCTTGTCTGGAATCGTAATAGTAATGATACCAGGTCGACTACTAATATATCAAGATCTGAAGTTGCTTGTATAATTCTAAGATGATGAATCTCTACACTTAGGATCTGTGCCCATGCAGCTGCAGTAAAGAGTGCAACCGAGACAATAAATCTTAAACGCGAGTAATTTAAAAGTCTGGGTTACTGGCACTCAATCTGAGGAAAATAGAAGCAGCTGTCCTCTATGAGGCAAAGAGAGGAGCACCTCTGCCAGCGTTCGAAGGTAGGGCGGTGGAGTCCAGGGTAGCCTTCGAAGACAAACCGCACTAAGCGCTTCATACGAACCTGTAGTACATATGTCTGGAAGATTGAGTACAGAGAGACCAAAGCGCTCGGAATTTACACAGATGGCAGGTAAATAGAGGACATGGTTGGATCTGCGTTATTCATATAGGATAGCGCATTCGCATAGAGACGTTTCGCTAATGGAACCGTGTTTTTAAGAATGAAACAACTATCGATCATCGGCAGGCTGGATACGGAAAAAACTATCCCATATCTCGTATTACATATACACCCCCGTACACGAGAAAGATGGACTTGACTGGAAAATCCATCTGGCCTGATTGATAAGGAAACTACCTAAACTTCTATGGAAAAAATTCTCAACAAGTAATAAAAATAATTAAATAGTCTAAGAATAAAATAAATTATATTTCGAATGACGTGTAACCTTTAAAAATTTGGTTTTCCCTCTGGGTTGTGGAGATCTGACGGCAGTCGCTCCATGTAAAAATCAATGTCTTCGCCAAATTCTTAGACTTACGTAACGGACCCCGCCAAACCTAATGGATTAGGAAAACGGGATAACGCGAAGAAGAAGAAGACGAAGAACAAAAGAAGTAAAATATTGAGGCTACATATCAATATGTAGCGGAACTGCCAGTAAAAAGTAAATACTTTCTAAGCAGCGCGCAAGTGTTTTGAACGTCTATAGCATATTTAGAACCTAAAGTTCTTTTAGAGACTTATAAGTTACAATAACTCAACTCACGCCTATACTACAAAAACTTATTTTGACTTGCTGAATTTACAAACTTTTGAACTTTGAGGTTTTATTACAGAATTTCTTTGACCACCTTCTGGCTCCATCTTCAGGTTCTTGTACCAAAGTGCTTGCCAAGACAAATCAAACGAGCCCAGAAACGACGGGTCTATTTTCTTTAGTTCAGAAGTTTCTATGACCACAATCCGATTCCATCATTAGATCACCTCCATGGTACCATATTATTGTATTGGCACCGAAGATACGCAAGTATACCAAATTTGATTCCAATCGAACAGGATGACTGTGGTTTTAATTATATCTAATTTAGTTTCCAAGATTTGTACCGTACAGTTTTTCACAAAGCGGACCGTATGCTTGTTTTACAGCGGAGTGAAATAAAAACAATATATTCTTGTTTTTTCTATCTATCTATCTATAACTTCACGCCAAATCCCTTACGGGGTAGGCAGAGAGAACCGAGCGCCACGCGACTCGATCCTTACATACCTCACTCGCTTCTTTCACATTCATTGCTCTTTTCATGCACGCTCGCCGGTTTCTAGGGCTCCTGACATCACCTTCTGATAGAACACGACCAATCTGATCATGATAGGTAAGTCTTGGCCTTCCTCGGCTCCTACATCCTTCCACTTTTGCATTGTATATCTGCTTCGTCATTCTTTCATCCTGCATTCTTTCTACATGTCCGAACCAACGGAGAATCAACCAATTCTTGTTTTTTCTTTACCTTAAACCATGTTAAAATAAATTAATTTCAAGAGTTGTCAAAGTTGTGCTCTTAATACATTTAAATCAATTTCATAACTTATTTACGGCAAAGTGCGTAAGTAGAAAATGAGATTTATTAATCTTTGTTAATTTTACTTGAGAAACAATGCCAGAAATAAGCTCAGTCGAACATAACTTCTTAATCAATTGTCTTAGCAGTATTCAAGAATCAAGGAAGAGTTGTTTAATCTTATGCAATCAAAGGCTAGTATAAAAACAAGGTTTGACCGACTTTGTTGTGTATAAATGTGTTGTGTGTGTTTGTGTAAGTTAGAAACATGTCTTTTTTTTCACCGTTATGCAAACCTTACTACCTAAATTTGAACAGAACTAGATTTAAAGGAACCCAAACCAGGTTACGAGCGGGTGGGGCTGACAACGTACTTTTTGTCAACCGATTACAAAAGAAAATTCTCTCTTCTTTCAAGCGAGCTTAAAAAGCTTCTGAGTATTTCTAAGAAACTGATGATATCTAAATAATCTGCTTTTTCTGTAGGAGGTATTAAACTTTTTATTAATAGTTTAATCGTTTCTCATTTTCTGCTGTACTAACTTTGATATTTCCAAATGTATTTCCATGGCGTTGGATATACAATAAATACATATAATTTACTCCGTATGTATTGGTCATAATAAACCTGATATATATGTCGCATCCGGTCATGATTATGGATAAACGAAACGAAAGCGCGCGAACGGTGGCGCACTTTGGTAGACTCAAGAGGTCGACACTGGGAGGAAGGGAGAGTTAGTGCAAACGGCGGCAAGTGATGACGTCTTGGGACTGTCGTCTCGTTTCGTATTTTCCTGAACATTGAGTACAAGTGTTGACTTAAAACTATAGAGTGATACGAATTGTATTGGAATTTCATTGCACAACTACCCACCATACGCCCGCATAATATCGGATAGACCGAAAAACCATACGAATACGACACATATATTCTTCCTTTTGGAAACGAGAGCTGGGTATAGCAGAGAGAGAATGAAAGTAGGGTTGTGCATCATTTGTGGCGTAATGCTTGTAGACAGTATTCGCAATGATGATAATCGAAACAGAGTTGGTCTGAAAGAGAGTATCGGTGTTAAAATAAGGAGAGGCGTACTCCGTTGGTTCGGACATATAGATAGAATGAAGGAAGAAACAATTGCGAAAGATATACAACGCGACAGTAAAAAGATGTAGGAGACGAGGAAGGCCAAGACTTACCTACAGTAACCAAATTGATCGCGTTTTATCAGAAGGTGATGTCCGGAGCCTAAGAAACCGGCGAGTTGAATGAGAAGAGCAATGAATGTTAAAGAACGAAAAGTGAGGTGAGTAAGGCTCGAGTCATAGGTCGCTCAGTTCAGGTGCTCTCTGCCTACCCCAAAAGAGAGTTGGCGTGAAGTTATATAGACAGATATATATTTTGACATTATAAAAAGAAAATTAAAAAAAAATGTGACAAATTTATTACGACCAATAATAGATTCCATAGGGAACCCTAAAAATAAATATATAATACTAAAACATTATGATGTAGTTCTTGATTGAAATAAAACAACAATGATGTTTATCACATTAGCTTGATGAAATTGGATATAAAACATTTAATTTTCCCTTAGTTTGAATTGCGCTAACGAATACAAACTAACACAGCAATGTAATAGGTTAAAGATATGAGTACTTCAACGTTACAGTTTATTTTAATAACACGAATAGTTAAATATTGAAATAACTTTAGACAGTTCAAAATTGTTTACTTCACAGTTTCTGCTGTAATTGTACGTTCGTTGTATGCAGTATTCCCTAATCGTGCGATTTTCCAATTTTTCGCTCGCTTGAACAATATTTTACCTGGCATAATTATTACATCCGCCTTTCCCGCTATTTATTTTCTCACTTCTCAGGTTGAATTCTCCACTTTCAATATGCTGCACAGTCATTTTAAACGTTTGGCCTGAATTATCTTGACTTTGGGATTTTAATACTTTTCGCATTTGTAAAATGCCGCATATTCAACTCTCTGTTATAGACTGGACTTGATTGAATAAAATTCTATGAATCTTCGATATTATGTGTTTATGTTCTGTTGATTGATTGGTATAATAATCTCAAGAAACAAAATTAATACTCGTTACATTTAATCATTTTTCCCGCTACACTAACCAATTTTTAACTTATACATGTGTCTATGAAATATAATTGTCAATATTTATACATTGATGTACGCAAAGAACTGTTAGTTGCAAAAGCAAGTAATTTTTTGCTAATATATTCCACTAAATATTCAAAAAATTGGCCAAGTGCGAGTCGGACTCGCGCACGAAGGGTTCCGTACCATTATAAAAACGGCAAATAAAAATCACGTTTGTTGTATGGAAGCCCCCCTTGAATATTTGTTTTATTTTAATTTAATTATTTATTCTTAAAGTGAATATATAACTAAATATTCTATGAATATTTCAAGCATCTACCTGTTGCCGTTATCAATATCGAGCAAAAATTAGCAAAAAAATCACGTTTGTTGTATGGGAGCCCCCTTAAATATTTATTTTATTATATTTTATAGTATTTGTTGTTATAGCGGCAACAGAAATACATCATCTGTGAAAATTTCAACTGTCTAACTATCACGGTTCATGAGATACAGCCTGGTGACAGACGGACGGACGGACGGACGGACAGCGGAGCCTCAGTAATAGGGTTCCGTTTTACCCATTGGGTACGGAACCCTAGAAAGGAGCCAGGTAAACGGTTGATTTTATGTGAGAAACTAATTTATTGTTACGATGATATGTTCTAAGAACACTAAAAATAAAAGATCAGGTGCGCACATACGGAGATGTAGTGCACCCATTCATAACTCATTTAATTATATAGTCACTTCTACCTCAACCCGTATTAGACGAAAAATTTACTCGTATCTCCATCTGAAATTTTAATATATCATGATTCATGAATGATATTTTTTGTTAGGATTTAGATTTACGATTACAACTTGATCATGGCAACTTAGGTATAATACTATAATTGGCGAGCTCAGTAGCATCGTGGTTAACAAGGCTACTTTGACACTAACGCTCGTGCGTTCGACTTCCACACAAGACTAACATTTGTGTGCTTATGCCTGAACATGTCTGTTTGTCTTGGTCTTTGTATTTTTAAGAGAGGTCGTATCAAAGTTGTCCGTCTGAGGAAATACCGTCGCACAATAGAAAACAGCAATTAAATAACAGTTCCCTGGAGGGTTGTCCTATTCCTGCGTGTGAGTGAGGTCACCAGTAAGCTCCTAAATAGTTGCTGTGTTAGCAGCAGAGGTGGTATCGCGCGAGTGATACTTAATGTATTGCAAGAGTTCATAGACTACGGTACCCGCGTTGTTAAAACATTATATTTTAGTTTTATATTTTAGTTAAAGCATTTATATTATACCAAATTATTTTTAAAATGGTGTAAAGGGTCCATTATTATATAATAACGTTTACATCAAGTATCTAGGGGCAACTACTGCTAATTAAGGGAGGAAATAAATATATACACACATTTGTGGAGCCCGACTAGGGAAGTAGCTCCACGGAATACCCCATCCATATAGCAACTTCGCGGAGGTTCGTTGTGTTCCTGCGAGTGAGTGGGGCTACCAGTATGTTCCTGAGGAGAAACTGTGCGAATAGCTGAGGTGGCAATGCGTAAGCTTCTTTATTTTACATATAGGTATTTTTAGACTACAATAACCACATTACATCATACTACATAATACATGCATTTCACGGTAAGCGAGAGGGCATGGAAATAAATTAAACGCGGTCGAAATGCGAGTGTTGCGCAAAATTTGTGACGTAACGCTTGTGCACCACCTTAATAAAGATTATAAAGATTAAAACGTAATAGTTAGAGTAGGTTTAAAAGATAATATTTGTATTAAAATAAGAAGAAGCTTGCTCCGTTGATTCTGACCTGTAGAAAAAAAAAATATCCAATACATTATACAACTCGGCACTTATAAGTTGTCTTTTGGGAAATATGTACATATTTGTATTTATCACTTGGTCTTTAGTGAAGCAAAACATCGTGAGGAAACTCGCACCTCCAAGAAATTACCTTTGAAAAGGCGTGTGTGCGTGTAACCTACGAAACCTCTGGTTTTCCCTCTGCGTTGAGTACATCTGATGGCAATCGCTTTGTGTAAAAATCAGTATCTTAGCTAAATTCTTAGTTTCGGGCACCGGATCCCGCCAATGTTAATGGATTAGGATACGGGATAACACTAGGAAGAAGATTATACAACTTTTAACTCTGAAGAACTCATTCATGAACCTTTATGTTGACTGAACTCCCTGCCGAGGTTTTTCCTTTCCTATTGCCTGAGATTCTTTAAAACGGCGTGAAGAGGTTTTTATGGGTCGGCAACGCACAAATGGCACCCCTGGTGTTACAACTGACTGTAATGAAAAAGATACTTATCCGGCAGTAGGACAAGACCTCGATAACTACCAGGCTCCAAATCCACAGCGATTGTATTTGATTTTTTTAAGACAATTGTGAGCAAGTTACGCATGATAAAAACATATAAGTTTTTTTTAATGACAGCATTTTATAATTAATTGAGAATATGGTAAACAATCTAAAAGGGTTTCGGGGTTCGTCCAAAGATAATGTTCGTAAACATGTAGACAAGTGAACAATACACATAATCTACCGGCCGGGCTCCAACAGGGTATTATGGTGATTTAGAATCCGTAGCTTCAGTGAATGCGAGCCAATAAATTAGATCTCAATCAGCACATATGTATTCCTACTAAGCGTTGAATGGATAGACGTAAATATTTTATATTTATTTTGAGGCGAGGAGTACGAGTGCAAATATTTTGAATGTAAACCATCTCAAGATAAATCGAGCAGGCTCATTTGATTGCAGGTAAATGTTTGCATCTAGTAAACGCGGGTTAATATTTACTTGCATTTTGACTGCATGTGTTTGCTTTGGTGAGACACGTATTCAGATTTATTTATATAAATATAGATGGCAAACAAGCATATTTCTTTCTTTTTGTACCCTACCCTATACTTACATTATTTAACACTAGAAACGCACATTAACACGCAAGTAAAACTTAGATTAGATTTGTTCGCTATAAAAACTTTTATATAGGAATACTTGACGCCTTCTATCGATTGGAATGCAGGTCCCTTATAGAAACCGACTTGTATTTTTAAAACTTTTTACCAAGCTTACGACGCATGCAATAATCTGGATTACGCCAGTCCTTAATAATTAATAAGCTAGATAGTTGTTGATTAGTATTTTTTATGTTAACTTATAAAAGTAACATTATGTTCTTTGTATGTTTCTAAAATGAAAGGCCACTTGGTTCATGACTCTAAATGAAGAATTGTCACGCACAGGATTACTGTTTAAATAGTTTAAAGTAGGTTTAGCGTCGCGAAATTACTTCTGACTTTACTTCTGAAATACGAAGATTGATAACTGTGTCACTTTTACAGTCATGCAGCAAAGTGCAAATTGTGTGAAAGGAACTAGGGGATATATTGCAGATATATGGGATTGATAGACCACTGCTCTATGTTCTGCGCTTCACGTACAAGAGTTGCTCAACACGTGTTTGGCTAGATGGCAGCATGTCACCCTAGTTTGTTGTTAAAATTGGGCAAGCAGGGTCGCATTCTCGGCTGTTCATCGTGTATATTAAAAATTGTCTGCAGGTATTAAAGTCAATGAATGTAGTATTGTGCGTGAGTAACAAAGTAGTGAATTACCTGCTTTATGCAGATGATGCTATGGTATTAGCAGAAACACCAGCTGAACTGTAGACTCTGGTCACAATAACGAAAGACGTTTGTGTGGAGAAGGGTATGCTACTGTATGGGAGGAACACAAAGATGAGAAAGTAAGGATTACGGTTTATGATGAAATGTTCGAACAAGTGGATGAGATTGTATATATTGGATGTGGAATGAAATGTATATCGCGGATGTGAAAAGATGAGTTAGTGCTGGGAATAGTGTGAATGCAGCGACGGAAAAAACAACATGGCAATAAAAGCTCGCTATATACAATGCAGTGCTAGTACCAACGCTTTGGACTAAATCGAAAGCTAGGTATGACAGATAGACCATGAAAGTGGAATAAACGTTTAAACGAATGTAGACCGCGTTCGCAATAATTGTTAGGAACAAAGTTGATTTGTAAAACCAGGTTGGTGTTAAAATAAGAAAAAGCATGCTGCGTTGGTTCAGATATGTAGAAATAATGCAGGAAGAAAGAATTGCGAAACAAATGTACTACGCGAAAGTAGAAGAATGTAGGAACCAAGGAAGGGCAAGCGGCGAGCGTGCGTGAGAAGAGCTATGAATATTAAAGAAGCGAGTGAGATGTGTAAGGAGCCAGTTATGTGGCGTTCGGTTCTCTCTGCCCAGCCCGCAAGGGATTTGGCGTGAGTTATAGATAATATAAATAGCCCAAAACAGATTAAGTTCATTCTGAGCAATAAACCCACATAAAAACCTATATATAGTATAGTTATAATATAAGGTATATAATATAAGAAGTTATAATATTTTCTGTTTCTAATCTAGTTAAAATAGGTGCGAAAAGATTAAACTACTGTCTATCTTCAGAACTAAGTTAACAATCATTATAAAGTCCTCTGTTCACTTAACATTCTGTGAACGAGTTTAAAATGAGAAACTTAATCACTGAATAATCTTGACAAACCGTGAATGGAACATTTAATGGTTTATTCGTACCGAAGGATCATGGCGAGTCGTTTCTGTCTATTGTGATAATTTCATCAGGTAAATAAAGCTATCTGAGGCGTAATCGAGCAATAAATAGTGGTATACAAAATATAATATTTTGCAAAAGTGACCTTAATCTATTAACTATTTTACCGTTATCTATCCCCGCCATCTTTTTGATGAATGTTAAGAATTACCAAACTAATACTGCGGACGTTAATTTCTTATGTTATATATGTTACAGAAAAAGTCTGAACTACGGTACCGTCTTAAGATTTACCTACATGAGTTGTTAAGTATTAATAAAAGGGGAACAATTTTTCGGATTATACCATTAGAAACTGGTACATGCTAGGTTTTACCACAGGCGGCTGGTAAATGTTGGTTTTGGTAAGAAAACAATAAGTACTTTTTATTTTTTTATTTCAATTAACTATGCATTCAACAAAGTAATTATTAATCATATCACCAATCAGTCAAATCCTTACCTATATGAAAATATTTTTATTTGGTAAGTATTTTTATTAATTAATTATAAATACCCAGTAATTTTAAATATATTAAAAAAAAAATAACATAATTTAAATAGTCTTCTTAAAAACATTGACTTTGGCTTTCCCTGTACAATTTTAACATCCGGCCACATAGAGCATAAACTGCCAATTACTTGGTTACTAAATTCCTGACCATTATCGGAATTAAGGGTGTTAGGATGCTCCAAAAGTGGGGAAATATCTTGGAGATGATATGTAACTTCTGCGTGCGTTTAGTATGAAGTGCACTAAGGATCACAAATTTAGTAAGATGGTCTTGGTAACGATTATGAATTTACGAGTATATTTTCCATCCGGGTTAATTTGTAGGTCTATGAGATGTTCGATACAGCGTGAGTTCATTTCACTATATGTCATAATAGCCTCAACTGTAATATTTTTATACTTGCGGTTACATTTATTAAGTATCCTCCTCCTTCCACTGTGTCCAACAGCAACATCCACTTCTTCGAGAATGTTAAACAAGCTTTTCGTCGCCGCCTATACTTAAAATGTCATAGCGCTTTATACGCCTGTAATGAACAGCTTCCTTCTTCTTCACGTTCTCGGCAGTTTTTACTTCCTCTACACACTTTGAGTATTTATCCTTATCGAAGTAAAAGTTATCTTCTGATCTTTTTCTAGATCTTTCTTAATTGTTACAAGCTCGTCCATAAAATCTATGGTTTACACTTGTAACGATTTGTAAGTTACTTCCAGACGTAAAATATAATCAAATATCGAATTAAACTCACTTTCGAACTATAAATTATTTTAAAATATTAAAATCACAAAAAGAAAAAGAATTAACTTGCGTGTTTAAACGTGTTCAACGATCGACTGAGGCGAGTTGAGACGATAAAGCTGGTAGGTACGAGAAGCGGGGGTTGCAAATTGCCCGCGAGTGCGTGATGATGTGGCGAACATGTTCTGACATATCTGTATATCGACATTTACCGTGTATTTGAAGTAAATCTTAATATTTACCAAGTAAATGGTGGTTAATGCTCGAAATAAACGTAGATGAAAAATTTAATCGGATTTTACCATAACTAGTTAGTAAATCTTAGGTTTTACCGTTAAATCTTGGGATTTATTGTAGTTCGGGCTTTTACTGTAACATATACATATTATTTGTATAGGAATTTTGATAATTTTTAATCATTCTGCTGGTGCACAACAATAAATAAAAAAATCTTTTTAACACTATTATTTTTTCTTCGTTTCTCTTTATTAGGTAAAGATACCCAAACGTAATTTTGGGTTACGTTCGAGTTAGATATGGATCACATTAGCTACCAAGTACTTAAATTAATCAGATTACCGTTTTGTTTCATGCCAATATGCTACTACATTAAATTTTTAAAATTCCGTACCCACACAGTGCCAACGGAACCCTATTACTAAGGTTCCGCTTTCCGATAGTCTGTCTGGCCATTTATCTGTTCGTCTGTCCATTTGTGCGTCTATCTGACGTCTACAGGGCTGTATATTTTAAAACGTATTAGTATATTTTAATTCAAATTTTCACTACCAGTATACTATAAAATAATATAATATTCAAACAATAGACATCTCTAATGTAGCGTAAATTAATTTTCCATATTTTTTGTAAGCGTAATTCAACTACATTTCATTGTATTTTTTAAGTACTAGGTCAAAATTGATAGAATTGGAGTTAAAAGCCTGCTGTGACTAATGATATTTAACACACTATTTTCCCACAAAATATTTTTGTTATGATCGCTACCACGTAATGCAACCTTTTTTCATTTATATCATTCCTGTGCAGGACAGCGTAATTGTGTTAAGAGCCCTTATACTGACCACTAGCGTCGCCATTGCAAACAGTATCTCATAAGTGAGATGAAACGCATCCAAAAATATATATTGGTTTTTGGACCTACATAAAATACATACAGTTGAAACCTTTTGATAAGCAGGCTTATTCGGCATAAATTAATATTCTTCCCACATATTATCAAATAATTTTTTATCATACTGACTTTATATGTTTGTTCGGGCTAATCTAATGATCGTTCATATCTAATTTTGTTTGTTGTTACGTAAATATAATGAAAATTATATAGTAAAATAAAAATTCATGGTGAAAGAAACTTATTCTAAGCTAATTGTATCGTAACGTTGTTAAGCTTTAGCAAGGTGAGCTCATTTATTATATTTCAAAATCTTATTAAAAACATTACATGCAAAATCAAAGCCTGACTCCACCTGGTAAATTTCAATTGAACAATATGATATAGTTATGACAGGGCTTTTTATGCAAATTTAGGTAACTACTTGTTTTTGATTTGATGTATGCCTATTTTTATTGAATATATATAAACAGTAAATATCCTATTTACTACGGCACATTTTAAACCATATTCGTACAAATCATAATGAAAGGGCTCCACTTATTTCGTCATTCGGTACAATATTGTTTTTTGTATTGAAATTGAACTTTTAAAAACGAGTCAAGTGCGTGTTGGACCACGTATAGGTGCCGACTAAGAAAGCATTTTGTTTGATATTACCACCACATTAATGGACTTCACGGCTTTATGGCTTATTCCGCCTATAATGGACCCATATAGTGTGATGGTAACTAAAGAAGAAGTAATAAAATTAAGTTTCGTAAGCACAGTTAGTCAAAATATTATGTTTGTGTTTTTAATTTTATAAGTTCATTTTATAGGTTGATCAAAGATTCGTTAACTTGTAAAGCCTATTTGGTGAGATAGTTTTGAATTTAATTCCGTTACATATAGTACTAAGGATCAGCAAGTTGAAGTGGCAATAGGCGCGCCACATAGCTCGAAGAACCCAAAGCCGTTGGGGCAGAAAAGTTCTCGAATGGCGACCACGAACCGGAAAACTCAGCGTAGTACGGTTCCCCGCAAGATGGTCCGACGATCTTGTAAATATCGCAGGGAGCCGATGGATGCAAAAAGCACAGGACCGATCGCTGTGGAAGTCTAAGGTGGAGGCCTATGTTCAGCTGTGGACGTCCTTCGGCTGATAAGATGATGGCGACACATACTACTCATCATTATCATCCGAGCATTATTCCCGGTCGCGTCCTACGCTTTTGCTTCGGAGCCCAGGGTCCGATTTCCAACTTTTATGCACTTCTCCATTTCGCATGTCCCTGATTATGAGGGAGCGCTGGTGGCTGCATTTCTATGCTGCTTGTTCAGCAACTCGTGGACATATGAACACCATCTCTCCTTCACCATGAGGTCCTTGCACAATAGGTTGCCGCAAAGGTCTCTTACACAGTGGCACTTGGATATATCCTGTGCGCATTGACCATGGAACGTGCCAACTTATATATGAGATTCTGCTCCTCAGAATATTCCAACTTATCGTACATAGGTTATAAGTAGTTTCGCCTGGCTCTGGCTACAGCTCTTTTAGTGACACGTTTCGCGGCCCTATATGCGTCATGGTCTTCATAAGATCTGGATGCTAGCCACTTTTGAAAGAGGGGTTTCTTCACCCTAATCTCCGTCTGACTTTGTCGTTCCACCACCAAGTCTCCTTGTTACACCTGCGCTCTCCCTTAGTTTTTCCAAGCTCTGCTTGTGCCGCTCCGGTGACGGCCGCCTGAATCCTATCTCAGTGATACTCGACTGGTTCGCCGTCGTTAACAACGCACATACCGCAGGTAGCCGAGGCGAACTCCTGGGACTTGACTTTATCAAGCAGCCACCACCTAATTTTGAGTCTGCAGTGCTCAAAGCGACTCTCCTTGGGCTTCGCGCAGAGGTTCGTGACAAGGAGATGATATTGTGCAGTGAAACTGTTGCCGACTATGACCTAGCAGTTGGCTACTTTGCTGTTGTGGTGTCTCCTGGTACGTAAGAAATCTATTTGGGTAGCATGTCTTCCGCTCGTGTAGGTGATTAAAAGTTCAGATTTCGTTTTGAAGTACTACTCTCGATGCCAGATTGGTAGCCGTACACGTCCGGAGGACATCCTCCCCCTCCGCGTTACGACTACCATATCCAAAGACACCGTGAATACGCTTAAACTCTTCCCACGCCTCACCCACATGTCCGTTAATATCACCACCTAAAATGATCCCCTGTGACAAAGAGATACTACAAAGCACTGTACCGAGTCGATTCCAGAACGCTATCCCATCACCTTCGCTACAACCAGCATGCGACGCGTAAGCACTTATCAAATGAGTCACAATAAGCACTTTTACAGTCATAATCCGGTCACTGAAGCGGTTCACCTCCAAGATATCGTCCGGAAACTCCTCAGAGAGTGCTACGGCTACCTTGTTCTCGCCACCAGGTGCACCGGTGTAGATCAGCTTGTAGCCATTCCCAATGAGTCGGGATCTGAGTCTCCTGCAGAAACGCCACGGCCAATTTTCGCCTGTAAAGCACATCGGCCAGCTTCCTCGGATCCAGTCAGCGTGCCAATGTTTCAGGTTGCGAAACAGATTTTCTTTTTGACTCGTATCTTTAGCTGTGCACCATTGCATGGTAGTCCTTGTCCACTTATCACAAGAGTCGGGCGAGGCTCCTACGCGCCGTTTTGCGGCAACTCCCTATCCGTGGCACTAGAACTTTTCTTTCTTGTCATAATAAATTTGGCTTGAATTTATGAATTTTGAATATATAATATATATTTATGCTTTTATGGAAGCGACTACCGTCCGACCTCCCAGCCCCGAAGAGAGAGCCATATTCAAGAAATATATGGTTTTGAAAAATGTGATTAGTTTGTAAAAAAAATATTAATCATTTAGAATTTCCATTAAATATATATAAATATATACATCTATTACATGTAATACTTAAATTCATCTTCTGTCTTTAAAAGCATTCCGATTTAGTACCTTTCTACCTGGAATTTTATGTATGAGAAATTAGTTGTATAATTAAATTAAAAATGGTGTTATACCCGGCTGTAAACGACATAACGACCCGCTTTGGTCAAAATAACTTATTAGACAAAAATAATAGAAGATAGGTACATAGTATAGGTCGTTTTACTTGTAAATTTTGCAAAGTGAAAAAGCGCTATCCATAGAGGGTTGGTACTGAATTATATGCGATATGATATATATACAATTAAATACTCAAGCTAAAAAGCATCGAAGAAATATAAATTATTTTATTACTCAAGCTTGTCTCTATTATCAAGATCTACATTAATCGAAGAGCACCTTAAAGTATGAACAAACTTAGGGGACATTTCTACCACGAATTTCTTTCACTGATGTGCAGAAGTTATGCTTCACATAAAGTGCACTCCACCAACGTACACATGAAGATTGGCTACGGACACGAAAGCTTTTTGATAAAAATTGTGGTGTAAAATATAAGCTTCAATGTTAATAGCTTTTAAACAAATATTCAAAGTACGTATTGATAAATTCAATACCGGGCCGCTCTTAATTTTCCTAAAATAATGATGTCAAGGAAATATATTGGATTTATTGTAAAGTACAGCATTTCGGATAAATTGTAAATTAACCTTACTTCAGTGAAAAAGCCTTGGTGTAAAAATAATCCAATTTCGTTGTAAATATACTGTATAGCTTGTTTGTTATACATCCTGCAAAGCTGTTGTAGGGAATAAATAATTTATCTCGTTGAAAATAAACAAGTGCTGGTTGGGCGTAGGCGTAGGCGTGATCGACGATACGTACATTTATCCGAGTAATTATAAACAAACTAAATCATGCTTTGCAAGTTCACACACTTTTGACAGCCTTGAATTGCTATGTACTACAAACCTAACAATAAACGAGCAACTGCAACCATGTAAAAATTAGATTTCCACGTTTATTGTAAGGATCTTAAAAATTTTGATTGAAAGTTATGTACTGAGAAATATAAGCTTTCAATATGCAGAGTAGAGGTAGCAGAATTTCACGAAAATATGTTGAATACTTTTTTGCGTAATGAATACATAGCGACAAAAATAAAAAAAATAGAAATACTGTTATGGCTTCTGTAACTATTTATTCAATTACAATTTTATTATACGGAGGTATTTAAAATATGCTTAATCTAGAAGATCTTTTATCATGTTCATTTCTATAACATTTTTAACATTCATATCATGTTAAATTTAGAGTCTATTTTTACATACTTATCGCTTATTTACGTCTTTGACGACATGGAAAGGAAGCTTAATAAAAAAAAATTCATTAGCAAAGAACATTTTAATAAACAGAGAGACCGAACAGATGCTTTTAGCCTTAGAGCATAACCTTGCTATCAAGCTACAGGGCTGTGGCTATTATCAGGTTTTAATTAATGGGTTGATAGGACGTTAGCGATCAATAAGTGCCCGAAACATGTTATTATGGAAATAATATCGGTCCACGGCTATTAATAAACGAGTTTTCAGACAAATGCTGAGCTTCATAACAGCACCAAGTTCCAGAATAAGGAATGATGAATCAGCTCAAACGTGACTAGAATGAAACGTTTGTGTCATCATTAGAGCTAATGAGTGATCGTTAATGTATTAGTTAGTCCCAATATTAATCCACCAATTTCGAGCTCTTTTAGATGATATTGCAACAGCTCAACAGAACGAATTAGTACTTAAGCCCAGGGCAAATATTTTTGAAAACACAAGTTTTAAATTCAATGTCATATGTAGCAATACCTTAGAGCGGGTGCATCAGTATGTTAGCTTAGACCTTGTGACTTGGTTCAGGGACGAGCTATGGGAATTGTTGAAAATTCCATACTTGCACACAGTATTGAGCCCTTGTATCCAAGGCGAGACTTTGACACCCATTTTGTGTTCTACCTATGATGAGTTGCTTTTAGAGGAGCTTCTGTTCTTCGTTTTACTATCACAATAGCGAGTGATGTGATTGTTACAGTGAATTCATGATCTAATATTAGTTCAACTCCCTGCTCAGGTATTCCTCATTGACTATTGTGTGTGGTACAAACTGAGGTGTTTTCATCTGCATATGTTTGTCAAACATTTTGAGGCGTGAATAAAAACTGGAGGAGAGAAAAACTGCTCTGTTACGATCCTGATGATCAGTTTTTTTATATCACTTCGAATAAGAAACAACTTGCCTGTATTTATGAATGCTTGCAATAGAATTGCATTGGCCGCTGACGTAACGCAATTTAACCTCATGCACTGGAACCGCGAAAGTCACCTACAGTTCGGTTTCAGAGAAGTTTTCTTCGAGACGTCTTAAGTTATGGAATGCACTTCCTTTCTTGGCATGCTGTGTGCAGTAAACCCATCGCCTCTGTCCTTATCGTAGTTTAGATCTTTTCTTATTAATCGTCGCCATTTGGTGAGGATTGATGCAACTAGGTCTCACTGGTGCCAGCTCCACTCTGGTGTTCCTCAAGGGGGAGTACTAACAATATAACTTCCAAGCTCTCCTCCGTCCATCTCTGACGATGAATATCGCAACCATCTTAATTTGTTCCTGGTGCGTCTTCGTAGAACTTACCACATGTTTACTTTGCTTTATCATGTCCTTTTTCACTCCACAGCTCCAATTTACTTACGGTACTAGATGATCGTCTGCGGTCTTGCAACAAGCCTCTCTTGTATGTTCCTGTCCCCAACACCTACAACTACACCAAATTTTTGAGTGCGTAAGCAGCACGTCTGTGGAACTCGCTTCTAGATGTAAAAATGGCACAAACGATAAATTAATTCAAATCGAGCGTGATGAAACGCTTCAGATATTTTGGAGTACTAGTCTTATTTTGTATTATATTCGTAATCAATCGTGTATATTATCTACTACTTCTTTTATGTGTGTAATCCTAAAGTATTCTTGTGTGTACGAATTTTCATACGTATTTTGTCAGTCTCATTATCTACTCACATTGTTCCTAAAACTCTCGCCAATCCTATATCTTCAGTCAATTTCTCTATAGTTGACTGGAAGAGATCCCTAATAGGATAAGTCAGCCATTGTACAATACTAATTCCTACCAAACCATGTACATAATCATTATAATGTTTATTATTGTACAATAAAGCTTTATACAAAAAAAACTCTTCCAATGTTTGGATATAGAAAAAAAATAAGAATGAAATAAAGTATATTAAGTTGGATGATAGTTGTATTTCAAAATTTACCAATAAAAATCAGTTCAAAAGCATACCTTTCAGCATGCAATATAGCACGAATTATATTTTGACAAAACATGACGGGCAAAAATGAAAATGGCTGATATCACTTTTGCCTCTTGGTATATTTCATAAAAATTATGAATGGGTGTCGTCCGTTGCTGGAGCGAAGGAGCCGGGTTTAGGGGATAGCTTCCATTGTTTATGCATGAAGTTATTATTTATGACCAAACGGCGTCTTCCCGCCATTGGCTTTGAAAGCTAGCTAGTGTAGCTTACTAGGTGGCTATCTAGATTTTAGCCCAAAAATTTACGGTATTTGGAGGCTGCGATGGATATTGCTTCCACCTGAATTATTGCTTTCTGTCTCCACATTTTGTTTTACTTACTAATAAATTTCCGTAAATTTCCTTCAAAAAATATTCGTATAGATATAGATTATCATAATCTACGCAAGTACGCAATTGTGATTTGGAACGTGTAATTAATAAGTAGACGAGTATGTAAATGAATAAATAACTAATGATATACAAACAAAATACACGTAGCTAACCAGTCTCTTTTAGTTAAATGTGTGTTATGTGTTGCGTACGTAATACGTACTTATATATTAAGGGCCATGTAAAACTCTACACAAAAATAGACGAAGACAAAAAAGTTCCGTACATTTTCGTCTTCCGCTAGTCAATCGATTTTCTTCTTCTTCTTAGCGTTATTCCATTTCCATTAGGATTAGCGAGATCCGCTACATACACTTTAGGATTTGGCGATGATATTAATTTTGATGATGATAATACCATTGAGTAGTGATAACCCAGTGGATAAGGAACCGGCCTATTGAGCAACAAGTCTCCGGTTCGAATCCAGGCATGTACCATTAAATCCGTGTTTTCAAATTTATATACATATTTGTAATTACCGCTTGCTCAGCGGTTAAGGAAAACATCGTGAGGAAACACGCACGTCCACGAAATTATATTTCGATAGACGTGTGACCAACTTAAGATAGGCTTGACCTCTGGGTTATCCTAATGGTTTGGGAAGGGGGATTACGCAAAAAAGAAGATGATAATACCATTGATGAGCTTAAGTGTTGAAATTAAACTATTTTTAACGGAAGTATCGCGTGTTTTATTTATTTTGTTGAAACCTGACGTTTCGAACGCTTTGCAGCGTCCGTGGTTGCAGGAAAGCAAAGCGTTCGAAACGTTAGGTTTCAACAAAATAAATAAAACGCAGGAAATAGTTTCCTGCGACCACGGACGCTGCAAAGCGTTCGAAACGTCAGGTTTCAACAAAATACATAAAACACGCGATACTTCCGTTAAAAATAGTTTAATTTCAATGTGTAACAATCGCGAAAACCTAAGATAATAGCTAATAGCTAGCTTAAGTGATGTCAGAAAAAAAAATCGGTCACAACAGAAAAAAATTGGGAACTGCAAATTGGTGTACGTTTTCTCAAAATTTCAATATTGATTGTTGCTAGCATGAGAATAGTGATTTTAACTAGTGCAGTACTCTTTAGAAATGAACTTATTTACATGATCCAAGGAATATACCGTGCGTCAGACTGGCATTTATTCCTGAGATTGGGGCTAGCCCGCTGTGTACATAGAAAATAATCACCTGACCCTGATAAACGTACATGTTACAACCTACTAAAAACTAAATAGTGTTTTAATTCTCCCATTTATTACCATTCTCATGTCAATACAATACATTATACAAATACACTTTAGCAATCGTCCATTTCTAAAAATTAACGATAGCCTTATTTTTGAAAACAAAATAGGCTAGATTATAACGCAAAAATTCTTTAGCAAATAAAGTGACAAATACAGTCATATTTTTGTTCCTTATTTTCGTAGTATTTACTGTTATAATAAAGCAGATCATCAAAAGATATCAATATAGGCATTTTTCCACATCGACAATTCGATAATATATGTATGTATAAATTACAAGATGTTTACACTATTACTACCCGCGGGGCAAGTTTAGTATATTTGTACTATAAGGTAAATTTCAAACTAATACACAACTTAGCATTAAGTTGTTCAGGTACTGCAAATAGAAATAAGTGTGTGCCTGCAAACGATAGCTGATTGATGTTTGTGGGAGCGTCAGGAGGTTAGCTCGGATAGAGACTAATTGTAGCCTATCTTCCCTTGAGCTAGACGTACAACTGATTTGTTATAGCCAGGTAGTAATTTAAGTGATTATTCTTGTTTATCAATTATTTTGTTTATAACTATGTATAGTTAAAACATGAATTCACTCAGCGTGAATAAAAATGATCATTAAATAGATACAAATGAAAAGTGAGACAACATCTACAAAATATAGATATCAAGCTGCAGCTGCAAATCCAAAATGATGGTTGCTAGATAAGTGATTTTTTAAATGGCGAATTAAACAAGTAAGTAGAAAAATAGTTCCAATAATTACACGAAGTCCATGGAATTCATAAATACTATCAGCAATAGTAAAAGGTGCTTCAAAATATTGATATGCTTGAAGAATAGTAATATTTTGTAATTATCACTTGCTCAGTGGTGGAGAAAAACATCGTGAAGAGATTGGGATGGCAAAAAAATATATTTCACATGGGATGGGACCTAACCTGGGGTCTCGGGGCTATGGAGATCTGACAGTAGTCGCTTCATGTTAAATCGATACCTTCACCAAATCGTAAGGCTTAGATAGCGATCCCAGCTAATCCTTATGAATATCCACAACTATATTGACGGTATATACAATATGAATTTACAAGAAAGATTTAAATCTGAAAACACTAATTTGATGGTACATGTCTTGTCAACAGGATCCAAATCGGGACCAGTTATCACTGCTCATTTACATACCTACCTTGTACATACTTTGTTAACTGTACATTGTTTACTGTTGGAATCTGGATTCTAGAAGTGGTAGGTATGTAAATAGGTATGTACATCCTTTCAACTTGCGAATAAATAGTGAAAGTTAAGCGTAAAAGAATTGCTCTAGACGAGGAAGAGAGTCTGACAAAGAACTTCTAGGCGAATATAATACTCTTCTGTGAGAGGTATAGAAGTCTCAGGGTGGTTCGTCAGCATCCAGAATGGATAAGATAAAGGCTGGTGATATTCTTTCTATCACTCAAGAAGTGTTGGAACGGTGAAGTGAATATTTTGGAGAAATAAATGTTTATGTCTAGAATGGTAACACACACTGTGAATGAGTCAGTGGCTGACTCAAGAGTGCCAGCGTACCATGAATATGAATCATGGAAGAGATTAAATGGCCGATACCAAGTCTGAAAAATGGAAAATCAGCGAGAATCGATATGATTAAACTAGGTGTTACCTACGTTCGTCCTGAACGTCTTCTGATTTATGGTGGAAAACCGGGAGAATCCCGAAAGATTGGTGACCCGCATTCATCGTGTCCTTGTATAAAAACAAGCGACTGTACATGAACTGCGCCAATTATGGGACCATAATTTTGACCACTTTAGCAGCTAAGTTTAAAATTGTTGAAAAGAGAATAAAGGCGAAATCTGATGGAATGCTTTGGAAAGCACAGGGTGGATATCAAAATGGCAGACGATATACAGATGAAGTTTTTCCCTTTCGCAATATCTTGGAGAAGCCAATATAGTCAGAGATATTATATATATATATATATTATCATGTTAGAAGGTTTTCTGTGGTTATGTAGATGTTGAAAAAGCATTTGATAAGATCGTGAAAAAGGATCACTGTGATACTGCTGTATAATGCATTTATGAGGAATATACAGCATGTGTGTGGGCAACATGTCCACTAGTTGAACTGAGAGAGAGTAAACTAATGAATACGGGGTTTATGGCTGATAATGTGTTGAAACAAGTAAAATATATTTTATATCTGCGAAAAGGATGAAACATACAACGTTGATGTAGATAGACGGGTGAGTGAAGGCACAGCATGAATGGAGCGTTGCGTAAACTTCTATGCAGTCGAATCCGCTTAGCACACAGCACAGCTCGCAGTACACAACGCAGTACTAATTCCAACGCTAATTTATGGAAGTGAAAACTGGGTATAGCACAGAGAGCATGAAAGTAAAGAGTAAATGCTGTCGAGATGCGAGCATTGCAAAAAAATTGTAGCGTAACATGAATAACAAAAGACATACCCTGATGGTTCGGACATATAGAAAGAATTCAGGGTGAAAGAAAGACGAAACAGATATGTAATGCAAAAGTGGACGGATGTATATATATGTATATATATATATAAAACAAAGTCGTGTTAGTTACACCATTTATAACTTAAGAACGGCTGGACCGATTTTTATGATTATTGTGTTTTTGGATTTGTCTTCGTCTGGAATAGGATAATAAGTATTAAAAGAATTTATACCATCTAATAAGTTAACACACCATTTATTAATCCTGAGGCGGTACGAAGTTCGCCGGGTCAACTAGTACATATATATAAATGGTGAATAACAGAATATAACGGGAGAAGTTGTAGTCCTGTATTGTGTGAATCACATCTCTTTATGTAATGTATGAGTGTATTAATGATTGATTGAGGGATGATGAAGAGTGAGAGAATGAATCCCGAATTTAGCCACTTATTAACTCGCATACATATTAATAGTCAGAAGAATATTAGACGAAAAGTACAAATTTTGTATTCTATATTGAATGTTTTTAAATAATTCATTACATTATTTACATATAGTATCAAAATAACATTCTAGAATGAATTTCATTATCCGACCTAAAGAACTTCGCAATATTTCAACGAATTCGAAGCGAATACATTTTAAATAAAATTAATTACCCAACTGTTATTGAATATTGTTTCTGATTCTTCATTATTTTAGTTATGTAAACGTAACATAAATATTACGTCACTGGGAGCTTATTGGCTTTGGAGATCTTTCGATGTTTATGCCTTGGTTTACGGTTCTATCACGATTCCGATTAAATTGTTAAATTATCTCCGATATTTTTAGTTGCTAGATAACAAAATAATTACTTTTTGGATTTGGAGAGGATATCAGGGTTATTACAAAACATAACTGTTGAAATAGCAGCAGGGCACAGCGATATACGAAATGGAATAGGCCGATTGGGATTGTATTTCTACTTTACAGAAGATAGCAGTCAACTCACATAGAGAGGTAGGATGCATTGAAGCGATCTGATTGAGGAAATATATCACAGAAGGCCGGAGCCAAATTGTGTAGGAGCAGAGACACTACAAGGCTCCAGGCTTCTAGTATTCCTGCGAGTGACCTACTGATAATGTCTAACAGTATGTTCCCGAGGAGTTGTAGTTATCAGCGAGGGTAGTAACACAAGCGGTACTGCATATTGCAAGTATTCATAGGTTTATTTTAATTTTTTATTTTATTTTATCAAGTTATAATTTACAGGACAGTTTTCTTAACTAATTACGCCAAACTGTGAAACAGTTAATTGGCGAAAAACAAATGCACTCTTTTTTAACCTACTAGTTCTTAATAATATTCTTATTATCAATCGTAACAGTATTACGCACTAGAATTTAATGGTACTTATTGTAATGTAATGTACTCGTGACTTACGGTTACCGTAACCACTCCACTCTAGGTGGGATTGCATATTAGTTTGCCTCCCGTTTAATTGTTGTTAGATAGGAACCTAGTAATATTGTGATCAGGAGACCAAAATGCATACAAACCGTGTGGGCACTTCAACTTTTGACCACAAAGTAACGCGACCATCATTCTTTGTGTACAAGCCGTAGTAAGCTAAGATAACAAGTTCACGTTTGGTTCCACGTGGTATAATAAACTTGAAAGGATGTTGTCGGCAAGGCCAGGCAGCAGTTGCTGTTCTCCTGCTGAGTTACATAGAGCGCTTTTTTAAACAATTTAAGGAAATTATAAAAATTGAATAAGAACCTGGCCTGTTATTTACTAAAGTAGTTGAACATTTCTAAGTTGCATAAAAATATGTAATAAAAACGGCATATGATGTAACGTTAATTACTAAATCGCAAAAACTTGGGATAATCAATATAAGTTTCGATTTTTTTCACTTACAAAAAAGTGATCCATAACAATAAACAGACGTGGCAGTAAGAAGTATTTGACGATCTGCCAATATTTATCTGCCAATAGGAACACGATATCCCTCCAGGGAGTTGCTATTTTTCTGCAGATTTCTGTGAAGTGGTGGTACTTCTCTGGTTGGGCTGTTTCGATAAGCCCTACCGCTTTTAAATCTATCTATCGCAAAGCTGAATAAGATAGCACGTGCCGAAATTTTTAACAATAAACAGCCTACAATTTGCATTATAGGCGTTAAGAAATATTTACACGAAATTAACGGTCCGACAGAAGTTGCCGTGTCCGAAAATAAACAATCATGTCCTGTAAACCGAACGCAGCGCCCATCTACCGGTTCCAGTTGTGAATCAGGATTTTTTCCTAATTCACCTACAAAAAATTACATCGAAATCGATCCAACCGTTTCGGAGGAGTTCACACGGACTGAAAAAATATAAATATAAAGATAAATTCATTCATAGGAGTGAAATGAGAAATGTCCTATAAATTTATAATTAGAGAACTAATGATCTTTGTTTAGGTTAAAAGTTTTATACAATTGTAAAATATCTCTACAAATATGTTATGAAAACCCAGCCATGCCTTGAGGGTATGTATGCAAATGGCGAACAAGTGGACACATTTTATTTGAACTCGATATTTCGAATACTCACTAACAGGAGGTTTTTGAATATTCCATTTGGATAGAGGGTAATCTACACCTACGTGAAACCTGCGACGGGTTGCATGTTATTTTTAAGAGCGTAGAAAACAGACCACTGTGTTTTGTTTACTATCTGATTAATGAAAAGAAAATATTTACGGAGAAAATGAAAATTTATCTTTCAATAATTTGACTATGAGCATACTTACTTTTTTATACACTAAATACACTCCACGTTATTAATGAAATCTGTATACATACATACACGCTGACATGAACGAATGACGCGGTGTAGGAAAATCTATACCACTTTCTTAGATCATATCTTCAGGCAAATTTCACAACATCCCTGATATAAAAGTAGTTAACAACGATCGTTGATAATAAACCAAATTCTCAGCTTGCTGGTGATTTCACTCACGCGCAAGAATACAAGAAGCAAATGCGGATTTGTTCTATATGATAGAGAACTTAAGAGAGGTAGGGCGCATAAAAGCAGCCCGTCTGGGAAAGTACCTCCACCTCACAGAAAACCGCAGCCAAAAAACATCTCCCTAGAGGGTTGTTGTGTTCCCTGCGTGTGAGTGAGGTCACCAGTAAGCTCCCAAGGAGTTGCTGTGTAAGCAGCAGAGGAGGTATCGCGCGAGTGATACTTAATATATCGCAAGCGTTAATAGCCTACGGTATCCGCTTTACATTAGGTGGGCCGTATGATTGTATTCCTCCCGACGTAGTATAAAAAAAAAATGTACCCACCTGCAGATAACGTTGATTTTAGCTCCAAAGATGACAGTGATAGTCTATTTTTATATATTATTTCAGCATAGTGGCTCCTCTTTGCCTGATGGTAAGCGTAAGAGGAGCCAAATCGCAACTGCAACTTACAAAATACCACACCGTATTTTGTCAGTTGACGCTGTCCCGCAAGATGCTTCTTCATGCTTCGTTTGAAGGATCCCATATTGTAGGAAGGAGGGAATACATGTGCAGGCAAGGCGTTCCACTTTTTAATGGTACGACAAAGGTAGGAGTTGCCAAACTTTTTGGTACGTGAAGAGATATTCTCAACAGTGAAACGATGACATCGCAAGCCCGTACGTGTGGTTCTATGACGGAAGGGAGAGGGTGAGATAAGGGAAAACAGTTATTCAGAACACTCGCCATGGTAAAGGCGGTAAAATACGCTTAGAGAGCCTATGCCCCTACGGAGTTGAAGAGGTTCTAGGTTTTTGGTGACCTCTTCGTCGTCAATTATGCGGATAGCCCGTCACTGTAATCTGCCAACCAGTATATTTTAGTAAAACATTAAAATTAAAAAATATGTTCTATATATGTTAAAAATTATTTTCACAATCTCTTATAATGGGAATCCACCCGACTAAAATAGATTAAATTTGTTTATGGTACCATTTGAAAATATCAATCATTATTCAATCAATAGCAGTGAGCAGTGATAAGCCCGTGGATAAGGAACCGGCCCATTGAGAATAGGTCCCCGGTTCGAATACTGGCATATGCACTACTAAATTCGTGTTTTCGAATATATATACATATTTTCATTTCCTCGGCGGTGATGGAAAATATCGTGAGAAAACCCGCATGCCCAAGAAAATACATTTCGATAGCCGTGTGACCGAACCTAAGAAAGGTCTGGTTTTCCCTCTGGGTTATGGAGCTCTGACGGCTGTCGCACCATGTCAAAATCATTACCTTCGCTAGTTATCTTTAGCTAATGACATATTCTAACGGGACAACGCTAAAAAGAAGAAGAAGAGAATCATTATTCAATTAACAAATCAGAACCAGAACCAGAACAGAATTCTACAAAAGTAAGAGTAATTCATACAATTTCTAAATTGACAATTATATGATTTGAAGCAAAGGTTATTTTGTTTTTTTACTACCTTTACATTTAGACACATTTATACACATGGATACCATTAGGATTATTTTTTCTTTAGAAGCGAAATCTATTAAAATATTTTTTTGATTCATACCTTTCCGTTCAGAATCGGTCTTTTTAATTTTATTCTATTACGTTCCACCGGTTCTATTTCATTCTATTCAATTCCATTCTAAAATTCGATTTTTGCTTCTGAAGACATTCCTTTAAAATCACAAATCATTTCTCAAAAAATCGCTATACCTTCACATTCGCAAAGTACTTTCTAGCTATCATTAACTTGAAATAAAAGAAAACTTCATCTACTTATACTTTAGGATTTTTGAAATATCATCTTATTTCATAAATTCGATTTAATATACCATGTGAATACGTATATATTTCTTTGTATAAGAAATTTGATATTATCATTCCGAAAGCTCGTTGAGCTGGAATTGATTTTATTATACCTGTAACAATAGACAAAATTGTCTATTTATATGTATTAAACTTTCATCTAAACCCGATGCACATTTTGAAAGTACTTTTGGGAGTCATCATTTCTTATATGGCTATTTCCTAAAAATTCCCACCAAAACGACAGGCGTTTCAATAAAATCGTGCAACGTACATCTTTCCACTTGCGAGCATAGCGACGTAACTTAGTCACTGTATCGTCTATTGTACGTCAGCTTACGTTCTATCCCGTGTATACCCATTGAATCGTGAAAGCGACTTTATTTAATGCGACATAGTATTTAAATACGTGACTATGTATTCCTGTGTAATTGTGCATGAATAAAATAACGAGTAAGTTTTGAGATTTGCTATACATTGCCTCAGCGCACGTAGCAGTTTGGATATTTAGAGAACTTATACCTCTATAGTTTGTTCGATGTTCGATGACGTTGTTCGGTGTAATAGAAGACGCAAATTAAGTTACGACGGCCGTTGTCTGTCTAAGGATCTGTTTATCGAGCTCCTTTGAGACGAGCATGTTAATCTACTGTTAACTCTGGCTACCATAGATCTCAGCTTTACTATTGTTGAGTGGTTTAGCGGTATGGGATGTCAGTAGTCTACTAGTTGGTATGTTGAGGTGTAACCCGACTTAACAAGCTGCTTAAGTAAACTGTCTTAACTCAAGAGCTTTACAACAGTTGCTCAACACAACGCGTGAGCGATATTTCCTGTATAGTGAGCGTCCATAGCTTAAGATAACAACGTCACATCAAGTAAATTGTATGCATATTTGTGTTCAAACCTCATTTTATTAAAGTATATTGTTAGAATTGTAGATCTAAAAATCATACCGAAGCTTTTATGAAAAAGTGGAACTCTTAATTGGAGTGCAGATAAAGCTTATTTCTCCAACGACAATGTTCTGTACACATTGTGCACTTTGCCGATTAACAAATGAAACACAAAGATATTCAATTACAGGCAGCTTCATTGAAAAGTATAATAAACAATATCACTTCCATAAAAGATGCGTATTTCTGAGAGTGAGTGAGGCTACCAGAAAGCTAATGTACCGCGACATACGTTAGTAGAGTCGAGCGAGCGGTAGTCCTTGTATTACATGTATGTAATGCATATATTTGAGCTTGAAGTAAGACGAGCCGTATGCTTGTGTGCTATCTGACTTACTATAAACAAAGTATACAGGGCTACTGCATTATTTTCTGGTGTCATACCATTTATCATTTCCGTGTTTGTCCACTGCTGAACATAGAGCCATTCACCTCGATCCACCTGCATCCATTGACTCTCTACAAACCTCTTGTGGTCGTCGCTCTATCTATTTGAGGGTCATACTGCGTCCCATACTACGTGTACCAGTACGCGCGCATCATTTAAGCACCTTTCTTCCCCAGCGGTAGACGGTTCTACGAACTTCGTGGGTGTTACTTGAGCTTGCTTATTGGATTATGTCGGATATTTTCATTTCTGATTCTATCATGCAGAGAAACCCCGAGAATAACCTTATAACTAACATAAATAACTCGCTGACGGCGGCGAGTTCACCCTCACATGCTGGAATCGCAATGGTCGCGTACTGTGCGGTTTTAGAGAAGTTTCTTTCTCTATCATTGTGTGTAAATTCTTAAGCTGTGGAATGAGCTCCCAACCAAGGCTTTTCCAAGGGACTACTGCATGGAATTCTTCAAGATGTGTGAAGAAGTTTTTATACAGTCGGCAACGCATGAGTGACACCCCTGGTGTTGCAAATATCCATAGGCTAAAGAAAAAAGAAAAAAAAACCTTCTCCGTACGGTCTACAGTGAAGGGCCTATTCTCAGTTCCGTATGTCATCACTAGCAATACACACTTTTGAAAATTTTTACTCATCAGGCGTTGGCGTATTTTGGACGAGAGGATGTGTATAAGTTTCCTGAACGCAGCCCATCCATACCATTCACAATGGACTACATTTCATAATAGTTATAACTGTGAAGTTAATATAGAATAAGCATATTTCATCTTTTAGACATAAACTTAAAAATGTTAAAGAGGCCGTAGATGACATTTATACGCCTGTATTTTCAACAATCTGTTCCGAAACAGTTTCGATTTAATTGAAAAGTCAGTTCCAGAGCTCTCAAAAAGTTTATAAGTAGACAATTAAAGTAATTAATTTTAATATTTTAACACGAAATTTCTTTAGTCCGATTATAAAAAAAATAGTTAAATTAGGAACGAGAGCCCTCCATTTTATTTATAAAGTTAAATAAAACACAACCATTTATTTCATAGTGACCATTCAAATCTCTTTAATGTTTGTTAACAGTTAAATTTTATAGAAATCCTGATGGCTAATAATTTAAATTGTAAGTTGAGATTATTTGAGGAAAATAATTATACATTACTTATTTAATAATATATTTAAATAAACTTACGTACGTATTACTTAATCAATTGAGTAAATATACGTAAAATAAATATAATTTATTCGCGTAGAGCCTGTGGAATAAGCTTTTTAAAATCAAACTTAACATCAGCTTTAACACATCTTGTAGTGCTTTAAAACTTAAATTAAATTCTGTGAACACAATACCATCTTATTAAATAAAACTAAACTACTCACTAACATATATTACCTATAAATGTTAATAACTCGGCAGCGTATTTTGTGTAAAACTTATACCTACTAAGTAATTTGTAAGAAACGATTCCCATGATGCAGATTAAACCTTATGTATGGGGATCATTATCAATAAAAAAAAACCTAATGGTACAGTACCGGCAGCGTAGTCGACGGGTTATTGGTGATTTTTGTTTATTAACTACCCCATCGAGAGTGATATCATTAAAAAGGGATTTATATAACTTAACAGAAGCTTCTCTGATCGTTTTACAAAGTTATGTTCTTTTCATTATCCGCCTCTAATATCGCTATTTTCAGATAAATCTGGAAAATAACAAATAATCTGTTTTTTTATTACGCATGTATTTAGATTATACAGTATCTTTTAGTTCAATAAAAATAAAAAGAAGTATGTCGGCCTCAAAATAAACTGCTTTGGAAAAATAGTACGCCACACTGTTACTTTTGACTATGAACGATAAGTTGTATATGATAACTCCTATTTTTCCTAGTATAGAAATTGCTATGGAATTTTTCATTGTATTTTCCTGGACATATCTCTGACGAATTTATTGTTTCTATTGAGAGTCGTTGCTTTGAGCAATTCCAGTTATTCTTAAGCCTGACCTATACTTGTCAATTCACGCCTAGCCCAAGCCTGGACCAAACCTAGCACAAATGAAGATAAAGATGACATTATCTACGTCAATTAATGAACTTAAAAAAACGTGGAAATAATAACATAATATATTTTGCTTTCGACTGCAATTACATATTTCACTTTGAAATTCAATACAGCACCAATTTTAGTACCAGGAGATTTTCATCAATTTTTTTAATAAAGAAAATGATGTTTTTACTGGTTTTCCCTCTGGTTCATGGAGGTCTGACAGCAGTATCTTCGCCAAATCCTTAGACGTATGTAGCGGACCCGAATCTTAATGGATTAGGAAACGATAGCGCTATAAAGAAGGATTCACTATCAATAAACGCTATAAACATAGATATTCGTTGTCTTATCTTATGATTTTAATCTCATTATAATAATTCTAATCTCGTATTATAAATAGCTAAAAAATCGACCTGTAACAAGCCACATTGTGCGGTGTGTACGACAAAGGCCAAGACTGTATCTTCTAGCCGTGACGTCCTGTTCAAGTGCAACCTTCACATTTAGTATATTAAGAGAGATGGCAGCCGTGCCACTTTTATGAAAATTTCTAAAGCACACCTATTAAGGTAACTTTTTCTTCATAACAAATGATATCTTCCTTAAAAGAAAAATGACATCATCAAGTTTGTTAAGGTTCCGACAAAAGTGTACTATTAAAATGGCTCCTTTGCCTGTTGGTCAGTTCAGGCCATCTATCTGTCTGTCGATCCGTATGTCTGTCTGTCTGTAACAGGGCTATATCTTTTAAAGCATAATAGGTGGACATTATAAAATTTCACAAAATGTGCATTACTATGGCCGCTGTAATAACAAATAAGATAAGTGAAATAAAATTAGGAATTAAAGGGGTCATCAAACGAAAGACGTGTTTTATCAGTATTACTTGTGTATGGTAAAACGGACTCCGACTCGCACTGGACTGACACTTTTTTATTTTAACTTCATGATTGACAGACACAGTAAGTTATTAACTTAATTTTCATTTCCATGATTCTAAAAGACCGTATTCGCAATGATGATGTTAGAAATAGAGTTGGTATGAAAGAGAGCGTCGGTGTTAAAATAAGAAGAGGCATGCTCCGATGGTTCGGGCATGTAGAAAGAATGCAAGATGAAAGAATGACGAAGCAGATATACAATGCAAAAGTGGAAGGATGTAGGAGCCGGGGAAGGCCAAGACCTACCATGACCAAATTGGTCATGTTCTATCAGAAGGTGATGTCAGGAGCCCTAGAAACCGGCGTGCGTGCATGAGAAGAGCAATGAATGTTAATGAAGCGAGTGAGATATGTAAGGATCGAGTCACGTGCCGCTCGGTTCTCTCTGCCTACCCCGCAAGGGATTTGGCGTGAAGTTATAGATAGATAGATGATTCTAAAACTCGCGGACAGCCTGACGAACAGGGCGAAACTATCACTTATCCTTTATAAAGTCTTTTGACTATAAAATCCAAAGAGTTCCAAGTTAAATCATTGAAAGAAGTAACAAATAAGTACAATTTTTAATAAAAAGACATTACTTCAAAGTCCATTTTCTATTGTTTCTTTTCTAAATATTTAACCTAACAACATTTAGTAACAATACCGGGTACTATCTTACACGAATAACCACTGAACTGGTTCCTCTAACTGACTTTATAATAAACATTTTTGCCATTCCACTCAACGGAAAAATCATTCTCGAATAAATTGTTGAATAAAACGCTTCCGACAATTTTATTTACATCAATTTTATTTTATAGCTCGAATAATTGAAATTAAAAAAGGTAGATTGGAAGTAAGCAGGCAAAGGAATTTTAACAAAGTATGGGGAATTATCTCTGCAGGTATTTTTATTATTTGATTGCGTCTGTTTCAAAAGGTATTCGGTATGGTGGTTTATTTTGATACCTTTTACAATATAGGTCAATCATGACCTGAAAACAAGATTATACAACGTAATGGCTCCAGTTAATAACCCGAAACCCGAAAGAGCGGCGGAGGTATATGCCCTAGATATAGATATAGGATATTGAAGGTAAGTAGCAGGCTAAGCAACCTGGTTTATTGCATACATATTCGTATGTCGTTTGCCTGGCTAGGCTATATTAATCAGACGTCATAATAACCGTTTAGTATGCGCCTCCACAGTACGGATACCAAAACTAATCTTCCTGCACATCGCATAACACATACATTACATATCCCCTGTGCAGAACCATTGGGAAAATACCGGTACCTTATAGAAGACTCAGTTATATATCAATTCACTGGGGGATTGCTGTATTATTACAAGTAAATGACAAGGTAGCTCATGGGGTTATACTCTATTAGCAGCAGTAGAATTCTTCTATCTTTCTATATCTTCATGCAAAATCCCAATGCGGGGTAGGCAGAGAGAACCCAGCGCCACATGGTTCGTTCCTTACATACTTTACTAGCTTCTTTAAGACTCATAGCTCTTTTTATGCACGCTCGCTGATTTTTAGGGCTTCTGACACGACTTTCTGATGACACACGCTTAATTTGGTTACGGTTTTATCTTTGGTCGACTCCTTCTACTTTCGCAACGTATATCTGTTTCTTACCTTTTGCTTTCGTACTACATGTCTGAACAAACGGAGTATGCCCTATCTTATCTTATCACTGGTACTCACTTTCAGACCAACTCTCTTGTTTTATCTTCATTGCGAACTCGGTCAAGAAGCGTTGCACCGTAGATTTTGTGTAATGCTCGCATCTTGACGTCGTTTATTCATGCTCTCTTTGCTAAACCTGGATTAAGGATTGGCTTCCATACATACGCCTTGGTATAAGCATCGCGTTATGTAAAGTGAGTTGTGCCTGCAGGCTCAAGTAATTACTGCCAAGATATTTTCTCAACACTAATTATACTATTCCCTGTCCTCATTCGCCTGTCCACATCAACGCTTTTTAATACTGTTTGTTTTCTCGTTAACTGAACTTTGTTTTTATCGCATTTAGTTGTAAGCCTTTTTCCACACAGTCGTCTTGCATAATAATGACTTCACTATTCATTATGATGAAAGATGACTGTGCACTTCATATGGCGTGTCTGCTATTAGCATGGCATCATCTGTATAAAGCAGCCAATTCACCACTAGGTCACCCGTTATAGATGTACGATCATAGATGTTATTCCCTGTAGACAATTATCAGGATACAAAATAAATAACCGAGCTAACCAATAGTTAACTGCCGCCATTAACTGCCTGCACACATGCTGAACACTCATCATAAGTGAAATGTACAGCACAACGAAGGGCACCATCAAATCGACATCCCGACTACTCTTTCGCACTACTCTGTCATATACTTAACCAAGATCAACAAAACCGCACAAAACGTTCTTGTTTTGCGCCGGATGCCACGGTACTACGGGGTGAGAAAACTTGCTCATAGCATTACATCAAATTCCAGTCTCACTCTTATTCTCCTCTGAATTATTTTTCTATACATTTTTGCCGCTAAGCTGATCAAACTGGTGCAGTCAATCTGACCTGATCATCAGAAATTCTTTGCAGCGAATGTAAAATAATTTTTAAGGTATCGCCATGGAACCAGTAATAAACAAATGCTGAAGACTGTAAAAAGAACACCTCCTTTCACACATTCTGTGTTAACACCTAACAATATTATTTTTGACATATCCACATTATATTTGCCGCAAGATCGTGACTGCTTACTCTGTGATATCTTATGATAATATATAGTTAATAGATTCCTTGACGACACAAACTCACAACGTGCACATGTATTGTATACACCGTTAGAGATAATTAGATCAAGGAACTTGATGTAATATATCAGATCGCGAAATCAAACGGTTATACCAATTCCATCATCGACAAATTGTTGCGTAAAAAACGAGTAACATCGTTACTAAACTATTATACGCAGTTTCAAATATTTCAATACAAAATATAGATACTGCGAATTTGTCATACCTAAGAAAAATTACTGACAAAATAGTTAACATGTTTAGAAAAAAATACATCACGTTGCTCTCAAAACATATAGACAGAAAGTCACATTCGCCGAACATCTTATAGACAAAGGACATTATTTATCCCTTACTAACACATATAAAATCTTACACACAATAGATAAAGGACTAATATTGAATATTAGGGAACAATTAGAAATCGTTAAACATATAAATTCTAAAATCTCTCTTATGAACAAACTCTTATGAACAACAAACTGACGTAAGGAACTCAATTAAATACCTTTTCATTTACCCCTTCCACCCCTCCTTTTTCTTTACGTAAAGGACGGAACTGAGATGAATTTGTCTCCCTTCTAGTGACGTAGTAACGGCCCACAGGGGCTATTTATTCGTGGCATGTTATTCTAACGACTAACATCTACATCGTCTGAGGATGCCAAGTGGAGAGGCGAAACACGTGTCGGAGAAGCCAGAGCACCAAAGGTGGCGGGTGTAAGCGGTTCACATTTCAGATGGCGAACACTCGCAGAGACAGCAGCAGCCGAGGCAGAGACGACCGGAGCAGCCATACCAACGGCGGCATGTATCTACTAATTGTAGTGGGTGGGTGAGTGCTGGCCGGCACTATTTAGCATGAACTAATCGGTAGCGGAAGCATACAAAGTAGTTTAGATCAAACTCCATTATACTATATACAATTTTATGATAATATAGTCACATATGCGGATAGCCTTGTTTGGTTTTGTGTGAATTGACAAATAAATTAATTTAAAAACTGCTGGAAAGACTCGTGATGGGACTTAGATCAAAGAGCGCCTAGTCCAAACTTCACCGAGTTCTTGTTTGTTTCTTTTAGTTAGTCCGTAGTTTATTTTAGTTTCGTTTACCACATATCTAAGGTATCAAATGTTTTCAAACTTAACAAGTTTCACAGATTCTTGATCTCTTTTTAGTTTCAACTTATTCGTATATCCTGGACTGTGATGTCACAAACATTCACACAAGTAAATTGTAATATATATTATTTTTTCGAGCTTCTCTAGTAAACAGGCGCGTAACTGAAGTGAACTTGATACAATACAATACAAAACTCTTTATTGCACCAATAAAATATACAAATATACATAGTCTATATAGGAAAGTACAATAGGCGGCCTTATCGCTAATGCAATTTCTTCCAGGCAACCTTAACTTAAAGGAGAAATTGACGAAAGTAAAGGTAGGTGGCGCATAATGACAAAGTAAAAGAACCTTATACAATTATACAATTTATCTTAACAATATAGATGCAATACAAAAGTATGCAGTTGATAGTATTACTTAAACACTAGCTAATAGTACGAGTATGAAATAATTATAATGTTTTACCTTTTGCGTGATATTACAGACAACGGAAACTTTTTTATCTGTGTAGGTACATATATGAACTTTTAAACAAGGTTTAAAGGCGATCAACATATATTCCTTCATTTAATGAGTTATATAGTGAATCTTCTAGACAATTTAATAATTATAGATTCGGTATTAACATCAAAAGATTAAAATGACGACACTAAACTACAACATGATTGCAAAGTTTAAGAGAAAATTGCGTACCGTACGGAGTAGCATAGCCTTCCAAAATCACGATGATGTTTCCTAGACTATTTAACTTTCCTATTAAGAAATGTATAACCTGAAAGTCACACGACAGGGTACGAGCCAAGTTCTGATAAGAAAACGGCAATACACCGGCTGGTATGTACAACACGAATAATTTAGGACTACTTACGTCTCAAACCTACATGCATGCGATTTTGTATGCGCCATAACATTTCTTTGACCGCCTAGATGTTCAGATTTCATGCACATATTACGTATAGCTATGGAATTATTAATATCAGATAAGTGTAATTTTCTCACTTACTACCTCACTGATTAAAAAACCTACATCACTTCTAAGTATCAAAGTGTAAGAAATCAAAAAAACCTTCGTAGTCGATTGTACTGAACTTGTTATCGTGTTGTAACTCGTTACCCTACACGTTGGTGTTACCGATAAAATATAATTTATGTTATAGCTCATCTTGTCAATGAAACAAATCTTACTGAAGTATTGAGAGCAATACGTTGAAGTATTGCGATTGAAAAGGCGATGTGATGTCATTACTAAATAGCTCGGGTAATGTCTTCAAAATCAGGGTAAAATAATACGCTAGATTTTCAAAACATTTAATGAGCAAGCAATTAACCTACTCTAAATCTATAGATATAGCTTTTAAAAAATAAAATCAGTCGACTGTGAGCCGGTCTCGTTTGCCATGGGATGCGTACATACATGAGACCACAAAACTAACTAAACAAATTAAACTTCTTTTGTGAAGTAGTAAGGTAAGAAGGCCTAATGGATAAATAACCATCCTCGTGATCAACAAGTCCCCGGTTCGAATCCTGGCATGTACCACTAAATTCGTGTTATTGTCACTTGCTCGGAAGTGGAGGAAAACATCGTGGGGAAACCCGCACGTCCAAGAAATTATATTTCGAAAGATGTGTGGCTTTACCTATGATAGGTATCTAAGATATCGCCAAATCCTTAAGTTTAGGTAGCGGATCCCGCCAATTCAAATGGATTTGGAAACGGGATAACGCTTAGAAGAAAAATAAGTATTACACTCCATAGCAATTATAAGCTCCCCGTAAAAAAATAAAATATTACTTGACTTACTACAATAAACTATAATAAATATCTAAATTTGAAATTCGTAATAAATTCAAATTGAAGTTTACTACTAAATAAAAGTATTTTTATATATTATGACGAACGCAATGGTCAAGACTCAATTACCACAACTATATCGTTTGTGTGTTACCAGAAGGTGTATGAGGAGACTTAGGACCCGACGTGCATGCCTCCAAATAGTCTTGAGTGTTAAAGAAGCGAGTGAGGCGTGCAAAGTCCGTGTAGTAGCGAGTGAGGCGCTCGGTTCTCTTAGTCATGGCGTGAAGATGTAGTAGTGGTGTGGTTAGAAACGGTTATTTTAATACCAAGGGTAGCGGATTCGACTCTCATCAGAAGACAAACATTTGTGCACTATTGCACTTTCTTCGGGTGTTTTCTATGTATCAAAACTAGTTATTTACCGAAAAATAGTTACGTTCGTTTATCATTTGTCTAGTACACATAGTACGCGCTTCGCTAAATGTGGGGCTAGATGGAGCTGTATAATTTGTCCACAAATGTTATTAAGAATATTACGTGATATGTACTGGGTACGATTGTGTCTCTCTACATCGTTATGGTATTTCGTGATTGAACCATCACGTTATTTTTCTTCATCATTATCAATTACACAAATCGAACCTAACTCTTAAGAAAAAGCACGAGTCAGACTTGGATCCTACGTTCGATGGACCGGATGACTGAGTTCGTATGAAAAAGAAAAATTATTTCCAATCAAATTAGTGAATTTAGGAGTTGTATTGATTGCAATACAAGGTAGCAATTAGAAGTAATTATATTTATATTAACTTTATCAACGATGACAATTTAAATATATTAGCTTTTAAAACTCGAAGAGGAAGCATTAATTCCTCCTCCCTTCAGTGATTCCTTTTTTATCATTTTGGTAGAGAACCCTAGACGCAAAACTCTTTATAAGTATATTCAAAACATACTAAATACAGTTACGTAGTAGATGGACTTATGTGTATGTTCCCTAAAGTTAAAATGTAAATGTGGCAATAAAATACATGTGGAAAAACTCGGTCTGCGGTTTACGAAAAAATGGTAAAAAAATATCACGGAGCTGTAAAAATGCGCTCACCCTTCGTGATATCTGCTGGCAAAACTAGCAGACGAGTGCTCTGAAGTGGTCGCAACACCACTCGCCGCTGAATAAATATGGATACGCTACGCCAAAAGTTTTGCAAATTTACCTGATTCTGTTGCAAAAATTTTTCTTTTTGATCCCACTTTTCTTTGTGAGGCATCTTGCTGCCTACACTTTCTTTTCTGAACGTTCATTGTACGATAGAAATACTATCTATCTATATATATATATATATAAATGAATGTTTGTTTGTATGTCCTCTATGGACCCAAAAACGGCTGGGCAGATTTTGATGAAATTTTCAGGGAATCTTCAGATCAGTCCAGCGGGTGATCCTGTGAGGTTTGGTAGCAATCAGATCACTCGTGCGAAGCCGAGGCGAGTAGTATATATATGTCATTGGTGTGATATATTATCATCATCTTTCAGGCAGTATTCGTCCACCACTGGACATAAGCCTCCCCTCTAGAGAGCTACTTGGCTCGATCCTGAGCCACCTGCATTCATCGATCCCTATATGGATCCCTATCCCTATATTTTTTTTCATATCGTCGCTCCATACAGTACTAAATGTTTTTTCCGAGCAGTTGTCCATTCTACTAGTAATGTGGTCGACCTACAGCTACTTTAGCTTGCTTAAAATTTGGGCTATGTCAGTTATTTTAGACCTATTGCCGATATCCTAATTACTGATTCCATTGCACTGCGAAACCCCCTCGGGGTTTATGTAGCTCTTTTCACGGCACGCTACGTGACCTTGAGCTTCTCCATACGGCACGCATGAAGCGTCAGTTATGTATATGTATACATAATTTAAAGGCAAGACTCTTGAGCATTGACCTCATATCTGACTGACTGACTGTCACCGCTGCAGCCCAAACCGCTTGAACTAAATTTTTTTTTACAGGGGCTAGATATTCTATTTGCTCCTGATGGTCGCCACGTAAGCCAGTAATCCGTTTTGGTTACAGAATTTTCATTCTATATAAAATCAATATAGAGACTAGCGTCTTTACAGAAGCAAATCCAACTATATATTTTTCTCCTTTTTTTATCTCTTTCTTACTTTTTGGTAGTATTGAATATAACCCAGAAGTTTCATCGCTATCGGATGAATGGTTTCAAAGTCTATAACGGACATAGGTACGAGTAGAAGAAACATTTTTTGTGTTTTATATATTAAGATTTATGGCAAATTTTTATGACGGAAAATTTTAAGGCTTTTAGTCGTATACTAAAAGCCTTAAAATTTTCCGTCATAAAAATTTGTATGTTTGTATTTAATTACTTTATTACACAAAGCTTATGCAAAGAAAATAAAGAAATAATTAATATACACACAGGCTTATCCGTATAAGGGTTGACTAGAAGAGTCTAGTCATCCTTAAAGCTTTTGAGAGGACTGTAAATTAGCAAGGATGAAATATAACTATAACGGCCAAAAAAACTATTCACGTTTAGATATTGCACGACGGAAATTATTATTTGAAAATTAATTACAAGCTAACAGTTCTAAGCTTTATCAAATGACCTTTTATTGCCATTTTGACGGATTTCACAGAAGAAAACCTTTTCACATTCAATGGTAAGAAGTTCGGATTATTTAGCGTCAAAAATTGTGAACAATTATTTGGCTGACGGTTGTAGTACGAGATATCCAAAAAAGTCGTTCACACGACCTCAGTTTGTCATCAACAGAAATGAAACTTTTCTTTCAAATATTCCTGTGCATATGACGTCAGTGAACAGGACGTCGTACAAAAAAATGTGGAAGTTCTTTGCTTTCGAAACATCTGAAAAAATCCTTGACATCTGACCAAAACAAAAAACATCTGACCAAAGACCAAACATCTAAGTGCAGACGGTTTAATTTATCCAGAGAATCTTCAGTCAAGTTCAAGAATGTAATATCGCCTTGGTCAATTATTAGAGATTAAGAGAGAGAGGGAGAGAGCAAGGATCGTCTTAGTGAACACTGGAATAAAATTCGAACGCGGCGCAGCGATGCAAACACGTTCCAATGGATCTCATTAATCTGAGGAGCCCAGGACAATGTAAAAAAGGCTTCGCTGCGTAAAACTTAAAAAAATCACTTCTGGTAACGAGAACGCGAGTGCCAGTCCATTTTTTAAATAAAACTAATATTGTTAGTGCGTGTCAGATATTGCACATTCAGTATTTCGTGCCACAATTGCAGTTGTATAAAAGAGTTTGTCCGACGTATACTTGGTATATATTAACATTACGAGCGACACGGAGGTTCCTGTTCTAATATTTTTTATATAAGATTGTGTTGTGCGGTGAATTGTTAAATTACCGTCAATTTATGTGCACCAAAATTAAAAATTGTTCGACCTTCTACTAAATTTCTGACATAATTACATAAATCGGAGGCCATATCATTTTGTATAATTAACGGATTTTCTATAATGCTTCCGTTCATTCCATTCTTTCATTCCATTTACAGTATTAGGAAGATATAACTAGAATGGCCGTAAATACTGTTACATAGAAATTTTCTTTTTTTCAACTCTTTGATTATTTTGAATTTGGACAGTGTTTATTATGTTAAAAACTTCTTTAGATTTCCCGCCGTTTTACATACGCCATTTTTCGTATTTATTATCAAATTACAACATGAAATGGGATGTTTAAGGAAATAGGATTGCAGTGATTGCCTTGCACAAAGTGGGTATGGAGCTGTCGGACATATTTAAGACACTTCAAAAGCTTGGTATCAGCCGTATGTTTGTATACCTATCAGACGTATGTTCGTATACCTACAGATATACCAACATTTCGTCTGTTTAAGAGCATAAAAAATCGGCGGACGCCCCGATCATCGATCGCCGCATAAATACAAAAGAAAATTAATGTTGTTAAAGCCAAAACTCTCCGAAAACCTATTAGGAAACAAAAAAACTAATCGCGAGAATTGAAGATTCCCGCTTGGAAACGGTTGCGTATAATAAAACAAGACCTGAATGAAGCTCGACGCTTATCGTCGACATATTGTACATGCCATAAATCAATCCCTACAGTTAAAGAGATCAAAACGCCTTCTATCCCGATGCGCAGGTAAAAGGTACAAAAATATCCTCTTTACTGATGAAACAATTTTCACGATTAAAGAGCACTACAACAAGCGAAACGACTTACTGTATGCACTTAGTGCACGCGCGCAGTTCTAAAGAACTCGCCTAAATGGTCGGAAAGGAACAACGTGGTCATCATCCTGTGTCAGTAATGGTTTATTCTGGTGTGTTTGGGGGTGTCTTACCAAGGAGTCTCAGAGCTTCATTTTTGTGAAAAAGGAGTGAAGACTTCAGCCAATGTTTATCAAGAGACTGTCTTGGATCGTGTTGTGAAACCCGCAAAGACTAAAATAAACCGAATAAAACTAAATCTGAACTGCTTAGACTACAAATTATGGTCAGTTTTAGAGCACATGACCTGCTCGAAACGATACGCCAACATTGCGTCTCTTAAGAAATCTCTGGAGCAAGGAGTGGCTAAATTTTCCATGGAAACAGTGCGTAAATCTATAGATTCGTGAACAGACTGTTTAAAGGCCTGTATCAAAGCCCAAGGTGGTCATTTGACGTACTATGCACACACAATATAATACATAAAATTGTGAGTCTAAGTAAACTTCATTTTCTAATCAGTCATGGTTGGCACTACAAAATTCGTCATGTTTGCTCACTGTTGACGGTCTATGAAATGACGAAAAGTACCTACCTTATGCGAGAGTTTGTAATTATAGAAACGAAAAAAAAAATAGATTTTGTAGACCTTATACACTTATGTTATATTTTCGGGATACGATCTATAAAGAGAAATGGAAACCTTATGAGATCATTTATTTGTCTGTTACAGATAGTTTCAAGGTTTATACACATAAACTTGATATTTGGCGTGGTTAAGTAAGATGTCGACAATAACAATAAAAATTACCCAATACTACGAGTAATGCGCAGCAACCTTATACATGCTTTATTTTAATATAATATAACATTTGTTTGTTAATGAGTTGTAAACAAACCACATTACAGTTCCTTATCCCATCTTCTCAATTAGCGATTCGTGAAATAAAAAATAATAAACAAAAATCAATTTTTGGGTTACTATTTTGTGGTCCTAGAAATATACTCGTACGAACGGGGCAGACGTACAGTCAATATAGTGCTACAATAAGTTTTCATTTTTTCATTTTAGCCCGAAACGCTGAGGATTGGAAATAAAACTAAATCAAACGATTCGACTTATATGGGAGATCGAAAGATTTTAATAAATAAGAATTGATATTCCATGATTCAATTTAATCCTAAATGAAAATTGTAACGTGCAACAATGTATTCCCAAATAGTAAAAATACATTATGTTAAAAAGCAGACTGTAAAGATATTTACAGAAATATGGAATGTTTCATATTTTTAGTGAAACGCATTGAATTTTTTTCGACAGTGAAATATGTTATGTTACTTGTTTGGATTATTTTAAATATGAATAATTAAAAAAATATTAATTTGTTACAGTCTTGTCACATTATTTTTGCACTGTGACTACAGATTTTGACGAGGTAGTTACCCAGTGGCGGAGCCGTTTGCAATGCTTAAACATTGAGGGTCTTGGGTTCGATTTCCACACAGGAGAAACAGTTGGGTGCATGAACATATCTGTATGTCTCGGTCTGGATACTTTTAAAACAGGTACGACGCATCAAAGCAGTCCTCTAGCGAAGTACCGTCACAGAAAACCGCAGTCAAATAACAACTCCCTGGAGAGTTGTTGTGTTCCTACGAGTGAGTGAGGGTTCCTACCGGTAAAGCTCCCAAGGAGTTTATAGTAACAAGTCGGCATCGCTCGAACGATATCCCAGGTACTGCAAGCGTTGATAGGTTACTATCCTCATAGGTGGTATATGGTTGTACGCCACCCCTCTTTATATAACAGACATAAAATAATATAACATTGTTTCGACAAAAACAAGTCAAAACCAAACAAAAAACCATCAGTGTGCGGTTTCAAATCAAAATTCCAAAGATTTTCTAAACCTCGCAAACATTACTCTACATATATTTATTACGTTATTTCAAGTCTCTAAGTCACCATGTGATACGGTTTTTACAAACCTCTACAAGCCTTTTTTGAATAGCCCATTTCAGGTATGCTCATCGGTTCTTACAGCCCGTGACACCCTGATATCATTTGAAAGGCATCTAAACAACCCGACTAAGGAAGTTTATTTATTTATTTATTACACATATATTTTTGATAAGCATTACAGCTGAGAAGCCAATTCGCTTATCAAATACTTAATAATTTATAATTATAAACATAAATAATAAAAATTATTCACATTACACATGCATCATTAAGATTGCATTAAGATAATAAATTTAAGTAAACGATAGATCATTATTTAAAAAAACAATACATGACGCGTCGAAGCGCCCACAGGGGCCCAATGGCAAATAAACATATTTTGATCTGATTTTGATTATTATATATATAAAAAAAAAAAAAAATTACTGTACCTCACAAAAGACCGCGGTCGAATAACAACTTCCTGTATAGTAGAATTTGACGAGCTCGATGCTGCAGCGGTTATTAACGCGCCTTTGGCACCGTTCGTGCTCGATTTCCACACAGAGCAAACATTTGTGTGCATTGTTATATTAATTGTTGATGAAAAGAGTATACAAAAAGGGTTACAATTTTATTAGGGCTATTTATACAGTAAACTATATAAAAAATAAAAGTGACTTAAAGTTCGGCTAAGAAGGGTCTTTAAGAACTCGCGTTATCTTTGTCTAACCGGAATATCACTGTTAGGTTCACTGGAGTGTGCACTGAGAGGCCGTCGGCTATAGTGGCCGACGACTGTTCGTTCTCAATTCGTCGGCGCGCCTGTGGTAACATAGACGTGTATAACTGTGCTCCGTCAATTTTAATTTAAATGAGTGGTTAAAGTCACGTTATCGATTTGAAACTAGTGTAGTATTCTATCAGTGCACTCGAACTGTGATATTGTGATATGAAAAGTACAGAAGTGGATCGAATCAAGAAGATTTAGAAAGAATCATTGTCAATTATTACAAATCACGGTTGTTTATTTCACAACAACCCGCGCGTCGTCGTGTATCAGTCGTAAACAACGTGACTCACCGCACCTCCCGAGAGACGTCGGGTCCGCAGCGCGGGTACGCTCTGGTACCACGAATACATCTACATTGTGATACCAACTATCGATTATCGCTTCTGGATCGCTTTATGTCCTGGTACCAGTTTACATACTTATCCAAGGAGTACTTCCTAAGTTTTTTTTTTTTTTTAGCAAAACGAAGAATGGCGCCTACTCGCTCGTCAGCTGCGAAAGCTTGTGGCTCGTGTAATAAAGTCATTGCAGAAAAGTGTTACATAACATGCAAAACTGCCAGCTGCAAAAATATTTTCCACCAGCTATGTCTTCCGACTATTCCACCGGATCAGTTGTCTACATGGATATGTCCAGAGTGTCGTTGCTCAACTAAAAAAGGGGGGGATAATTCGTCAACCCCAGTAAGGGGAGTAATGGTTTCTGAAACTACTGGGCTGTGCAAGAATATCCCGAGCACCGGATCTGATATAAGCTGCTTCTCAAATGAGCTCAAAGAATTAACAACAGAATTTCGCCTGCTACGTCAGGAAATGTCTTCTGTGAAATCTCAACTGACAGATGTAGTCTCATCACTCACAAGATGCAATGAACGACTTGAAGAATTCGCCGAGCAAATGGTGCAATTTGACTCTAGATTGAAGATAATAGAGGAAAAAAGTAAAGATATAGCTATTTTAAACAATACCGTAGCTGAACTCAAAGAGCGCCTCAATACACAAGCACAGGTGGCTCACAGGAATGAGTTAGAGATAATGGGTATTACGGAAAATGCTCAAGAGAACCCACAGCATATTTTGCTAACAACAGCTGTCAAAATTGGTGTGGGTCTATCCGAAAATGATCTGGAGTTTGTGTCTAGACAGGGCCCGCGTCGCAGCATGACAGAAGGAAAAAAACAATCTCCTCGCCCGCTTGTGGTCCGCTTTCTTAGACGTGCCAAGCGAGATGAATTTTTAAAACATGCAAGGAGTCGTAGAACGCTCAGCACACATGACATTGAAGTAATTGGACCAAAGCAGAATATATATGTGAACGAGAGACTGACGAGAGAAAACAGGCTGTTGTTTCGTGATGCTAGGACGCGTGCTAAACAGGCGGGTTTTAAATTTTGCTGGACAAGCAATGGCTCCATATTTATCAGGAAGAAAGAAGGGACCGGAGCCATTCTTGTTCGATCACATAATGATATCGAATTCACTGCTGCCTCAGGTGAGCCGGCGAGCATTGCTACATAACATTGAACATTACGAGCCAAAGGCTGTTCGCGTCTGTGATATTCAGCACATTTTTGTATATATTTTGTTATTATTCCCACTTATTTGTCTCACAGTAAATTTCTTATTTATTAGGTCGTTACATAAATGTACACTCACTCGCATACACATAAACTTATTCATGTATATTCACTCACACTTACATATATACAAAATCAATTTAAATGCAAAAACTCAAGCAACCAACAATCAAATACCACCTTCTGATAATATAAAAAATAATATGCATGCTTCGGATATCTACATTATAATGAATACAAAAATCGGTGTGTTCAGATTTCGTTACAATTTTATTTGGTTTTCAGTTGTCACAGTCGAATCAAAACTATCTCAATGGTTGATATCAGTTTAATTCAAGATATCGATTCGTCTGAAATAAAATGTCACACCGCCGAATATCCGGAACAATGCCGTGAGTTTATACCAGACTCCTGTAATCTAAAAATTTTAACATTTAATATTAGAAGCATGCAAAAAAATTTTGAACATTTTTTGGTAAATCTTTCTCGTATTAAAATAGATTTTGACGTTATAGTATTAACTGAATGCTGGATTAATGTGAACTCTGTTATCCATCCATTGAGTGGCTATACTGCACATCGTACTGAAAAGTATCTAAACCAATCCGGAGGCGTAGTAGTGTTTGTAAAGAATATATGGAATTGTTTTGTAAGCGAACCATATATCACGGAAGCCAACTGTTTATGTGTCAAAGTCGAAAATTGCTTTTCAATTTTAGGAATATATAGATCACCGTCCTATAGAAATACAAACAATTTTCTAAATTCACTAGAGAACGTAGTAAAAAACTTAAATCATACCCCTTGTGTAATTCTGGCTGGTGACATTAACATAAACATCTGTTCCAGCAATATTGACAGTCAAAGTAATGAATATCTATGCTTGATCTCTGAAATGGGCCTAAGCCCTACTGTTACAATTCCAACACGTTTACATGCATGTTTAGATCACATCATGGTATCATCAGGGCTTTTAGTGAACTCGGTGGTATGTAAAACTAACATTACCGATCACGATATTGTTATGGCAAGCATTAAAACAAACCAAGTAAAATTAAATTCACGAAGTTGCACAATCAATAGACTAGATTATGGCAAAATAGTTTCTGAAATAGAGGAGATTGATTGGTCAGAAGTAGTAAATAAAACCACAGTAAAAGAAGCGGTTGATATATTTACAGTTACAATTGATAAAATTATTGACAAAAACACAAAAAAGGTTTCTATTAAGCGCTCTCAAATAATTTTAAAACCGTGGATGTCTCCAGGGCTGCTTAGATGTTCCAAACATCGTGATAAGCTACACGCTATTTCAAGAAGGAACCCAGGTGATGCTACTGCACTTAAAGTTTATAACCGGTATAGAAATTTTTATTATAATTTGGTGAAAAGACTAAAGAAGCAATATGAGGAGAAAAAACTTATAGATAATCAAAACAATCCAAAAAAACTGTGGAGTACGATTAAAGATATAACTTTTATGCAGAAATCTTCTTGCCAATACTCTGATATAATGTCCATCAAAAATACAACAAAAGAATCTCTTGATTATGTTAACACACATTTTTTGACTACTGGCCAGAAGCTAGCGAATACGATTCTTGATGAGATTAACGAAAGTCAATCATCTTTAGCTGCTAAGGTGCAAGTAACAAAATCACCGGTGAACACCTTATTTCTGAAACCAACAGATAAGTTAGAAATCGAACGGATTATTGCAGGACTCAAACTTGATGGTGCCCCAGGAATTGATGGAATTAATAATCGACTTTTAAAGGCAGTAGCAAAAACCATCTCTAAACCGCTGGTGCATATCTGTAATTTGAGTATGGCGGAAGGTACTTTTCCAGAAAATTGGAAAGTGGCCGCAGTGATTCCCTTGCACAAAACAGGAGATAAAAAAAATCCCAATAATTATCGGCCTATATCACTATTAGCAACGTTTTCTAAAATTCTAGAAAAAGTCATAAATATCAGAATGATTGGGTTTCTTGAGACAAATAAAATCTTAACCGAAAACCAATTCGGTTTCCGACAAGGTAGATCTACCGAAGATGCAATCAGTCGTCTTACCAATCTTGTATCAAGTTATCTTGATAATGGACGATCATGTATCGGAGTGTTTCTGGATTTGGCAAAGGCTTTCGACACTGTGTCAATTCCGATTCTACTTGCTAAATTAGAGAAATCCGGTATAAGAGGAATTTCACTAGAGTGGTTTCGCAGCTACCTGACGGGTCGTAGGCAATGTGTCAGAGTAAATGGAAATGCTAGTGATCAAAATTTTGTGACCTTTGGTGTGCCTCAGGGGAGCGTATTGGGTCCAACGCTTTTTATTCTTTACGTCAATGACATGGCTTCGCAGGGTATTACAAATGCCGATTTCATTTGCTACGCAGATGATACTGCGATAATATTTCATGGCCCTAACTGGGAATCAACCTTTGATTTTGCTGAAAGAGGAATCTCCACAGTAGCAAAATGGCTTCAACATAACCTGCTGTCACTCAATTCATCAAAATCCAAATATGTATGTTTCCAAAAAACTGCAGCTTCAGAGCCCTGTGCTAACTTTGACATTAAAGCACACACCTGTGAGTACCCTCTGCATTCAGTACAACCTTGTAGCTGTAATCCAATACTGAGAATAAAAAGCATTACATATCTTGGAATAGTTCTAGATGAAAAGCTTTCCTTCGAAGAACATATCAAATTAACTGCAGCAAGGCTTCGTAAAATGATCTGTCCAATGAAACAACTTCGAAACGCGGCCTCCGTACCTATCCTTAAACTCGTTTATACCGCAATATGTCAATCGATACTCACGTATTGTTTAACTATTTGGGGCGGCTCGGCCATTACCAAAATGATAATATTGGAAAGAGCACAACGATCTCTCCTGAAAGTAATGTTGCGGAAACCATATCGTTTTTCAACAGAGTCCCTCTACGAAGAATGCAACCTTTTAAGTGTTCGCAAATTATATATCCTGATAGCCACAATCACTACTCATAAAATAATACTTAAGTCTCACGAATATGAGAGAATGCTAAATGTTAGGATTTTTAAAATTCCTTTACCCCATATAAACACACTGTTTTTAAGAAGATTTGCTGTTTTCTTGCATCCGCTTATTTACAACCGTGTAGTTAAAAAATGTAACATAAAACAATGTACTAGTCACAATGCCAAACTTATAGTCACAAAGTGGCTCCAAACATTAACATATTCGGAAACAGAGGATTTACTAAAAGTTACAACATAAAGACGCATGCTTACATACGCACACGCTATACACACACACACGCACACACACACACACACATACACACACTCAATCACGCACAATAATTACATTCGTCCTGGACCACATTTGTACAATTTGTTTATTTAAGCTATGCTAAAGTTCATTGTAAAGTGCCATGTAATGTTGCCCAGGCTTTTTATGGAAACATAGTGAACGGAACTTCATGACTTCCACCAGACAGGCTATAAGTCTAGTTTGGAAGTTATGGCGAAAATATTTTTAGTCTTAAGCCGCGCAATGTATGTACTTACAATCAGTCACTACATTAAATATTGTAAATTGCTAGATATGTGAACTTGTACGTATGTTGCTAAATAAAGTTATTATTATTATTATTATTACTGTAGACAGCTGGTTAGCGTGCTAGCCAACACGCAGATCCAGATGTAGAAGTTGTTGGTGGACCGCCTTACGGACCAACACCGCAGCGGTAACTCCGTCAGCCGCCGTGGTCCACAACAGAGGCTGTAGGTTTTATAATTGGGATTAGTTAGACGTCCGGTGTTTAACGGGTTTGGAAAAGTGAGTAAATTCCCGACGGTTCACCACGTAGCCCACAGCAGGAGGCTGGAGGTCTCCCAACGCGGTACCCTCAATCTTTTCTTCTTCAAAACTAGTTCCAGACTCACTTGTTTTTCGGATTACGTCCTAAACATCTATAATTTGAAAATTTAAAATTTACTAATAAAATATTTTTTGCCAAACATCAATCGGTTCACAGAGACAATGTAGTGTATATCTCTAAAAAGGTTATACAAAATATATTATTCAAAAAGGTTATTACATTAGATATTTTAAACATTACAGCATGAACATGTCTGTTTCTCTTGGTCTGGGTATTTTTTAGGGCATATCAAAGTTACCTGTCTGGCGCAGTATCTCCACCTCACAGAAAAACCGCAGCCAAATAACAGCTCTCTGGAGGGTTATCGAGTTCGTGCGTGTGAGTGAGGTCACCAGTAAGCTCCTAAGAAGTTATTATGAGTAGAGGTGGTATCGTACGAGTAATACTTAATATATTACAAGTGTTCATAAGCTACGATAATCGCCGTACTACAGGTGGGCTGGTGAGCCCGACGCTGTATAAAAAAAGCGGGAGTGGCAAGGCCCGAGCGATACCTTGCATTGCAAGCGTTCGTGGGATACGGTATCAATATAACAGTGCATATAAAAATGCATCTTCCATAGTTAGGTCTAACTTTTGGTGATACACAGCCCTATCCAATCACCGTCACGATCCACCAGGGATCTATCCATCGCGTCAGAGAAACATATGAGCAGCTTCCGTGGTTGCTCATGTTTGCTGACGATATTGCGCTGGCGAACGCGGACAAGGGGCGCCTGGCGCGACGGGTGAATGCTTGGAGAGAGAGTAGTATATCCATAGTTAGACTCGGTTGGTATCTTACACATCAACGTCAATTGACTAGACCGATGAGAGTTGACTGATGTGAGATATGTGCTGGTGTTCCACAAGGAGATATTTGTATCCAGTCCTTCTCTTTGTTTATGTAATAAGATCATAGACCTACAGCTAATATGAAAATCTCAAACTTATAATTAGCAGTTCAGATTATTCTTCATACTACACATACATGTAGTATGAAGAATAATCTGAACTGCTGCTTCATACTACATGCTTCACACTACGTAGGTATGTGCGCATATCAGCGTGAAGCTGAAATCTAAACTACTAATGACTATTCATATGCTGGTTTTCAATGACACTGTCTACCACTTCAACTAACATATAGTCATTGATCTTATAATGCCCAGCTTAATAAGATCTGTCAGAAGGTGTTTTCATCTTTAACACCAAGAATACTGCAGAGAAAATTCTCACGATAATATCTAAAACAGGTCTTGCTCGCTCTTTTCGTTTTCCTTTGAACGCTTGCTTCTGTTCCTGCTTGAACGCAGGGGAATGGTTATAGGGTAGATTGGTACGTATTACCTATCGTATTTTTGAACAGAATCAATCTCATTACCATATTCACGAGTAACTTCTCTGGTATCCCATAAGAATAGAGGAAATCTCCATACACTAACAATATTAAGCAATATTCTGTGCAATTAATTTACACCTGATTATTTAAAGGTTCATTTTTTGCCGCCGCCACCGGCTGCAGTACAAGAAGGAGTTGTGTTTTACATTGCCTCTTACACTACAACAGTGCAAACATAGATATACATTATCACCATTATGGTTGGTATTTACTGCACTCAGTGCCGACATGGGATATTTAGTGGCATAATGGTTGATTTGACGCTTCCATTATAAATCTGCATAATACAATCAATATCATCTACATAAAATACTGAATGTTTTGGAAAGGAATACTAAAGTTTTCCAATGAGAAGTAAATAAAAATAAAGGTTTCAATTTTGCCTTTAATACAGATTTTTGTGACCATATACTCGTATGTCATAAAAATCGTTTGTACCTTTAAATATCTACAGTAATCACTTCTTCGCTTTTATGCACCAATCTAGCAGCTAAATTGTGAAACTCATTACCTTTGTATGTAAAAAAGTCAATCTCTGTAGAGCCGTATAAATTGGCGCTTAAAGATCCTTTGACAAAGCTTTGAACTGTTAATTATGCAATGATGTTGTATATCATTACGAGTGAAAAATGAGAAATAATGTCGCTAAGTGACGTCTGGCTCGCGAAAAACCACAAATTAATAGGCTACATACAATCTACCCGCGGCTTTGCTCGCGTGGGTTTCGTTGCTTCGATGCAACTCATCATGTTAACGAAATACCTAGGATATATTCCAGATCTTTTATAAACAACGTCTTTCCTGTTGCGAAGTAGATATGGCAGTTTATGAACGCTTACAATATAAGCAGTGGTATAGAAATTACAAATACAATTTCGGAAATGCGTGATGAGGTTTTTGCAGAGTTGGTATATAGCAAAAGTGACTCCCTGAGTATTGCAAATATTCATACCCTACGGCAAGTACTTACCACCAGGCAGGCCGAACGCTTGTTTTCCAACTTAATGCAAAAAAAAAACTACTCCTTATTCCTGTTAGTGAGTAACGTTACTAGAACATACAGAGGAGTCGGAGACAACGTTTTACCTTATTTTTCAGCCGCATAAAATAGTGTATGTAATAATGTATATAATTAAATAACGAATTAAAAGATGTATTTTAAATTACAATGTCATCATATTTTTCGTTTCGTTTCGTTCGTCAAAATATTTATGATTTGTTTTGTTATGTAATCTAATTTGGGAATTGAATTAGGTGGTTACAAGGCTCGTGTTACGGTCATAAAGTACGCAAGTGGCTTGATGTTGCGGTCATCGTCATCCTACTTTTAAGAACGAAATGCACCACTTGAAATCAATAACTTAATTAGAATTATTGAGTAAAACCATGGAGTAAAAACCATGTTTGCCAATGTTTCTAAAGTACGTAAACTAATAAGTATGTACGTAAATCTTCACGCCAAGTCCCTTGCCGGGTCGGCAGACCCTAAACTAACAAGCAAACAGGGCTCACGAATATGAATTAAGCATAATACTAATCATTTGTATTTATTATTGGCGTTCGGTTCTCTGTGCCTAACTCACAAGGAACTTGATGTAAAGTTACAGATAGATATTATTTTTTAATTAAAAAGTAACTTTAACTTGTAAGTCTCATCATTATTCGAGCATTAATCCTGGTCGCGTCCTACGCTTCGGAGCCCATCGTCCGCCTTCTGGCTTTTACTCTTCCATATCGCGCGGTCTTAGGCATTCCTTATAGCGAGACCATTGGAACGCATGCTATTCCTCACAACGTCAAGCCGGTACTTCTTGGGCCTGCTCCTTCTGCCAGGATCCGGTGACTGTGACATGGCCACATTTGTTTCCCACGTAACTTACTGGTGTTCGTTATACGTGGCCGTCCTCACGTTCATGAGAACTCATGTTAACTCCCGCATGAACATGTATCTTATTATACATTTAGTTGCATATGTTTTTGCAATCCCATTTTGAAGTGACGTATTTTGACCACACTCGATAGGTTTCGAAGATGTTTTCTTAAGCGTGCTCCATACATACAGAAACCTGAAAGGATTGCATTTTTTTGTGACAGTCAGTTAAAAATACAAGCTAACATAAAAATACTCGAATATATGCTATATTGTGGATGTATCCCGTATTATACCTCCTTTGTTCTTGCACGCTTCTCGTTACGTGCACTCACTAATGTGAGAGGGATATTATACAGCTCGGATTTTTCGAAACATTTTCTTTACCTCCTTTTCGAGGCTTTGAAGTGTGAATTATTATAGAAGTAGAACAATGTAGTGACAATTGTGTAGCATAGGAAGCCGTGAACACTAAATTTTCGCGATTAAGGCATGTAGTTACTTCATCTGTCCCGTTGGAAAATGAGGCATTTCGTTATCGAAATAGCCGTTAAAAAACGATTTTCCCCTCCTTCGGAAGGTAAGTGAACATTTTTTTTTCAATTCGGTAACTTCAGTAAGATTCAATTCCTAGAACTAAGCCATCGTAGTCTGTAGTAAAGTACATGTATTAAAATCGTACAAACAATCATACGGCCATCCTGATTTAAAGAGGTCACTGTAGCCTATGAAAGCAATACAGAGAGTATCGCTATTGATACCCCTAATGCCGACAGAGCAACTTGTCAACTCTGGAGCTTACTGGTCACTCACTAGTAGCAGCACAACAACCCTCAGTGGAATTGTTGTCTTCTGTCATTATATCAACAGGGTCTATTAAACTTTTGTTACTTACAATATATAAAACAGCCATGGTCACCGTATCCTATGATCGCTTGCAAGTGAGTATCGCTTGCGCGTTGCCAACGCTAACACAGCAACTTCGTAGCTTCTACACCAGCGTCATGCTGCTCTCATGCTTCTTATCTCTTTTTTGGGCGCGCTTTTTTTATTAATTACCAAGTGCAGATAAGACTGGCGTTGATCCTCGATAGAGAATCACTGTTACCACAACCATACATGGTTTTAGGTACGACGTAGTATATATCTTTTTTTGCTCTGTATGTTCACCGACATTCCGCAAACGACTGAACCGATTTGGATAATTCAAACTATGTCATACATATTAAAGTAGATCTCGGGGTGCGCTTAATATGTAAAGACATATATGCTTAATACATAAAGCAATGTGAGACTGATAAATATTTATTAATCCGCTGTACAGTCGGCGGTAGTGTTCCGTAGATCCTTCGATTGTATGGAAAACGGAACAAGATAAAAATTCTTTATTTGCCATAGGGCTCTCGTCGGCACTTGGATACATCTTATATTACTTATTGTATAGTATTGTCTTAGGTTTTCGCGATTGTTACACAGTCTTTCCTGCGACCACGGACGCTGCAAAGCGTTCGAAACGTCAGGTTTCAACAAAATAAATAAAACACGCGATACTTCCGTTAAAAATAGTTTAATTTCAATACTTATTGTATCTTATTAATTTCTAATAATTTTCATTATTATTTTTAATGCACCAGCATATATAATACAATTTACAACAAAATATCTGCCATCTTAGCAAGCCGTTGTACTAGCATACTTAGCTTAGGATTTAAGTTTATAGAAGAATTGAGAATTCCTTCTGTAGTTTCCTACAACTACATCGCTCGCCGTGGAATGCTTCTGAGATTTTGCCAAAGCAATTCAGCGTAAGGTTCTTAGAAAAGGATATGAAGAGGTTTTCGGGGTTGGCAATGCACTGATGATGCTCTATGGTTTCATAAGTGTTCAAAGGTTGTGGTTTTACCACTAGGTAGGATACCCATATTTGCCACCGTAGTAGTATAAAAAATCGGCCAAGTACGAGTCGGACTCTCGCACGAAGGGTTCCGTACCGTTCCGTTTGTTGTACGGGAGCCCCTCTTAAATATTTGTTTTATTTTAATTTAATTATTTATTTTTAAAGTGAATATATAACTAAATATTCTGTGAATATTTCAAGCGTCTACCTGTTGCCGTTATCAATACGAGCAAAAACTAGCAAAAAAAATCACGTTTGTTGTATGGGAGCCCCCTTAAGTATTTATTATATTCTATTTTTTAGTATTTGTTGTTATAGCGGCAACAGAAATACATCAACAGAAATACAAATACCTCTGTGAAAATTTCAACTATCTAACTGTCACGGTTCGTGAGATACAGCCTGGTGACAAACGGACGGACGGACGGACAGCCAAGTCTCAGTAATAGGGTTCCGTTTTACCCTTTGGGTACGGAACCCTAAAAACGTAACAAATACATGCATGTGAAATTTCCTTTGACTCTAAAGATGATAGTGAGTGACTTAATTGGTGAGTTTGGTGACGCAGTGGTGGCATAACTTTGGTGTCAAAGGAACATTACTTCTTTGACACTGATAAATATGTTGGTCATGGTGTTTTATGAGAGGCCGGCGCATCAAAGCATCCCGTGGGGAGAAATACCTACACCTCACAGAAAATCGCAGCCAAATAACTTCTCCTAGGAGTGTTGTTGTGGTCCAGCGTATGAATGAGATTATCAGTAAGCCCCTTAATAGTTGCTCTGTGAGCAACATACATGGGATCGCACGAGTGTCATTTAATGTGTAGCAAGCGTTCATAGGCTACGGTCACCGCTTTAAATCAGGTAGGCCGTATGCTTCTATGTCTCCCGAATTATATATAACGACGGTTTGACGAGCTCGGTGGCTCGATTCCCACATAATGCAAATATTTGTGTGTATGAACATGTCTGTTTGTCTTGGTGTGTTTTAAGTGAGGTAGGGCGCATCAAAGCAGCCCGTCTAGGGAAGTACCTCCACCTCACAGAAAACCGCAGCCAAATAACAACTCCCTAGAGGATTGATGTGTTCTTGCGTGTGAGTGACGTCACCAGTAAGCTCCCAAGGAGTTACTGTGTATGCAGCAGAGGAGGCATCGCGTGAGTGACACTTAATATGTCTCAAGCGTTAATAGGCTACAGGCTACGCTTTACATCAGGTGGGTCATATGCTTGTATGCCTCCCGACGTAATATAAAACTGTAAATTAATCTTGAACTTAAAAATACAAAGGCAGTGGGATATGATTCTATTTGTACTAATATAATCAAAATCTGTAAAGATCAAATAAGTCCTATATTGGCATTCTTGGTAAACTTTTCATTTACACCAGGAAATTTTCCAGAGAAATTAAAAATACAAGTTGTCCAACCAGTACATAAAAAAGGGTTACAACTGAAATAGGAAACTACCACTATATCATCTATCTTTAAAAAAAAATGCTATGCATGACCAAATAAACTAGCTTTTAGATATATTCAATGTTATTATACGGAACCAATATGGTTTTCAAAACAAGTCAACGATACTAGCAGCATTCAATTTAGTAAAGGAGGTAATGCATAATGTTAACGACAAAAACTACTCAGCTGTCCTATTCCTATCTGCTTTTATCAAAGATGTCATGTCATGGTATTAGTGGTCCTTCACTCAGTTGTTTAAAAAGCAATTTAGAAAACAGGTAACAAAATATTGAAATTAACCGATTAGACTCTAAATATACTATCCAAACCTACAGACTTTGAGCAAAACTACTCTTTCTGCTATATAATACATGACCTCCCTGACTCAACACAGCAAAACTACGCTTTTTCCTGATGATATCACTGTTATAGTTACAACGAATAAAACTCTCGTTCTCGTTACAACATGAAATTGACATAACTAATAGTTTGATATCTAATCATAGGACGGTTAAATAAAAATAATGTATTGATCAACTTGGACAGAACGAAACTAATTAATTTCAATAAATTTGAAAATCAATCCCTTAATTTAAATAATAATGGACATATACGTAATATTAACAGTAGGCACTACGTTTTTGAAACTAATTATTGACTCGAAATTAACATGGAGAGAATATATTGACTTCTGATATGGGGTAAATAACAAATACAAATAACATATTGCTTGCTCAAAAGAGATGCATAACGTAGTATAGCCAACATTCCACCCGATGTTTCGCGTAGACTTTAGTTTAGGTATTTTAATATTCTACCTCTGCCATGTCTGTAAATATAAGAAATTGGAAAATATGTGATGCAAAATAAAAATATGTTCACAGAAACTGAGGCGAAAATACATCGTGCTAACCAACTAATGTATGACAAAATTCCTAAAACAATACGTTATCAGAAGAACGCATGAATGATGTGTGTAAACGTTTTTATAATACCTAAAAAAATCGGTTCCCTCTGCCTACCCCGCAAGGGACTTGGCGTGAAGATATACATACATACATACCTAAAAAAAATAAAAAATCTTCAATTCAACAAATTCAAATCAGCAATGCGCTAGCAGCTTTTAGAACAAACCTTTTATTCAGTCGACAAATTGCTCACTAACAAAAGATAGCTTGAAGTACTAATATTTCATACAACGGGCATATGTCAACACTTAAGTTTAATTGAATTATATTTGTAAACTAAATTGATAAACATTATATTTGCATACTATTATGTATGGCTGTATGGGTTCAAGGACATAGTTTATTGTCTATCAGCATCTAATGCACCAACCCTATTTAAAAGCAAATAAATAAATTTTATATTTGTACGAGTATATGGGACATAAGTTCAAACTTGGTTTATATGGAGTGCACTTCGAGGGTTTTCCTATTAATTACGTCCTCCGTGTCTCACGAGTTGCTGAATAGTTTGAGCTGTGAACTATTTAAGTCGTTTTCATAAAATAAAAGTAGATAATTAGGCCAAAAGCATATGTTTGACTTTAAAAAAAAAATTCGTTGAGTATTTTTTTTACGGACATGTTGGGAAATATCAATCGGATAGTTTTAACTGCATATTATACATTTCTAATTGACATGCGTTCCATATAACTTTGGTTAAGATTTGATCAATAGTATGACGACGGAAGTAAAGAACCACAATACCACAACGCTAGGATTAGGTTGATATTACAGTATTGGAAAAAAAAAAAGATTATATATCTTGGGTGATACAAGATACTATGAAAGCACTTCAGCAGTGATGAAAGATATACCGAAAAACTTGAGCTAGGAGGTACAGCTCGCCATACAAACCACTATGCTATTCTTAACGCTAACTTTTGGAAGTGAGAGCCGGATATGCACGGAAAGCATGAAATACACACAAAATGTGAGTATTGCGCAAAAATATCGCGTGACGCTTGTAGACTGCGTATGTAAACGTGATGCAATAAATAGATTTGGTTTGAAAGAGATAGGTGTGTAAAAGGGCTACGAATATTAAACAAACGAGCCAGTTGTGTAAGGACCAAAACATGTTGTAGTTTCTCTCTACTTACCCTACATAGAAGTTGGCGTGATGATTAAACTTACATTGACATAAATTACTTTGATTATTGGTCCGGGCATACGTTCTGTTACGAATAAAGATGCATTTATTTTTTTATGAAATAATATCACCTTAATTAAACTTTAATCTATCTGGCTCCGAATCTATAGATTTACGCACTGTTTTCATAGGAAATGTAGTCACTGCTTGCTCCAGAGATTTCTTAAGAGATACAATGTCGGCGTGTCGTTTCGCGCAGGTAATGTACTCTAAAACTGGCCATAATTTGTAGTCTAAGGAGTTTAGATCTGGGCTAGACTTTAGCTTTTACAAAGTTCGGAGCGTTGGTTTCGAGCCAGGCTTGGGTAATTCACCATGCCAATGATACAATGTCGGCGTGTCGTTTCGCGCAGGTAATGTACTCTAAAACTGGCCATAATTTGTAGTCTAAGGAGTTTAGATCTGGGCTAGACTTTAGCTTTTACAAAGTTCGGAGCGTTGGTTTCGAGCCAGGCTTGGGTAATTCACCATGCCAATGCCTTGTGTGCCTTGTAACTAGGATATTTTTTTGCCTTTCACTTTGATCGCTCCACTCTTTTCAAATGTAGGGATTGAATGAGGTCGGGTCTTGTATATCGACGATAAGCGGGAAGTCCTAGCGGGAATCTTCAATTCTCGCGATAAGATTTTTTATTTCCTAATGGAGCGAATTCTGGCTTTAATAGTATTAACAACCTTTGTAGTTCTAACAGTACACGGTCGCCCCGATCTATTGTGGCCTTCAACGGAGGAAGTGATGGTATAGCTGTCGATAGTATGATATACTAACAAACGGCTGATACCAAGCTTTTAAAGTATCTTGAATATGACCGCCGGCTCCATACCCATTTTGTGCAAGGCAATCCTTTTTTTAACATCTCATTCCATGTATTTTTTTTTATAATAAACACGAAATGAAAAAATGTTGGAGAAAGTGGATGAGATTATATATCTTGAAAGTGCTTCTAGCAGCAATGGAAGGTACACCGCTGATGTGGAGAGACGAATGAGTGCAGGGAATAGGGTGAATGGAGCGTTGGGTAAACTTCTAGGCTTGTAGGTAGGTACAGCTTGCTGTACAGAACGCAGTGCTAATCCCAACGCTAGCTTATGGAAGTGAGAGCTGGGTATGGCAGAGAGAGCATGAAAGTAAAATAAATGCGGTGGATTGAGAGCATTGCGCAAAATTTGTGGCATAACGCTTCGTAATGAAGACGTGAGAGAAAGAGTTGGTCTGAAAGAGAGTGTCAGTGTCAAGATAAGAAAAGGCATGCTCCATTGGTTCGGACATGTAGAAAGAATGTGAGACGAAAGAATGACGAAACCGATAAACAATGCAAAAGTGGAAGGATGTAGAAATCAAGGAAGACCGAGACTAAACTACCATGACCAAAAGGGTCGTGTTTTATCAGAAGATGATGTCAGGAGCCCCAGGAACCAGCGAGCGCGCATGAAAAGAGCTATAAATGTCACTGAAGCGAGTGAAGAATGTACGGACCGCGTCTTGTGGCGCTCGGTTCTCTCTGCCTACCCCGCAAGGGACTTGGCGTGAAGATATACATACATAAACACCAAAATAAATATGTAAAACGGCGGGAAATCGAAAGAAGTTTTTAACATAATAAACACGTTCCTTTAAAATAATTATAGAGTAGAAAAAAGAAAAGTTTCCATGTAACAGTATTTATGGCTAGTTAGTTTTTGTAAAGATTTAACGAAAAATTAATGAGATAATTATAATGAATAAAAAATACATGTATTTTTCTCTTAAGTCGATTTCCATGAAATCTATTCTAATCGAGCGCTAAAACTCTCATAACAAAAACAAATTTTCTTCCAATATTAAAAATTCTTAGAAAAAAATTGAGTGATTTCGCAAATTCAACGTATTTATATTGAACTAATTGGATGCCAGAATCGATTTAACCAAAAATAGTTCATAATCTGTTCAACGTTGGCGAAAATATTACATAGCATATATACAAAATATGCCATCAAGCACGAGTAGGGGTAGTAGCTAGGGCATAAGGCTTAATAACTATTATTCATAGACATCTTCTTTTTCTTTAGTTATGCATCCAATCAAGCACATCAATCAACGACATAATTGTCGAAACCTAATGTCGCGTAAAACGAAAAGTTTTTATTTCGTCGATCTTCTTCTATGTAGACAACTATCGAGATACAGAATAAACAGCCTAGCAGACAACATGCAATCCTGTTTGACACCAATTTTAACATCAAACCAGGGTGCCATCTATTTGGACATATACTGAACAATCCTTGTAGGGAGACTGCACAGCACGGAGCAGTGAATTGTCAACCCCATATCTCGCAATATGCACCACAGTTCCTTTCGCACAACCCTATCAAATGCCTTATCAAGATGAGTCTCTAAGATATTACGGAGCGAGAAAAATTGATATGTACATCCCCTTCTATTTTGGAATCCTCCCTGTGCCTCCCACAGCATTTCATCAGATTTCACCCTCATTCTCCTTTCAATTGCCTTTCCATATACTTTTGCTGCTAAGCTGATCAAACTGATGGTCCTATTGCTGGCGCAGTTCATGCGTGATCCCTTGCCTTTATACAAGGGTACGATGACTGCGCGTCTTCAGTCTATTGGGGCCCTTCCAGTTCTCCAGTATAGATTGCATAAGTACCAGAAAGCGTCCGGGACGTAAGTGCCACTTAATTTGATCATCTCAGATGTGATCATATCAATTCCCGCAGACTTTCCGTTTTTCAAACTTCGTATCGACCATTCAATCTCATCCATAGTTACACCTTCATCGGACACCGTCAACGTGGAGCGAGCATCAGACACACTCTCATTGCCAGCGTCCGAGGCATATACATACACTTCTTCAAAATATTCTCTCCACCGTTCTAACACTTCCTGAGTGTTTGCAAGAAGGATACCAGCTTTAGACATTATCTTGTTCATAATGGATGCCGACAAACTACCTCGACACTTCTTTACCTCTCTCCAAAAGAGTTTGGTATTTGCCTCGAAGTTATTCGTCAACCTCTATTCCTCATTCATAATTTGTCTTTCACGCTTCCCTTTCACTAAAGTCTTGATTTCATGCTTGCATAGACTGTACATTTCTTTCTTTTTCTCTCTCATACTTTAATTTAATGGTTATTCGAAGATCTATTTATTTAAAATATACTCTTTTGGTGATAAATATCAATTACGATTTTTTATTACGATTGAACCTTTTGATGAAATAGATATTTAGAGAACACATTTTATTTACACTGTAAACTTGTTCTGAGTTTACAGTTTTGTTATAAATCTTCATCCTTTGATTTGATTCGCGCGAATACCGGTATCCCGTTGGCTTTTTCCACTTTCTTTCTTTTTCCTCCGCTTCTAAGAGTAATATTGAATAGCCTGTAACCTTCCTTAAGAATTGGGCTATCAACTGTAAAACGGTTTTTTCAATCGAACGGATGATTTCAGAGATTAGCGCGTTCAAACAAACAAAATCATCCTCTTTATATGTTAGTATAGATAGATACCATGTCAACGTTGCTTCTTTGTACCATTTTTGCTTATAAATACTGCCTGATGTAATGTTATAACCAAAGCCTATTACTTTGAAACCCAAGGAGAAGTGCTCGAGAGTACTTTAAAAATTTTAAATGTATCAACTAAGCAATATTACTTTACTGTTTAGTTAAACATATATTTAGCAAGATATATAGACACATTGTGCTTACATTTAAATGAGCGTGTATTTTCGTAGCATTTTCGCCGTATCGCTAACAACGCGATGCGAAGCGGCGGTCAGCGCCTAACCTCAAGCAAGACAGATGATACTGGCTTCGAACCAGCGAGATAAAACATCACAAATGTGAAAATCGTACTAAATACCAGACCATATTTGTTTGTGAAATAAATTCACAAAATGTTTAGTGACAGTTATACTTTTATGCGCAAGAAATGTCTTCTCTTACCCAGCTAGAAGTACTGTTATGGCATTGTTAAGTAGTTAGTAGTAATTAAGACTTTTGCCCAATCATGGGTCATAAAATAGCTATTTTAATGAGCTCAGTGACGGCGTGGTTAATTATCCTACTTTGATACCAAAGCTAAAGGGTTCAATTCCCATACAGGACAACTATATATGTGCATGAACATATCTTTTTGTCTAGGTCTGGATGTTTTTATAAGACGTACGATGCATCAAAGTAGTCCTGCTAACACAGCACCTTCTTAGGACCTTACTGGTGACCTCACTCACTGGCAAGAACATAACAACCCTCCAGATAGTTGTTTTCTGTGGAGGTACTTCTCCAGACGGGCTGCATTGATGCGGCCTACTTTTCTCAAAAAAAACCCAGACCAAGGCAAATCTTCACGCTGACAAATGTTTGTCCTATGTGGAAATCGAACCCACGAGTGTTGGTGTAGCTTTACTAACCACTGTACCACCTAGCTCGTCAAAATGTTTAAGCCCTGTAATCCATTAATAATAGAGACAAACCTAGATGATTTCTAGGATACTCAGATGACTTGTTGATTATACAGATAAGACTTAAGACTAGCACTTCATTGATGTTGAACATGGCTCCTTTTTCTCTATATTTCCCCCAGTACCAACACACGTGACCCCATTTGGACACAGATGCGAATTTTCTTGTCAACTGTTCCCAACATAATAATGGGAACAGATGAGAATCAAAGTATTTATCTGACCCCGATTTCTGACCTCGAGTTCGATAATCCTAAACAAAATCCTTTTTTGCCCTCGGATTAATTGCGCGGTTCAGCTCATCGAACCATTGATTTTTTTTCCTCAGTGGTGCAGCTAATTGTGTAGGTTAGAAAAAAAGTCAAGGATTTAGGATGTACTGGAGAAGATTCTGCTTTTCGTTCGTTTAATTTTGAGAGGTATTAACGATATTTATAAAGCATGATTTAATAATGTCAGTCGTAAAATTCTAATTTTTAATTACAATTACAAATAATTACCTACCGAAACTATTCCCAACATGTCCTAAAACATTATTTGATATATGTCGTGACGAGCTCGGTGGCTTAGTCGTGAATGACGCGACTTTGACACCAACGCTCGTGGGTTCGATTTCCACACAAGGCAAACATTTTGTGTGCATGAACATGTATGTTTGTCTTGGTCTGGATGTTTTAAGAGAGGTAGGGCGCATCAAAGCAGCCCGTCTGAAAAAGTACCTCCACCTCACAGAAAACCATAGGCAAATAACAACTCCCTAGAGGGTTGTTGTGTTCCTGCGTGTGAGTGAGGTCACCAGTAAGTTCCGAAGGAGCTGCTGTGTAAGCAACAGAGGAGGCATCGCGCGAGTGATAAATAATATATCGCAAACGTTAATACGTTAATAGGCTACGGTACGCTTTACATCAGGTGGGCCGTATGCTTGTATGCCTCTCGACGACGTAGTATAAAAAAAAATCACATAATTGTTCTCAATACATCTAACTAAACCATCCTTGATATATTTCATCATTCGTATTGCCAGTAAATTTCAATACCAACCTCAACATATCCCAAAACCGTATGTATGTATACATATCTTCCATTCGATGATGGGGCTCCTGCATTTATTTTGATAAAAAATTATCAATTTGGCCGTGGTAGGTGGTTGGACGTCGGAGTGGTTAGTAATGCTACTTTCACACCAAGGATCGAGTTTGATTCCCACACAGGATAGGATTTGTGATTATGAACATGACCATTCGTATTTGTTTAGAGGTACCTCTACCTCTCAGAAAAAGTAATACAAATGTCATCTCCCTGAAGGGCAGGTACTTACTTCTGCGAGTGAGTGAGGTTAACGTTAAGTTCCTAAGGAAATGCTACGTATTTTTTTTTTTTTTTTTAATATATTCTTGCACCCCTGCCATGGGCAAGGCTCTTTTTATGGCGAAGTTGTTATATATTATAATATTATTAATATTATTATTCGAAATAAATACACATTCATACATCATACTCTTTCATTCCTCAGTTCATTCTTTCATACATCATCTTTTATTGTCTAAAATTTTAATTTTGCCCATTTTTTAACGCCGGTGAAACTATCCTATCTGTTTCCAAACTTCCCTCCCCATACTGCGTCAGTCCAGCCACGGGCGACAGAGAGCTTCTGCTACGAAATGCTACGTTACAGCAAGGTGATTCGCGCGAGTGATACTTGATGTATTACTAGCGTTCATCTATTTTACATCAGGGGGGCCGATGCTTCCTGTCTTTGTTTAAAAAAATATCAACTTATCGATAGCACGTAATAAAAAAATCAATGAAGATAAATCGGAGACGAGAGAGAGAAAATTCCATTCTGTAACCGTTCGTACTCGTACATTTTCCATTCATCGCCAAATTAATACAGTAACGTTGTGACTGTAAGAAATAGATACCATTTACACAATTATACATTTAGGTAACAATTAATTGAATGTTCTGGAATTACTATACTGTGATACTAAAGCCATAGTTATTCAAAGTTAAGGTGCAAAAGCCGTAAAACAATTTTATTACTGGCTCGCCGATGAAAGGCAACATCTGTATGTGTTTCACATCTTGTGTATAAAAATATTCCCAAGGCGATAGTATTATATCCTTGTCGTAAAAATATGGGACGACATATTAGAGGCTTTGGCATTCTCTGTGTCGAGTCTAATAATTATTTTTTTCTTTTTTAATAACGCAAAGTTAGCAACGGCTTTGGTAGTGTAGGTGACAAAAGGTTATTTTTATTTTTCCTAGCAATGATCCCGTATCATTTGAAGTCACAAAACACATTTGAGCTCAAGTTCAGTATGCGTCATATTATTCTGTCCAGTGTTATTTATCCACGTGGTATATATGTGGCAGCTTGGCCATGACCTTTCTTCTCCGCCTTAATCCTCAGTACTATCTTTGCTACATTTTATTAGCTGTGCCGCATAACTTGCTCTTACCTTTATTAACGTTCTCTCTTATTATGCCCTTGAACTACGTAACCTTAAATGTTGCCTTTACGTAACTTTAAATTATTCCTTATTTTTTAAGAGAGTTTGGGCGCATCAAAACAGCCCATCTGGGGAAGTACCTTCACCTCATAGAAAATCACAGCCAAATAACAACTCTCTGGAGGGATGTTGTGTTCCTGCGTGTGATTGAGGTCACCAGTAAGCTCCTAAGGAGTTGCTTTATTAGCAGCAGAGGTAGCATCGCGCAAGTGATAGTTAACGTACAAAAAGCGTTCATAGGCTACGGTAACCGCTTTACGTCAGGTGGGCCCTATGTGTGTATGCCTCCCGATGTTACATAAAAAAATACCTATAGTAGTAATTATTTCAGCAACATGTAGCATTCTCACTAAGTACGATTTTTTTACCAGCTCGGTGGCGCAATGGTTAGTTACACCGCTTTGACGCCAACGCTGTTGGGTTCCATTCCCACACGGTACAAACATTTATTTGTATGAAAATGTTTGTTGGTCTCGGTCTGGGTGTTTATAATAGAGGTAGGCTGCAATAAAGCAGCCTGTCTGGAGAAGTGTCTCCACCTCCACCAATAAGCTCCTAAGGAGTTGCTGTGTTAGCACCAGACATGACACGGTGCTAGGGGTACGTAATGTTCTGCGAGCGTACATGTACATTTTTGTTATACTCAAGTGCCAAATTTTTGGTTGTGACTACACTTAAATCGGATTAATGTTATTCAATGTTAATTTCGTCTGTCAACAAAATGAAAACTGCATACGGGTAGATCCACCGTGCGGTATATTGAATAATCTATCCAAATATAATTGATTTTATAGTTATGACACTTCGACTGCTTTTTTAGTAAATATTTAAATCGTGGTTATATTTTTATACAATTGATAAAACCTTTTAGTTTTTCGTCTAAATAATGAAATCGACGCGGTCGGTGTGATTTATTATTTCTTCGAGCCATATAGTCGGTTGCACAAATTTTGATGTACAAGAAAATGTGATATTTCACAGGTACGCTGCTCTATGCTACTTGAAGAGTAGACAAGTACGTGTTAATCCTTCTCTAATATTAATAATAAGTATTTTATTTTTGATTGTTTTAAACAATAGTATCCAATGCATGCGACGTGTTACGGATGGTGATACCTTGAGTTACTAAAATATATATCAAGTGTATGTATGTACATATAATAATAAATAATAAATATTGTCGGACAAATTACACAGCGCCATCTAGCCCCAAAGTAAGCGAAGCTTGTGTTATGGGTACTAGACAACTGATAAACATACGTAAATACATTTTTTTTTTGTAAATAACATACTTATCATACATAGAAAATACCCAGACCAAGACAAACAGACATGTTCATGCACATAAATGTTTGTACTGTGTGGGAATCGAACCCACGAGCGTTGGTGTCACAGTAGTGTAACAACGCGTTTCACCACTGCGCAACCGAGCTCGTCAATATAGTAACTAAGTAGATAATTACTTCAATAAGGACATGAAAAAATTGATAGTCTTGTGAGAGTCTAACTTCTTACTAACTAATACCCCCTTGGTAATTAAAAAACATTTTTAAATTTGGTGTCCTTGTGTAAAACATAATTATTACTCTAAACATAGAATGTCTGTCGATTCTTTATAGAATTTATTTCTTATTAAATTTACGGTGAGATTGAAAGGAGCTGTGGTTTTACCAACTATTACATCAATAAACTTGAGTATTCACTGATATTTTTAGTAGTTGCCTGTAACATGTAGTTGGCTACATGTTGTTGGTTATATGCAACATGTGCTAAATTAATGGAAATTTGTCGTAAAGCTGTTTTTTTGAACCGGCATGTTATACGGCATTTAAATTTTTGTTCGAATGAAAATTATATACTACATGTATAAACTGTATAGCATACCGTGCTTTTATCCCATTGAACTGATAGTACCTACAAATAAAAAGATACTCGAAACAGAAAGCATCATTCTCTTCAGACATTGCCGGCCGTTAACCGAAAAATAAACGAGTAAGCTTAATTAAAGAAACGCTTTGGATCGTGAATGGATATTCTCACGCCACTTTTAAGGTCCTCTTAGACTACTCATCTGTTTTTAGGTTTCGGACCTCAAGAGGCTTGAAGGAATTCTTACTTGCCTATCTATGTATGACAAAGAATCATAAATCAACAAAATTTCACGAGCTCGGTGGCTCAGTCGTGAATGACGCGACTTTGACACCAACGCTCGTGGGTTCGATTCCCACACAAGGCAAACATTTGTTTGCATGAACATGTCTGTTTGTCTTGGTCTGGATGTTTTAAGAGAGGTAGGGCACATCAAAGCAGCCCGTCGGGGGAAGTACCTCCACCTCACAGAAAACCGCAGCCAAATAACCACTCCCTAGAGGGTTGTTGTGTTCCTGCGTGTGAGTGAGGTCAACAGTAAGCTCCCAAGGAGTTGCTGTGTAAGCAACAGAGGGGGCATCGCGCGAGTGATACTTAATATATCGCAAGCGTTAATAGGCTACGGTACCCGCTTTACATCAGGTGGGCCGTATGCTTGTATACCTCCCACGCAGTTTAAAAAACATAATTAATAGGATACTTCCAGTAAACTTAGGTTTATGATTAGGCAATATGTTATGTTAAGTTTTATATCATCGTTACAGGAAGAAGTGGTAAAATTGCCATCTATCTTTAACTTCACGTCAAATCCCATACGAGGTAGGCAAAAGAACCTAGCGCCACTTGACTCGCTCCTTACACACCCCACTCGCTTCTTTGACATTCATAGCTCTTCTCTTGCACGCTCGCCGGTTTTTAGGGCTCCTGACTGACTGGTTTGTAGTTCAGGTTATGCTATGTTTGCTCATAACTAAGAAAAACATCATCACACGATAATGACAAATTCATACATAAATCCAAGAATACAAATTTAGCGAAATGCTCACACACCAGGATTTGAACCTGGGGACCAGTCAGTTAATTGACTCGATGTATCACACTATTCCAGTTCTATATGTATACATTATTTAAACATATTGTATAATTGACTAGCTCGGTGGCGCAATGGTGAAACGTGCTGTTACGCTACTTTGACACCAACGCTCGTGGGTTCGATTCCCACACAATACAAACATTTGCGTGCATGAACATGTCTGTTTGTCTTGGTCTGGGTATTTTCTATGTATAATAAGTATGTTTATCAGTTGTCTAGTACCCATAACACAAGCTTCGCTTACAATGGGGCTAGATGGCGCTGTGTAATTTGTCCGACAATATTTATTTATTATTTATTTATAATGTAATACATATGTATGTGTGCTATAATCTTTGATTTTTACCAATGCCTTTAACTTTATTGCGAACAATGTAATAAATATATGCAAGAGTTAAACTAAATGGCACCATTTAATTTTTGTCTTCCGTTAGCTTCCATTTTAGTTCGGTAAGAGTACTAAAATTTGAGGAGTCTTTCATATAAACTTTTAATAATATTACCCAGGCAAATTGGGAGACAATGCAGCATTAGTTCGCCTTTTATCCATATTCGTGATATTTAAATGTGATAAGTAGTGAAATTATTATGTACAAGTGTTTTTTTATACTACCTCGGGAGGTATTCAAGCACATTGTACTGTATTGTACAGCAAATTGTACCTTAAGCTTTACCGTCCCTATGCCGTACGTAATAAGAGGTACAACCACGCTACTCGCGATCTGCTCTTGACTGTACTCTATGTTACAGATACATATGAATACTGTATGTAATAGATATATGTGAATGCATGTACATATAGTATATTATAAACATCAATTGTATACTTTTATAGTTTACATGTATTTTTGTTGTGTTGTGTGAGATTTATTTTTCTTTCATTTTGCCTACAATTTAGGTAAAATGAAAAAAATAAACATTTACATTCAATTATTTACAAGAGCAGAGTTTGTTTTAAAATTCGCTTAAAACTGACAACTTTTACGGGCGGGAATAGCGGCATAGCGGGAATAATGAAAAAAATATAAAAAATCCTACTGGTAGCAAATATATTAAATCCATATATCAATATTCATTATTCGAACACTTATGACATGTACTATGAATACTTCACTAATACACTCGGTTAATGAACCTCTTTAGATATCATTTTATTATTTTTTATTACGAAACCCGCACTTATTTGGTGCGGTAGGGGCGCTCTCGAGGTCAATATATGTTACGAAGCGGCGTCTGTATGTACTCGATTGTGTTTATTTAAGGGTTTTCTTCACAGCTATACACGCCATATAAAAAAGCAATTAGGAATAACGACACAATAAATGTCATTGTTTCTACCAAAATTTCAAGCGTTAAATTTGGTAGATAAACTGTGAATAGAATTCACTATATTCGCACTGGCAGGAATTTATGATAAGAATAGAGGGAACAACCTCTTTTACAGCCCTCCACGTCTTTGCTTTCGAAGAAAAATAATATTCTATTATTTGGACCCTTTACATTTTTTTATATACAACGCCGGTAGCCATACAAGCATACATTCCACTTGATGTAAAGCAGTTACTGTAGCCTATTAACGCTTGTAATATATATCACTCACGCGATGCCTCCTCTGCTGCTTACACAGCTACTCCTTAGGAGCTTACTGGTGACCTCACTCATATTCAGAAACACAACAACCCTCTAGGGAGTTGTTTTTTGGCTGCTGTTTTCTGTGAGATGGAGGTATTTCCCCAGGCAGGCTGCTTTCAAAAAAACATCCAGACCAAGACCAACAGACATGGTCATGTACACAAATGTTTGTCTTGTGTGGGAATCGAACCCACGAGCGTTGGTGTCAAAGTCGCGTCTAAGTTAGCAAACAGATATATGGCCTGCCTGAACAGTAACCGTAGCAAAACGTGTGTTGTCGCCTCTGTTGAAACTCTTCCCGCTTTTTTTGAAGAACCTTGTGCTGTAATCCCTAAAAAAACCTAGGCAGGGAGTTAATTCCACACCTGAAGAGTTCTCAGTAGACTATTGCGACCGAATATACAATTGAATATTCAGTTTTAAGAATCGTAAACAGACAGACAGTACAGTGGCAGCAAGAGTGTTTCCGATTTACGCTGCGGGTCAAAACCTTGGAATTGATCCTGTGTATAAAATATTTAGCTTTGTAATGATTATGACGCTCATTGCTATGAAACTGATTGTTTGTTGTATTATACTTTTTACATGTTTATACAACTGAATTATAATATTATGTATAACAACGCCTACTTGTACATTTTCAACCGACTTTTCGACCAACCGTAAAGAAAGGAGGTTCTGTATTCCACTTCATATTTTGAGGACTTTTTGTACTATTGTTGACCGATTGTGAAATTATTTTTTCATAATTCTTATTTCATTATATCGTAAAGTTTCGAGTAATAATAATCTATCTATCTATAACTTCACGCCAAATCCCTTGCGGCTACGTGACTTGATCCTTACATACCTCACTCGCTTCTTTAATAATCATTGCTCTTTTCGTGCACGCTCGCCGGTTTAAGAGGCATGTTTCGTTGGTTCGGATATGTATAAAGCAGTATGAAAGAATGACGAATCAGATATACAATGCAAAAGTGGAAGGATGTAGAAGACGAGGAAGACCGAGACTAACCTACCATGACCAAATTGGTCGTGTTTTATATCAGAAGGTGATGTCAGGAGCCCCAGGAACCGGCAAGCGTGCATGAAAAGAGTTATGAATGATAGAGAAGCCAGTGAACTATGTAGGGACCGCGTCTAATGACACTCGGTTCTCTTATCCCGCAAGGAGCCGGCGTGAAGATATACACATATATATATACATACATACTATTTCGCTGAAATAGTAAATATAATAAACCTTAGTTATTATTTTTACGGTTCCGTAAGCCAGAATGATAGACGGAACCCTTGTCACTCCTGAGTCTGTCTGTTAATCCTATTTGATGTGAGATCGGTTGAAATAAAAATTAATTTCAAATAAACACTTCGTAAATAGTTCTTTACTTACAAAACAATGGTGAATCTTTCAATATTCTGCGTACAAACTAACAATTGCGCTCTGTACGGGAGAATTTTTCCACTAAAATAAATTATTTTTGTTACCAGAAACAAATTAGTTTCAAATTTAAAATCATATTTACATATTCGTCGTGTGGTAACCCCTACACGCGAATTTAACTCGCACTCTCCTTATTTTCCTACCTACTACTTACTACCACCACTAATCCACTTAAATTTAAAAACTAATGACAATATTTTGTTGGCCATTTATAGTATAATACAGTTCTTTTCCGTTCAGTACAATTTTTATGCAATTAATCGTTTTAAACCGTTCGTCTAAGCGTACCCTTATTCTCAATTTGGCTGAAAGACTGAGAGAACCATAAAAGAGCAATAAAAACATCGATTTTGCATAAGAATCCCACAGATGTGGTTGTCGGTTCAGAAAGAGGGCGATGGGGCGTCGATTACTCGCCCTCAATACGTCATATTGAATTATTTTTATTGTTTTCGTTGGATGTTTCTTGGCACATTTACGTATTTGATACTTAGGCGTTATTAGTATTTTCAACTACACTTATCATCGCGTACATCATGTAATATGCATTTAATAAATATTTTGTTATACTTGAATTTTTATATTAATACCTTATAATAATATACTAAATTTTACATTAAAATATGCGATTGTCTCAAATACAACATATATATTTTAAGTATCTATCCCATTTGTTGTCTATGGACATATTAGAAGAGATGTTAAGAAAATACGCGCAAATCTTCGGAGCAGGAGATTACGCCATATTGCTCGTTATGTAAACACGTATTTGATTTTGCAAAACGTTATACAAATAATACAATATTGAAGAGATATCACTGTGTGTTTAGCATCGGACATTGCTGCCACTATGAAAATACCTACTATTGCTTAGTGCAATTAGTATATTTTTAAGATATTTCAAAGACTTCTGTGTAACCATGGAGGAAGATTAACGGCAAATAAAAATATTTTACACTTGAAAAACACCGCGGTATGGTTCGAATGTTGGAGTCCGTTCTTATTAATAAAGCATTGCGCAGAGTAAAACTTAGGATTAGGGTTGATGGGAAAAACGCAGTCTTAATTTTCTAGGTTGAAAAAATAAATAAATGTAAAACTTTATTCTAAGAGGGTATTTATTAATATACATAAATAGATTCTTTATTTGTATCTCCAGCACTCACAAAACAATTGGTTACAATTATGCTTATAGATGTAAGCAATACACAACTAGTCTGGCCATAAATACTGTTTGTTACATATAAATTTTTGTTTTTTTTCAACTATTTAATTATTTATAAATGGGAACGCGTTTATTACGTTGAAAACTTCGATTTCCCGCCATTTCACATATTTTTATCGTGAGAAGGAAAGAGATTGCAATATTATTTTATATATATTATTATAAAGGTGGCTCACCAGCAAGAAAAAGGGCACGTGCTCCACCTTGGTGGACTGAGGTGAACCACCGGCAAGACAAAGGGCCCGTGGTCCACCCAGGTGAACTAAACACGTGGACCACGACCGAGTACTGAATATTACAAATAAATACTGATAACTGCTGGTTGTATATATCAATACTGATAACGATAATAGTTATTGGAACTGTAAATATATGTTTTTTCGTACCCCTGTTATCCTTTTCCTTCCGTATATTATGTAAACTATCTCATGAGTGCTGTTGCAATGCATTGCAGGTGTCATAATTACCATAGAACTTGCTGTGGTAATGCATGAGACATCCTGTGGTTTGTAGAGATTACTGAATATGCAATCTTACGTAATTGAAGATTTAAAACCTTCACGCAATGCGAGCTATTAAAACCTAGTTGTGTTTTCATTAACCTAATTTATTAACCATTGCTTAAACGATGATTTAGTGATCTTTAATGTTATGATCATCAGAAGCCCGTCGATTCATCAGAGTTCCAATGTAGTTGTCATTGGCCTCAAAAGTCTACACTGAAGTGGTAGCGAGCTGGCCATGTTTGCAGTGATAGGTGGAGGATAGTCTTATAGTGGAGATCTCGTAAGAAACGACTAGCGTCCTGCTACATATGAATGGTTGTCCCTAAATGAGAGGTAGATGCTGAATGTTTAAAGCAGAGAATCACTACTTATACTTATATCCAGCTCATGATGATGATGAAGACAAAATGTAAAAGTCACAATGAATACAGAGATGAAAAAAAATATAAACGGTCGTTACATCATCCCATAAATATAACTTCTATAATTCTACCCAGTCCACCTGTCTGTTATCGAATCATGGGAACTTATCGGCAAATATAATACTTGTTTTTATCCATATTGAATGTATGCGTATTTTCATGCCGAAAGTCACATGGTAATAAGCGCCATAAGTCGCGGTCCTTACACGTCTCACTCGCTTCTTCAACATTCATAGCTCTTTTCATGCACGCTCTCCGGTTTCAAGGGCTCCTGACATACTCGTATAATAATTAATTACTTGTTATATTGTAATAAAAAAAATAACACAATATATGAAGATGCACATCTTTATAATAAAATATCCTCTGTTAATAAAAATGTAGGGCCATTGAATGAATTATAAATAAAATATCTCAACATGTTGTTGAAAATTGTTGACAATTTGAATACCTGGATACATTGAATGTAAAACAAACGAAAGATGAATTTATTTATTCTTACTAAATATTGTTTTCAAGTAAGTGATTTCATCCTTTTGAGAATAATTTTTTGTAAACCTATAAGATAAGTAACAAAGCGTATGAAAAATCACGATCTGTGCATTTAAAAACATAACACTTGAGCAAATAAATTATTAAAAAGCAGCAACTTTCAAAGTACACGTACCAAGGTTGTTTGAAATCTTACTTGCGTGAAAAATATTATTGAGTATATGCCAGTGCAACATAACATTTACAAACTGTGAATGGAGTGCTACTTATTGTCAGAAATGAAATAAGGTTTTGCATAAAATATTCTAATATTGGGCAAAGAGCACAGACTGCATATACCAGGCCACTCAGAAAATATTGCGAAAAAAAGTTTTTACGTATGAGAGACTAGTCAGTTATAATCTGTTTTAAAAATATGACTATTTAATAAATAAGTATAATAAGTAAAAACAGGTACGTTCCAATTTCAAAATTTCCCTCCACATTTTTTGCGAGCTAATTTAAATTATCGTGTCTCATTGAAAAATGGATCTGCGCCGGGAACATTATCGCGCATTAAATTTTTTGCGATTTCAAGTGTCGCCTGAAACCGGACGAATCGTACGAGACTTCAAATGGCATTCATGGATGAAGGTTCTTCCGAGGCAACCGTGTATCGTTGGTATAACGAATTCAAGCGCGGTCGACTAACTTTGGGGGATGAAGAAAGAAGTGGTCGCCCTTTGACGGTTGTTACAGAAGAAACGTGCTAGCAGTGAAAAAATTTAATCTAAGACAATAGGCGAATTACGTATCAGGAAATTTAGCACATACCTAGTATAGATTGGACCGGGAAGTCTTCACGAGATTCTACACTTGCATCTTCGCGTGAGGACGATAGTTTCACGCTGGGTGCCGCACAACCTCACCGTTGCTCAGAAGCAGGCCGGGTGGAATGGTGTCGTGATATGATAAAAAATTTGAAGCAGGCTCGTCTCGGCGTGTTTACGACGTCATTACAGGTGATGAATCCTGGATTTATCGATACGATCCAGAAACGAAGCACCAGTCGACGGTTTGGGTGTTTCAAAACGAATCAACGCCTACCAAAGTGAAGCGCTCCAGAAGCGGGAAGAAGATTTTGATCGCGAGCTTTTTCAATTAGGCTAGCTACCTGGTGTCAATTCCTTTACAGAACCAAAGAAATGCTTCTTTGGTCTTCAACGTCGAATGGTATACTACCAAATGCTTGGCAGAAGTTGTCTCTGTTGTGAGCAACAGGCGACCAAACACAGGGCTCCGCGGACTACTACTCCACCACGACAACGCTTCCGCGTCCCGCTCAAAACGAGGGACTTCCTGGACAGCACGCTGGTCAAACTGCTGGGCCCTCCTCCTTACAGCCCTGACCTGCTAGGTGACTTCTTTTTATTTCTGAAAGGAAAACATCAGCTTTTGTCGCCGGAACATGCGCTGTCAGCGTTCGACCAGGCTATAAATTAGGTGTCTGCGGCGGACTGGAAAAAGGGTTTCGAAAAGTGGTTCAGAAGCATGAAACTTTGTGTAGAGGCTGGTGGAGAGTACTTTGAAAAGATTTACTAAAAAAGATTTACAAAACTTTCTGAGTGTCCCTCGTATGTGTGAAAATTTTCTTAACTACGTTTTAACCTACCAATTTCTAACTGGTATTTAATCACTGGGTTATGAATATATCACTTTTAAAATGAAAGAAACATTACTTATTCGTGCATTTTCATCTTCTTCCTGGCATTATCCCCGTTTCTTAATAAATTAGAATTGTCGGGATGCGTTACCTAAGCCTAAGGATTTGGCGAAGATTGTGTTTTTGACATAGAGCAACTACCATCCGATTTTCACAACCCAAATAAAAAGCCAGTACTTTCTTAGATGAGATAACACGTCTTTCAAAATATAATTGATTGGACGTATGTTACGTATCGGAACTCCACGAGTATCGCCTTTACGGAAATGCCGCGCTTCGTGGAAACCGCGCGATGTCGGCAACGATGCAGGTGCAGCGAGACCACCCAAGATACCGCGTCTTCGAGATCGCATCGACTTAATTTTAAGTTCACTTTTGTTTCTTACATCGAGCAATTGTCACGTATATTAGATTATAATTTTAATTAATTAAATATATTTTAAAAATTGATTTTTTTTTTGCATCCTCCGGCCGCAGCCTACGTATTTGGCGCAGTCGATAGGATAGTTGTAAAATAGAGTCAGTGAATAGATCACGGCGGGCAACTATTTGTAACCTACGAGTGCTACGGTCCAGAGGAGTATCCAGAAATCGATACAGCAGAGAAATCAAATATGCTTATGTAAGTACCTAGATCTATCTAGAGTTGCTTCCTTTTCTTTTTTAAGTGTTCCTTTAAGTCATTCAAGATTTTCCATCCCAGGCAATCGCGAACCCCTAGCGTAGGTGTAATTCATAAGTTAGATACAAATAGGAATTTAGATTCTATAATTGAGGAGGAGATTGTAGCCCCATCTAAAAAGATGGCTGATGCACTTATAGATCAGATTTATAAGGCGCTCCGGTTAGTGCCCGAGTTCGATGGTAATTCTAATGTATTAACGCGATTCGTAAATTTGTGTGATCAGTTAGTAAAGCAATATGTGAAAAATACACCGGGCTATGAACTTAGTAATCTTTCTCTTATTAACGGCATACTGAACAAAATAACAGGACCCGCAGGTCGCACTATAAACTCTAACGGCATTCCGGAAACCTGGAAAGCGATTCGTAATACACTTATTAACAACTTCGCCGATCAGCGTGACGAGACCTCGCTTTATAATGATTTATCCCTTCTTACCCAGGGTTCAGGTACCCCGCAGGAATTTTACGAACAGTGCCAGAATTTATTTAGTATAATTATGACGTATATCAGCCTGCATGAAACCGTACCAAGTACTGTAGAGGCTAAGCGTAGCCTATACAGAAAATTAACTTTGCAATCATACTTGCGTGGTTTGCGTGATCCACTAGGTTCTCGTATTCGGTGCATGCGGCCTGATACTATTGAACAGGCTTTAGAATTTGTGCACGAGGAGATGAACACTCTTTACCTGCAGCAGCGGAATGATCGCCTTCCTGACAGGAAGTCGCTGTCCACGTCTTCATTTAATCAACCTAAATTCTCTTACAGCTCTGTACCACCCCCTAAACCTTTTAATTTTGGACAACCTAAGCCATTCAATATGTTGTCAACACCACATAACATGCCAGGCCCATTCAGACCGTTCTTTACACAGTCACAAAGACCGATACCGCTTTGGAAACCCCAAATACCTCATAATGTTGGTCCCAGTCGTACTCAACAAATATTTGCGGCTCACCCACCTGGCTATAGGCCCCAAAGTAGCATTTTTAGGATGCCACAAAGTAACCCACAATTTCAATCCAATAACGCGAACTCTAGACCCCAACCAATGACTGGTGTTAGTCACTACGTAGCCAAGACTCTCCCGGTACGCACACCTCACGATTGGACTAAATTTGGAAATCCACCACCCTCAAATTATTTTAAGACTAGGGAATTAAATTTTAACGAGTTGTATGACCAAAACCCATACGACCCCTACTACGACTATTACGGTGATACTTACCAACAAGATTATGACTGTTCAGACCTTGCATATGGTATGATATACGAACAACCATCGTACCTTCCAGAGTATGTTCCCGTTACGGTAGAGGAAGCTCAGGAGGAGGCTCTTACTTCAGAAAATGAGGATTTTCCGACCCCTTCAAAATTAGACAAACCAAAATAGAGATTAACTTACAGACACAACGACAATTACCCTATGTACAAATCTTAAATCCACCTTTAAAATTACTTATTGATACTGGTGCCAACCAATCTTTTATTAGCCCTGATGCTGTAGATAATTTTTTTTCTAACATACCATGTAATTACGATCCTTTTGAAGTCACTAATATTCATGCTACCACCCGTAATGATTATTCCATAACCATACCATGCTTTTCGGAATTTAATGAAAAGAAAGACATTACCTTATTCATATATAAATTTCACGAGTATTTCGACGGACTGATAGGTTACGACTTACTGGAGCAACTAGAATCTAGCATCGATTTGAAAAATAAAGTCTTAGTTACTCGATGTTCCAAAACCCCTTTGTTAATGTACGACTCTCGTAACTGTAATCTGTATGAGGACATAATACCAGCCAATACATCTAGGCTAATTCGAGTCCCAGTTAATTTACATGACGGTCATGCTTTGATATCTGAACAGGTAATATCAAACTGCCAGATACGCGACTGTATAACAACAGTCAAAGATAATCGTGGCATTGTCGAAGTTATTAATCCAACAAGACATGACATAGTATTCTCTATGGACAGGCCAGTTAGTGCAGAATTATTTAATGCTGAATGCACCAGCATCGAACAACCATTAAACCGCGTAAGCCAAGTACTATCCCAGTTACGTACGGATCACTTAAATCCTGAGGAACGAGCCAATTTAGAATCACTCTGTGCTCAATATGCTGATGTCTTTTATATTGAAGGCGAACCACTAGCTTTCACAAACCAGATTAAACACAGCATTCGAACGACTGATGAAATGCCGGTATATACTAAAACGTATCGATACCCGTTTATCCACAGGCATGAAGTTCAAAAGCAAATTTCAACTATGTTAGATCAAGGTATTATTCGCCCTTCTCAATCGGCTTGGAGCTCCCCCATCTGGGTAGTTCCAAAGAAGGTTGATGCGTCGGGACAACCCAAATGGCGCATTGTAGTTGATTTCAGAAAAGTAAATGAAAAGACAATAGATGACAAATACCCTATTCCCAACATAACCGATGTCCTCGACAAGTTAGGTAACTGTAATTATTTTACTACACTCGATTTAGCTACTGGATTTCATCAAATACAAATGAACCCTAACGATATACAAAAAACCGCTTTCAATGTGGAACATGGGCATTTTGAATTTTTGCGCATGCCCATGGGGCTGAAGAACGCACCATCTACATTCCAACGAGTGATGGACAATGTTCTCAGAGATCTCCAGAACGTAGTATGCTTAGTATACTTAGATGACATCATCGTATTCAGCGTTTCCTTACAAGAGCATATCGTAAATTTAGAAAAGGTGTTTAAGAGACTACGTGACTCAAACTTCAAAATTCAAATGAACAAGTCAGAATTTTTAAAGTTAGAAACAGCGTATTTAGGCCATATAATAAGTAAGGATGGCATAAAACCCAATCCCGATAAGATCGCTGCTATTGAAAAATTTCCCTTGCCCAAAACAGCTACCGAAATTAAACGTTTTTTGGGACTGCTGGGGTATTATCGTAAATTCATCCCCGATTTTGCTCGTATAACTAAACCCATGACGCAATGTTTAAAGAAGGGATCTAAAATAACATATAACGACGTTAGTTATGTTAACTGTTTTGAGACATGTAAGACCTTACTGACAAACGACCCTATCTTACAATATCCGAACTTTGACAAGGACTTTATTTTGACAACGGACGCTTCTAACTACGCTATAGGCGCTGTCCTCTCGCAAGGTACTATAGGCAGCGACAAACCGATAGCTTTTGCATCTAGGACTTTGAACTCTAGTGAAATTAATTACAGCACGATCGAAAAAGAGCTCTTAGCCATAGTATGGGCTACTAAGTACTTCCGGCCATACCTCTTCGGCAGAAAATTCACTGTAGTTACGGACCATAAGCCGTTACAGTGGGTCATGAGCCTTAAGGAGCCAAACTCAAGGCTAACTCGCTGGAGGCTAAAACTTAGCGAGTATAATTTCACTACAGTTTATAAGCAGGGCAAGCAAAATGTTAATGCTGACGCACTATCCCGTATCGAAATAAACCATGAAGATACAAGTTCTGTAGCAGTCAACCATTCAGAAAAGCCACCATCTGTAGGCAGTTCTAGTACCGCTACTATTCATACAAGCGATGAACATCCTATTTTGGAAATACCCATATCTGACGATCCGCTTAATAAGTTTAATCGCCAGGTATGTTTCGTGATTGTAGGTGACATAAAAAAAAGACCGACAGTGACTAAACCCTTTGAGACTCACACTAGAACGACCATACAAATATCGGAGTCTAATCTCGAGGAAGATATAGTTAGCGCAATCAAAGAATACGTAAATCCTAAGGTTAAAACGGGTATTATAATTCATCCACCTTTGGCTATGTATCAGATCATTCCTATTATCCAAGATAAATTTAAAAGCTCTGCCATGAATTTAGTGCTAACCAAGGTAGAACTTGACAATGTCAAGGAGTACCTGAAACAACAAGAAATCATACAGAAATATCACGAGGGTAAGACAAACCACCGGGGTATTAATGAATGCTTTCTAGCCTTATCCTCTAGGTACTATTGGCCTAAGATGAGAGAACACATCACCAAGTACATTAACGAGTGTAATATCTGCGGTCAGGCTAAATACGACCGAAATCCTATTAAGCAGAGATTTTCGATTGTTCCACCTCCTACAAAGCCTTTTGAAATAGTTCACCTAGATCTCTTCACGGCTGAGACTGAGAAATATTTAACATTAGTCGACGCTTTCTCCAAATACGCTCAAGCGTATTATCTCAGAGATGGTACCGCGTTAAGCGTAGTTCACGCTCTTCTTAAATTTTCGACACACCATGGTCTACCCCTTACTATAGTTACCGACCAAGGTCCCGAATTCTCTAACCAACTGTTTGCCGAATTCACAAGAGTCCATAAAATTCAACATCACAAGACTCTTGCGCATTCTCCCAACGATAACGGCATTGTCGAACGTTTTCACTCCACTATCTTAGAACATCTTAGGATACTGAAGCTTGAAAAACGCAACGAACCTGTAATCAATCTCATGCCATATGCTGTCTTAGCTTATAACAGTTCGATCCATAGTTTCACCAAATGTAGACCATTGGACTTAATTACAGGGCACTTCGATCCTCGCGTTCCGATAGACATAGACCTACAACAACACCTCTTACAACAATATTCACTAGACCATAAAAAACGAATGACTCAAGTATACGCCTTAATAAATGAATCTTCATTGCACGACAGGACAGTACTCACCGAAAACAGAAATAAAGACCGCGAACCTGAAAAGGACTACACCCCTAACGATCAAGTATTTGTACGGAACCCAGTAGCTACCAGACAAAAACTGGCCCCAAGATATACTCAAGATACGGTTCTCGCCGATCTACCTATCCATATCTATACGAAAAAGAAACGCGGCCCCGTTGCTAAGTCACATCTGAAACGAAGCCCTAAAAATCCCACCTTGTTTCAGGATAATTCTACTAACGACACTGCTCCGACTGACTCTCGGACAAGAAGTAACGATTGATTCTTTAGACGACGGACCAGGACTACTTCCATTCAAACTAGGACCCAGTAAACTTATAGCTCACTACCATTCCTTCCTTAGTTATATAAACCTTGATAATATTCGTAACCAAATCGAAGCCGTTAAGTCACAGTTAGTACATTCAAGGCCCCAACTAAATAATAAAACGTTGTCTGTATATGAACCTCATATCGAGCACCTTAATAGTAAGTTAAATAAGATATCAGATCAACTCCGTACTTTCGAACCAAACCGTAAAAAGAGAGGCCTCGTTGACGGACTCGGTTCTATTATTAAAAGTATTTCCGGAAACTTAGATTACACTGATGCAATTAAATACGATAACGCTATTAAAACCCTACAGAATAATGAATTTAAGTTAGAATCGGAACTGAATAAACACATAACTCTTAATAAAGAGTGGAGCTCTTATAACTCTAAAACCTTAGATAATATTGTAAAGAATCAAAATAAGATCAATGCGGTTTTAAACTCAATTATGGAAAGCGACACAGAAAGAGAAACGGACTTAGTTAAGTATGCCCATCTGGCGCAATTCTTGCTAATATTATGAGATAACGTAGAGGATCTATCTACGGAGTTAGTTAAGTTAGAATCTACTTTAGCTTTTATTCGTGCATCGAGCACTCCACATTCGGTAATTAGTATAGATGAAGTTAGTAATATACTTAGTAAAATAAGAAACTTATATTCAAAAGACGAAATCATAGACGTAGAGTATAGAGACTTCTACGACATAATTAAATTAGGTTACTTCCATACGAATCAACGTATTATAGTAGTAATTAAGGTACCGATTGCCTATCCTTCCCCTTACGACCTGTATAAATTATCCATTATACCTAACAAAAATCATAAAATCCTTATACCAACCTTATCTTATATAGCAATTTCTGGAAAAGATTATGCGTACATAGAGACAGAATGTCCGAAGGTTAACTTATTGTTCCTCTGCCAAGCCACCTCTAACTACAGAATCCGAGATGAGCCAGATTGTATTCAACATCTAATAATTAAACAAGAACTCCATCAATCCTGCAAACTCACTTCAGCCATTATGAAAAGGGAAGCTCTCGAGCAACTTGATGATAAGCACTACACTATGTGCTTTCCCACACCTACTAAAATCAAGACATCTTGCGGTTAATAACTAAATTCAATTGTGGGTCTAAAATAATAAAAAGCACTAAAAGTTATAAACAATTAAATTTATTCAATCACTTTCATTTACTCAGAATATTATGATAGAAAAGTAATATTTAATGTCTAAGTACTACTAACTATTTAATGAAGCACTAACAAGGACAAAAGGTCAGAATATCTTCTTTATTAATTTAACATGCCATTTAGTACTTAAGCAACATTATTAACCCTCTAATAAGTGTGTACACATCTTATAATATTAATCGAGCACAGATTATACTTAACTTGTAATACTTAAGCAACATTATTAACTCTCTAACAAGTGTATACACATCTTATAATATTAATCGAGCACAGATTATACTTAACTTGTAATACTTAAGCAACATTATTAACCCTCTAACAAGTGTATACACATCTTATAATATTAATCGAGCACAGATTATACTTAACTTGTAATACTTAAGCAACACGTGGCCTTAGCACCCTGTTCGCCAGACTTCGGACGGGGCTTCCGCTCTCTTCGACGATCAGGCGGCAAGTGCCCGGTCCGACCGAGCTATCGCCCCTCCCAGTATGGTGCAACAAGGTGGCAAGGACACGTGATTCACAAACAACACTTTATCAGTTTTAATAACTTCTTATACCATTTTATTAATTAATTTACAATAATTTGATTAACTTTATAAAATAAAATATTAAAAATGTATTTGTTGTAATAAAAGTACCTACCTATAATCATTTTAATTTACATTTCTAAAGTCACTAAATTGACTATTAGTTGAGGCATTTTAATACCATAAAAATGCTTATCAATCCGTTTCATATATTTTGACACATTAAGGCGCTTCTTTTGTTACTGCTACGAGTATATATAAAATAAATCTATCACGGCCATACTGATACTGTACTTTGTTCTCAAAGTACATAGTTTTAATCATTATTCAATAGCTTAATACACTGGCCATATGACAATGTCAATTCTATCACCTGCTGCATGTGCATTCGAAATGACATCTGGGCAGTGCAGACCAGCAGAAAAACATCAATAGCATCTGGCCTTCAAACATATTAGACCTATCACTTGCTGCTAGTGCATTCAGTCTAATATCAGGGCAGTGCTGACCAGCAATTTTGTTCTTGGCGTATCAGTCATTCATTCTGTTGCTAAATGAATTTAAAGACTTACATCGGGACAGTGATAGACCAGCGTTGTAGTTGTTGACCACCATAATTAAATTGTCAAAAAGCCAAATGTGTCAAGATACATTCACAAACTGTACGCTAAACGTCATGTACTACATTTATTGTTTATTTAACAATTTTCATAAAAGTAAGCATCTTTGTATCCTTTCGCATTATTATATCTATCACGGTACATCAACCCTACAAATACAGATCTATTCTTCAAAAGAAGCGTTTTGTTCCACCCATTCGCCAGGCCAAACTCGTATTTTTTCTTTTGCAACAACTATACTTCTTAAATTGTTTTGTCCCCTTAGAGAAAATCTATCGTTGGGCATTATTTCTTGAATTTCATAAGGCCCTTTGTATTTTGGACTAAGTTTGTCATGACGTCTGTGGACCTGACTAACATAAACTATGTCCCCAACATTATATGTTTTATTGTTTCTCCTGGTATTATCAAAACGATTCTTAAATCTTTCACCAACGTTTTTGAGTCGCTGATGAGCCAGCGCACGGTCAGCTTGGACATCAATGACTGGTTGCAATGACTCATCTACGACATCATTCAGTCGAGCTTGCACGGATGGTGTGTTCCCGTCTCTACCTATCAACAATCTAATGGGGCTAAACCCTGTTGTTTTTTGGATAGTGGTGTTAAGAGACTGCTGTACCTTCCAAAGCAAGCTCGGCCATTCTGATACATTTTGAATTGTTGTTGTCAACATATTAATAATGGTAGCAACATATCTTTCAACTTGCCCGTTGCTACGTGGAGTACCAGTTGAAATCATATGGTGATCTATGTGCATTTCTTGAAATAATGATTGTACTTGATGAGAAGTGAAATTAGTCCCCCTATCCGTTACAACCAGTGATGGGGTGCCAAATAATGTCAAAGTTTCACGTATTACAAACAACATTTCTTGAGCATTTAAACTTTTCAGAGGTTTCAGAATGCAAAATTTGGTGAAGCCATCTATAATGATAAGAATGTGCTTATAACCATCAGAAGATTGGCTAAAAGGTCCAGTGCAATCCATATGTAATGTATGAAAGGGAACAGATTTTTCGATAGGATGAAGCAAACCTTGTTTTGGCCCCGAGTGACCTTTTCGGGATGTACATATAAGGCAATGAGTAATATACTTCCTGGTGAAAGCTGCTAAACCAGGGAACCAGAAGTTCTCTTTAATTTTGTTCAAAGTTTTATCATAGCCGATATGGCAATTGTCGTCATGGAAGAGTCTCAATATGCTCAGCCTGTAACCCCTTGGGATATAAAGCTTAGGTGTTTCGTTAGGTTCATTTTTGTGATAAAGCAAATGATTTATGATCACGTATTGATTGGAATCGATTTCTCCAATTTGAACTCTATTTAAAATTTCTTGGGTTTCAATATCGTTTTGTTGGGCAATTTGGAGCCACGACGGTGAGTTTGCGTCTGCTGGATCATTAATAACATTAACCATAGGGGTATAGCACACAGGTTTTACGGGGTTGCGACTCAAATAGTCAACATGTCCAACAAACTTCCCTTTTTTGTATAAAATGTTGAATTGAAAATCCTGCAAAAAAGTCCACCATCTGGCCACCCGTGGTGATAAATCTTTTTTTGTCATTGTCGACTTGATAGAGTTACAATCTGTCACTATGGTAAAATTAATTCCCAACAAATATACCCTGAAGTGTTTAAGGGCATTATAAATTGCCAAGGTTTCTAGATCGTAAGAACAGTATTTTGCCTCTGCAGAAGTAGTTCGTTTGCTGTAGTATGCAACTACTTTATTATGATTGTCTACTTTTTGCATTAATATGGCACCATATCCCAGGGAGCTAGCGTCCGTGTGTAATTCGGTTTGTAGATTTGGATCGAATATAGTCAACAATGGTTTAGATATTAAATGTTTTATGACATATTCCCTAGCTCTATCTTGTTCAGGACCCCATTCCCATTTTTGGTTATTTTTTGTGAGTTTACTTATACAGGCAGTACGGGATGCAAATTCTGGAATAAATTTCCTAAAGTAACTAGCCAGTCCCATGAACTGACGTACCTCTTTCACATTACTGGGTAAAGGAGAATTAGTCAGGGCTGAAACCTTGCTATCGCTTGGCCTTACGCCTTCTTCCGATATGCGCCTTCCTAAGTACTCTATTTCTCTAACGAAAAATTTACTTTTTTTTGTATTAATAGTGAATCCAGCATTGCTAAGAGCTTCAAGGGTCTGTTCTAAATATTGCAGTCCTTCAGATTCGGTTTTAAATGGTATTAGTAAATCATCCATATAAACCAACAAAAACTTTAAGTGCCTAACTGCTTTGCTAATAGATTTTTGAAAAACAGACGGTCCGTTGCAAATTCCGAAGGGCATTTTTAAAAATTCGAAATGACCGTCCGGAGTCACAAATGCTGTGTATTTTATGGATTCTTTGGCAACTGGAATTTGATGAAATCCGTTCTTCATATCTATTGCTATGAAATATTTGGCATTTCCTAGTCTGTCAATCTGATCCTCAATGAGAGGGAGAGGGTACCTTTCCTTATCAATAATTTTGTTAAGGGCTCTGTAGTCCACGCACATTCTGTCACTTCCATCCTTTTTTTTGACAAGAAGCACTGGACTGGAAAAAGTGGAATCACTCTCACGGATTATATTATTTTTTAATAGGTCGTCTGTTATTTCCTTGACCTTCTCTCTCTCAATGGGTGCAAGTCGGTAGGGTCTATAATTAATAATTTCATCTTTTTTTAAACGTATAACCATTTCACCCGTGTTTACTGATCCTATATTATTAGAAGATGGTAAAACAGATGGAAATTTCTCAAAAATTTGGATTATTCTGGATTGCAAATTGAGATCCAGGTGGTTAATGGCTTCATTTAACTGTTCAATTTCAATGCTCATATTATTCTGAATGTGATTAATGATTCCAGTTGGTGTTAGTAGGCGTGTACGAGTCAGTTTACAACCATTAGCATCTACAATTACAGCTATGTCGGGATGCTGGATAGCATTCCGTCCGATCAAACATTCGTAATAAAGGTCCTCATCCCTGGCTACGTTAAATTCGATCTCTAAGCAAATCTCATCAAACTTAACCGGTACCAATACTTTAGCAAAAATATGAAGTTTCCCATTGCCTATCCCTTCAAGTATTATAAAACACGGTTCCATTTTACAGCCAGTTTTTCTGGCGACCGAATCCTTCATTACACTACAACTGGCACCAGTATCGATTAGAACATCCAGAGCGATATGTTTAATGAATACTTTCGTTAATTTTAAATTGGTTTTAGTCAAACAATTAACATCACTACTCTTAGAGCTTGGATGATTTAAATTTGTATTAGAACGCTTTTTAAAGAAGCAAACAGACTCGTCATGCCCAAATTTTTTACAAACTGTACACTGAAGTACTTTGTTATTTTTATTATCGAAACCCGTTGAAGTGGGTTTCGAACTATTAGAACTAGTTTCAGGTGCGTTTCTATTCCTAAAACATTGCCCTTTCAAATGACCCAATTTGTGGCAGATAAAACACCGTCTTTCTTGCAAGTCGTTTAACTTTAACCGCTTAGATGGCTGGTTGTCGTTCCGATCTGCTGGTTTCGAATTTCCCTCAAAATAACGTTTCTTAGGTTGTTTAACGTAGGTGGTAAACAAGGAAATGAGCTCTGCAGTTGTTTTGACTCTACTGTTGTGAGATGCCATCTTCACATTAATATCAGTGATGCCTCCACAAATAAGCTCAACTAGTTGCTCTTCCGTAAAAGCTACTTTAGTACATTTTAAAAGTCTCAATTTTTCTCTCGCATATTCACAGTAAGAATCTACAGCATCTGAAGAATACAGTACTGCTTTTGATAATTTGTCAGATAAATTTCGTTTCTCTGGATAAAGGTCTTGAATTGTTTGTTTGAAAATTTCCCATGATCTACCTTCCTCTGGATCCCAGGTTTCATACCATATAAGAGCAGAGCCTTTCAAGGCCTTACCTGCCTTAGCAACGGTCGTTACACTGCTCCAACTAAGATCCGACGCGATGTTGTCAATGGAGCTGCACCAGCCTGCAGCACCATTATCGTTCTTGTCTGGATCAAACGGCGGCAGCGCCACGTCATCAGTTCGCTGATTCCCACTGACAGCATCTCGAATGGCTTTCAACAAGCCTTCCACAACGGACGGATCCATGAGAGCCCACTGTCACACGATCTGAAAATAGTTATATATAAATATTAGTATTAAAATAACAGAAAACAAGTAACAGAAAAGCTATAACCCAAATATAGTCCTAGTAAGTCAGTCCATTTCCATGATAATCTTCTCTCATGATCCTATTATGGGGAAGTGCCCCGAACAAATACTAGCTAAAATTTAAAGTTATCTTCTGCGTTTTTGTTCACATTATCAGGGAGGGCACTGAACAAATATACAACAATAGCAGATGAAAAAGAATAAAAAGAATATATATATATATATATATATATATATATATATATATAATAAAGCTGTGGGCAAAAGTAACTTATTCATAATATTTTAAATATATTATGTATTATATAAGTATATATATATTTACTCTGTCGAATCCCACTTCTGATAATAACTAAATTCAATTGTGGGTCTAAAATAATAAAAAGCACTAAAAGTTATAAACAATTAAATTTATTCAATCACTTTCATTTACTCAGAATATTATGATAGAAAAGTAATATTTAATGTCTAAGTACTACTAACTATTTAATGAAGCACTAACAAGGACAAAAGGTCAGAATATCTTCTTTATTAATTTAACATGCCATTTAGTACTTAAGCAACATTATTAACCCTCTAATAAGTGTGTACACATCTTATAATATTAATCGAGCACAGATTATACTTAACTTGTAATACTTAAGCAACATTATTAACTCTCTAACAAGTGTATACACATCTTATAATATTAATCGAGCACAGATTATACTTAACTTGTAATACTTAAGCAACATTATTAACCCTCTAACAAGTGTATACACATCTTATAATATTAATCGAGCACAGATTATACTTAACTTGTAATACTTAAGCAACACGTGGCCTTAGCACCCTGTTCGCCAGACTTCGGACGGGGCTTCCGCTCTCTTCGACGATCAGGCGGCAAGTGCCCGGTCCGACCGAGCTATCGCCCCTCCCAGTATGGTGCAACAAGGTGGCAAGGACACGTGATTCACAAACAACACTTTATCAGTTTTAATAACTTCTTATACCATTTTATTAATTAATTTACAATAATTTGATTAACTTTATAAAATAAAATATTAAAAATGTATTTGTTGTAATAAAAGTACCTACCTATAATCATTTTAATTTACATTTCTAAAGTCACTAAATTGACTATTAGTTGAGGCATTTTAATACCATAAAAATGCTTATCAATCCGTTTCATATATTTTGACACATTAAGGCGCTTCTTTTGTTACTGCTACGAGTATATATAAAATAAATCTATCACGGTCAAGAACAATATACAACTCTACAAGGAAGTTTCCTTGCTATCATACCATTCAACTGTTATATGAAAACGCCAGAATTTACCATAGTTAATACAAATGAACATATAAAAGGTCACATTATAAAAATCATGGAGATGCCTCCGTATAACGAATCGAGGCTCCAGAAACATCCATCCATCATTCTAGACTCTATTAATCTAGAGAATCTGCACGCTGCGAATACCAAAATATCAATTCAGGCTCCAGTGCAATTGAGTAGTGCTATTGAATCATCTTTATATCATACTACGATTCCCATTTATGTGATACTATTGGGTGCAACCGTAGTACTTATAGCCTTCATAGCTAATCGTCGGCTTCGCATGCAGTACACACGAAATGCGAATGACGCTATTGAAGTTAAGAAACGTGAACCTCATCTCATGTATGCCGGACCTGAGTCAAGACCTGTCGATCCCAGCGAGATAAGAGTAGACCATCGAAACATAGCAGCAACTATTTCAAACAAGCTTGTCGAATAGTTGCTGAGCTACGGGGGGAGGTGTTACGTATCGGAACTCCACGAGTATCGCCGGTCAGCGTTTACGGAAATGCCGCGCTTCGTGGAAACCGCGCGATGTCGGCAACGATGCAGGTGCAGCGAGACCACCCAAGATACCGCGTCTTCGAGATCGCATCGACTTAATTTTAAGTTCACTTTTGTTTCTTACATCGAGCAATTGTCACGTATATTAGATTATAATTTTAATTAATTAAATATATTTTAAAAATTGATTTTTTTTTTGCATCCTCCGGCCGCAGCCTACGTATTTCGTACGGCTTACCTCACGATGTTTTCCTTCACCGCCGAACAAGTGATAATTATAAATATGTACATAAATTTGTATTCGTATTCCTATTCGTGCATTTTAAACGGCCATTAACAAAATACTCAAAACGTGAAAATTTTCACTTAGGGTATCTCGACACGTTGCTACGTGTTACGTCTCCGAAATAACATATAGTTACCAGCTGTGTAGCATGTGATTAAGTACGGCGTAATGGTGATACTGTAAGTGACTGTTTGGCATGGTTAATTAGTAGGCCGCAAACATTGGCCTAGACGTGATAGTGTATTTAAGACACGCTCATTATTCCGGGCATTATACACAGCAATTTACGTATTTTACTTAAAAATCAGTGGGAGATTTATAAATACACCTATTTATAGGTATATGTATCCTACTAATAATTTTTTTTATTCTATTATAACCGAAGTCTTTGATAATCAAGACTTGAAATACAATTGTTACATTATTCTATAATTTTATAGGTCATATCAACGAAATAGAAGCTTTACTGTTGTATTCTAGATCTGAGTTCCGACATGTTGAATCAAGGTTTAACATATATGGACGTAAAATACCTGAATGTTCAGAAGATTAGGACATGTGAAATTTTTGAAGGAAGTATAAGAAATGACTTAAATGTCTGCGCATGGCATAAAAATACGAAATATAAATTCTGCGCCATTTATAAAATGCTCGTCGTGAGATTTTGTATTTTGCCGGCAGTCAAGTTACTGCATAAAGAGTTCAATATCCTACAAATCCTCTCATCTTGAGACTCTAGGCACGAGTTATGCTGGGCAAATTAAATTATCAGGCTCCAAGAGGCAATTAATTATTTCCCGATTTATAAAAAAAATCAGTTTGAACTCCTAATTTCAAATAATTATGCATTGTATTTTTTTTAAAACTAGCTGTACCGGCAAACGTTGTTCTGCCATATAAATTATTTCTTATTAATTTTTTTGTAATTATTTATTTTTATGAAATTTATAATATACTTTATGACCTATTCTCATATATTTCATAAAAATCGATCGAGCACAGTAAGTAAGCACAAGGTATATATAAATATACATTTAATATTTCTAGCACTATATTTAGGTAATTGCTATAACGAAGATATATATTTGGGGTGAATTAATACTAATACATAACATTAAGTTACGAGAGGTAGGGCACATCAAAGCAGTACTGTCTGTCTATTATTTCTATCTATAGTCTGGAGAAGTACCTAGAAGTACCTTCATCTAACAGAAAACCGTAGCCAAATACCAACTTCCTAGAGGGTTTTTGTGTTCTTGCGTGTGAGTGAGGTCTCCAGCAATCTCATAAGGATTTGCTATGTTAGCAGTAGAGGTGGCATCGCGCGAGTAATACTTAAGGTATTGCAAGCGTTTATAGGCTACGGTAACCCTTCGCATTAGATATATATTGGCTATATGCATGTATGCCTTCTGTCGTTGTAACTAACGTTATTTTAGGTATATGATCACTGTACCCATGTTACTTTTCTATGGTAATAAGGGTTTTTATTTAAAGGGCGTTTGAAAAAGATTGCCATACAACATGATATAAGGTTAAGGAGAAAAAAATATGCACATTTTTTTCTTCTAATGGAGAAAAACAAGCTAAAAGATAGTGAATAATTCTAGGTGGTGGTGATTGAGTTTGGACAAGTTTTTATTTCATGTTACACGTAAAATATAATGCCAGAGAAGAAAATATGACGTTAAACAGTCTTAGGGAGTGACGTGGAGAAAAGTTTCCCTCGTATGAAATAAGAGAAATAAAAGAAAATTTATTGCCGGCTAAAATATCGCGAGAACTACATAGTCTGTTTGTTGTATAAGTTTAGATACTTGCACAATGTGGTATTTTAAAGCCCCTGCTTAATAGGAAGGGTATTAAAAATGTATTCTTAATGCTATTCAGAGATTTATAAGCATCAATTTGTTGCATCTTAGATAACAAGTAGATTGTTTATGTACTATTAAGTGTTTTCCTGCTTAGCAGATCAAATGGCTCTTCTTTCTGACTGATTTTTATATGTTATTTTTCTCTTGAATGCCGGTGGTTTCAAGATTTTTAGTAGTACTGTAGTGGTTTGTAAACATATGAATCACGAAATGTAGAGATTAGGGGTTTCTTAATTGAATGAGTGAGATTTCTCCTAACTCCTAATCAACAAGTAAAAAATATACTGTTTTTGTCATTCCAATAATACTACATTTTCAGATAGGATGAAGATTAATTCATTGAGGCCCATTATATACTTGTTGCCATAACGCTTATGGCGGAATTTAACCCTGGTGTTCTGTAAGGTTCTATACAATGATCGATGCTGTTTCTGCTACATATATTGAAATATTGTGGACTGATAGGATTTGTTTCATACGGCAGTACAGAGAAATTTAATAATAATATGCTGAAGGTGCTAAAACCTCTTGTTTCTATATAAAACGGAAGGCGCGAACGAATTAGGTCTGGGGTAGAGTCAGATTAGAGTATCCGACTGGAGACGATTGATATTTGTCCAGCGCAACCCCAAAAGGAAACAGCTCTGTGTGTTAACCACTAAGAGAATCTCATTTTCTGCAGTTTCTGTCATAATGCAATAATAAAGAAATGATCGCAGGTGGAAGTTTTGAATGAAACCATTTTCATGAATCAGATTTTATTACAGCCGATACCCATCCACATTATTATGTGTTTTAATTCTCTACTTGTGTCTGTATGTGATTTTACTTTCTTATTTCTAAAACCTTTCATTTCATAATGTAGGTCATCAGGAATTCGCAATTTTCCCCAACTTAGGTAGCGGTCCTCGCCAACCCCAATGGACTAGGAAATGCGACAATTCTAGGAAGAAGAAGAAGTCAAATCTTCATCTGCCTTATATGAAATCAAATTTGTATGTACTTTAACCGAACACAGATTGGAGTATTCAAATCCATTATGCAGTTCTAGAAACTTTGTATGTATGTATGTATGTTTATCTTCACGCCAGCTCCCTTGCGGGGTAGGCAGAGAGAACCGTGCGCCATAAGACGCGGTCCTTGCATACTTCACTCGCTTCTGGGACATTCATAGCTCTATCAATTCACATCTCTGTCAATTAATAGGTCTTTTCTAGAAACTTTGATCAATATATTTAATTATCTATAAAGAAAGAAACTTATACGACGAACATATAACCTTCTGATCCATTGCGAATTTTGCAATGAGATAAACAGAAATTCACATCTAATTTCATGTGAATGGTTGTACATCGACGCTGGCTATTAGTTCACGCACTATGATCGTCACCTGTCGTCCAGTAAACCCCAGTGAGACATAAATTGCGTCAAGACATAAATCCAATTGGATTTATTACTGATACGTTACTTTAACCATTAAATTTTCACAAACAATAAATGTGGGAAGACCTGTTGGAGCACAACTGTTTATTATGATACTATGTCGGATGGTATACAAGCATATGTCTCGCTTGCTGTTAAACGGCGACGGTAATCCACGAAAAGTTACTAAAGTTTATGAAGATTTACAGAGTTGTACACCACATGGCTGCATTCCATACAAGGAGTATTTACTCGCGAGTTGCAATACCTCAAAGCAGCAACTCCTTACTAATGCCTTTACTTATTCGAAGATCCACAGTATTCCTGCGATTGTTATTTGGCCGAGTCTTCTGTCATTTGGAAGTAATGTCCCAGTTGGTCTGCTTATTGATACTACATATTGATGTATTCTTCACATCAAAGCCGAAACGGATTTTCGAAGAACATCCATCTATCTATCCATATCTTCACGCTAACTAAGCAGAAAGAACTGTGCGAACAGAAAGAATGTGATGCTTATATTTTGAATTCCAAATATTCGAACAATATTTGAAAGAACTTTTGTATAACGAATTTTCTACGCCAGAAAAAACTAAGGCTAATGAAGCTGAACAAGGTTTCCAAGGTTTCTTTCACAAAAATATTTTGTTTTGATGTCAGCGTACACAACAAGGCTTCTAGAATAATTATTGTTGAATATTAAATAGTAATTATATTCGTAAAGTATGCAAATTAATTGTTGTTCTGTAGTTGTATTATTACATCTGTCTGTTACTGGTTAACGCTAACATATGTGCAAAATATACTATAGTTTATACAACAAGTTGTGGTATAAAATGTTAGCTAATAAAATAAATAAATAAACATACTTAAACAAGACATTTTAACATTCTAACGCCCCATTTCAAACTCTTTAAAAAATTCGGAAAAAATCTAATACGAGTATTTTGACAATGGATAAGCAATATTTAAAACTATTCCAAATTTGAAATCCATAGCAGTCGTAGATGTTGAAGTATGCCGCAAATGGCCGCAATGAATAACAATTAGAGGGTCGCACCATTATATACCATTTACGTGCAGAACCCTAAAAATTACACTATATGTACCTATATTGATTTTATACCGGTCTGAATCGAAGGATTGTTTTAAATTCGCAACCCAAATGTACCTATCGGAAGTTTGAATTAAAAATGTTTCGTAAATTTTGTTTGAGCGTGTACGGACCGGGAAGTTTCATTGATTTCTGTTATTTGGTTTTCTAATTTTGCACTCTGCGAGTATGATATATTGGTATACCGTAGAGATCAATCTACCATTTTGGAACCACGAACAATAATAAAAGGATTACAATATCTATCCTTACAGATAATTTCAGTGATAGAAGCAAATTATTATAAATTTTCCACGTTTTTTGTTTAATAATATATATATATATATATAGTAGTATACACATATATATTTTTGACGAGTCGGTGTCGTAGTGGTGCAATAATGCTACTTTGACATCTACGCTCATGGGTTCGATTCCCACACAAGACAATGATTTATATAAATTCAAATTCAAAATTCAAATTGTCTTTATTTTCAGATTTCAGTGCCCCAAGTTTTTTAGTACATAATTGCAAAAAGAGCTTAGGACTAAAGTTAGTAGGTACTATTCTGTATCCATATCTGTCCATGCAAGGCTACAGACATGGTACCCCGCACAAAGTGCCGCATTATTTGTGAATGCGGTCTATCCGCCACAGTTTTTAGGATGCTGTTGTGACTCACCCTGATTCTCTTTAGCAAAGACGCCATTTTTTTACGGAGCATTGCATGAAAGCCTCGCTTGCGAAAACATTTCAGAAGCACTACAGAATCTAGGTAGACTTAATAGCATTCTAAATATATTATTATACTGGATACTGGATTAGACATTCAGCGATCTTTTGGTACAACAGACACACAGACCACCCGAACAAAAGGCTGACAAAAAGCTTTGAAAAGCGTTATTTTCACTTGGTCGCTACATCGGGCGAACCTACGGGTCAGCATGTTGCCCCTGACCGTTAGTGCCCTCCGTTCCCGTTCTATATCAGCATTGTCTTAAGGCCGTCGGCAAGAATATATCCTTATATACAAGTTGTCACTCGGTTCAAGTTCAAGCCATTTAGTGTTATAGGTGGGGTTATTTTCGGGATATTTACTGGCAGCCTTGAAGACAATAAATATACTCACATTTCTTCACGTTATATATGAGCCCATGTGTAGTCGTATACTTCAGACAAATTTTAAGCATCTCATTGATTGAACACACAGTCGGGCCCAGCAGCGCCATATCATCAGCATAGCTGATACATTAATGACATTAATGATATACCATCCACGCTGCACCCCACTCGCATACTGCTGAGCTCAACTATAAGATTATTAACATACAGATTGAAGAGGTTGGGAGACCACCTCCACCCTCTAATTAGCTAGTTGTTGTTCCTGTGATTAAGAGAGTTGTCAGGAAGCTCAATAGGAGGTGGCGCGTAATAGCGAAGTGGTAGGTCGGTTGCCGTGTAGAAACGAACATAATACGAAGTGGTCATTCGAAGAAAGCCAACACTTGCCAACAGAGTAGCATGTTACCAATTTTCCTGCTAACGCAGAAATTCCTCAGTAGCTTTCTCGACACTGACAGGAACGCAACCAAATTATAGGGAGTTGTTATCTGACTATTGCTTTTGTTTGCGTTTGTTTAGTGTGGTGTTTCTTAAGTTATAGGTTCCCCATTCGGCCCGCTGTCATTAAACGTCACTGTGCTTCTACTGATGTACCATGACTAGGTGAAATAAATCGATGATAAGATACTTAAACCCATAAATGTACACACTCTGGTCTCTAATTGGTAAGAGCAATTTGTACACATGGAGTTGGTGTTAGCACTAAAGATGAAGGGAGCGCGTAGAAAGGGATGAGATTTTTTTTACCAAGTAGCATAAGCGTGTGTAAAGTAGGTGTTTCTTCTCTTCCTTATTATTTACATTAAAATAGATTTAACAAAATGGGCGTGTGAGTGGCTCGCCATTAGCTTTAGATTTGGCTCTCACCCACGTGATCCATTACCATGATGCTGAGGTTCTAACAAAACCGATGTAGGAAGTATGTATACAACTGTATTCAATATTCATATAGTTAAGTAATTATGTTTAATTGAATAAATACCTCCTTTTTACAAAAGACCTTTGCCAAATAACAACTTCTTGTAAGAGTTGCTGTGATACTTGCAAGCTAGCTGGGTTCAAAGCTACAGTATTCTCTGACCATCCGGTAAGTCCTGAATATATATTCTCAGTCAGACTGGAATTTACACTAACATTTTGAATGCGAGAGTAACTCTGTTTAAGTAGATTTTTTTCTTTTTTTTTATACTACGTCGGGAGGCATACAAGCATACGGCCCATCTGACTTATAGCGGGTACCGTAGCATAGTAACGGTTGAGATATATTAAGTATCACTCGCGCCATGTCTCCTCTGCTGCTTACACAGTAACTTCTTGGGAGCTTACTGGTGACCTCACTCACACGCAGGAACACAACAACGCTCTAGGGAGTTGTTATTTTGCTGCGGTTTTCTCTGAGGTGGAGGTACTTCCCCAACCGGCCTGCTTTGATGCGTCCTACCTCTCTTAAAACATCCAGACCAAGACAAACAGACATGTTCATGCACACACATGTTTGCCTTGTGTGGGAATCGAACCCACGAGCGTTGGTGTTAAAGTTGCGTCATTCACGACTGAGCCACCGAGCTCGTCGAAAATATTGTTGGTCGTAGATGTTTGTTGGTTACCGCTCCACAACTAAACTGCTGTAATGAACGAATAAAAATTAAATTTGGTACAAATGTGATATTCGAGAAGGCTACTTCGTCAAAGAGATACTACAATCCCTACTTGGGCCAAACCCTAGGCACAAAATAGCAAAATATAACTAGTGACATTTTAGGAAAACGAACTGTTTCTGCCTGTCAGTGCTGCTATGGCAACATTTTACCTAACCCGACTGTTAATTTCCTATTGTATCCGAACAATGGTTCCGCGGCGATTTCCGCTTCTGAAAGGTGTGAGTTCATACACCGGCTATCAACAATCTTTTTTTATATCAATAAGGTAATTTGTAATACGGCCCAGGCCCACGTCTTACTTCGATTTGGTGTAAACGTACGTTTATAGTGTCGTACTGAGGAGGCAGGCACTTATTTTTTGACTAAAGCGTATAGGACCAGCAGAATGACTGCTCTATCGGTATCAGTCCTGGGTATATGGAGAGATATATTGGAACGCCCGTAGGAGCGAACGGTCGGGAGATCAGCGCAAGTGCGAAATTTAGGAAGCCAGGTGGAGTTAGTGGCAAGTTCGCTGGGACGCGTTGGTGAGATCTTGCTTCGCAATGGGTAAGATCTTACCTCGGGATCATGAATCCTTCGGGCAGTGACTGAGTGATATGAAATGCTATGAGAGCAGCTTGTATACGTATAGCGAGAGTGACGAGGACAGAGACTACATGAGAAAATGATGGACGGGATCAAAAGCTGAGAAACTTTATTATATAAATTGTTTAAGTGCTATGGAACTTGGCGTTTGTTTGGATCTAAATCTAGTAGCTAATGATTATGTTTTTATTGGAATACCCTTGTTCTCGATCTCTATTGTAGTTTTTATCACTATACATGACCGTAGTAAGGGTAACTGCCCCTAAGACGGTATATATACACTGGCTTCGGCTAATTTGAAGAGAATTAAAAGCACAATTTTGTTCCGCAAATGGGCAACGTAAAAGTGTTGGTTGATTACGGTATAACGACTTTAGTGGATTATTATAATGTTCTCGCCCATCATCCTCATTTCTCGCACAAGTTAAAAGACAACCCTCCCACATAGTCTATCCGTTTGAAGTGTTTTCTTTCAATATAACAAGCAGACGCCCTTAACGAGTCGCTCGGAGAGGGATCTCCGAATATAAACCGACTATAAAATAATATCGTAGAATTTGGAACAGGCAATGTGAAATCTTTTATGAGTATATTTGGAAAAGGTGCCATTATAAAGACTGTAGAGCAATGGTGTGATGGGTTTATTAGAGGTTGCTACTATTTCGTACCACTAAAGCCACAAACGGCTTGTTCGATGTGCATTGCCACATATTTGCAAGTGTTATTTTTTATATTGCAAGTATTCATAGGCTACAGTAATCACTAACATCGGATGGGCAGTGACTTTGTTTGCCTTTTGACATTGTATAAGAAGAAAACTTGTGAACAGATGCAATATCAGAGGCACCACTATAGCGATGGATTAACACGATTTTTTGAAATTAATTTGACAATCGTAACTTAACAATAATGTATATACATTCTAAGAAAGGATACTACGCTATATAGTTATTAATTAATAGTTAGTGTCTGGCGCATTATCGTCATTTTTTTAAGCCTAAATCCTTCGCGCGGGTGCGAGCAACAAGTTAAAAATGTTTTATTTCAATGTGACAAACGGTATGGCAGCGCATAAAATGCAAACAAACATATATTGATATTTACTTAAGACTAAGTAGTAGGATATAATATTTCTTTCGTACCTGCTATTGCAATTTGCTGGTTTCTCATGTTGCTCAGATGTATTCCAGTTGGAAATATATGAAACATTTGATATAAATTGTCATCGTACATGTCACCTGGAGTTATAGTGAATGTCTTTCTAATTTTTCAATTTTTCTAATCTAAAATACGTTGAAATGTTTTTAATAAAAGCTGCATAACCTTTAAGAGTTTTTCGTGTTTAAGTAGGAACTAATTTCTGAAATTAATCTGAAAAAAAAAAACTGTTGGAGAAAATTTCGTTTTATTTGTTAGCTACTTATAAATAAATAAATATTGTCGGACAAATTACACAGCGCCATCTAGCCCCAAAGTAAGCGACGCTTGTGTTATGGGTACTGGACAACTGATAAATACATTTTTTTTTTGTAAATACATACTTATCATACATAGAAAATACCCAGACCAAGACAAACAGACATGTTCATGCACACAAATGTTTGTACTGTGTGGGAATCGAATCCACGAGCGTTGGTGTCAAAGTAGTGTAACAACGCGTTTCACCACCGTGCCACCGAGCTCGTCAACTTATTACCTGTTACTATTTATTACTTACAAATCGGTAGCTTTTTAGTATGAATCAAACATTTGTATAATTTAAGTAATAGATTTTATAGTAGAATTAAAGCTTAATTCAGTAGTTGAAAGTATTTTTAAAGATCGTTTTGACGTGTAAAGAATCCATTAACCTCTAAGTCAACCTAGGCTTCATGTAATGCATCTAGCTGAACAGCAATCAAGGTTCGGGGACTAGAACTATGAACTAACCGATGAAGATTAGCTATCTGAAGATTTTGAAAACACTAATAATTAAGTAATGAGTTAGACACGCTTAACTTTTCGGCTCTGTTCTGAAAGAATGTATGAATGCTCGTCTCATTGCGATCGATAAACTTGGAAAGTATTTGATCGATCAGTATGTCACACGACACATAATATCTCCCATGGGTGAACTTTTTATCTTCAATATTTCTTTTTTGTGGAACCATAATTCTTTTTAGTGGCAATCAGCTAATTTATATAAGACGAGAAAAGGTGTCACAAAAAAAGAGAACAAGTCCGTGTTGATCTAATTTTCTGTGACAACACCTTATTTAGTTATGAATTGAAAATAATAACATTGTAATGTACAAATGACTTCTTCCCGAGCTTTTGACTAGTGACATTGTTGTTATACTTGAAATTTTTACAATTCAGTATAAAATTAGATTTATGCAACAATTTTAATAGTATTTTGTGACATAAGTGCTAGTGAAATTATATAGTGATGAAAAACTGAAATATAACACGTTTATGCACTTTTTGGAAGACGTGAAAAAGTTCATCAAGAAAACCTTGTAAAAATCACTATCGTTTTACGGGTGGTATTTAAAGTGGGTCGATTAGGTCTAGGTACCCTTCCCAAGTATTTTTTCAGCACAGTTTCTGAAGCTGGAGCATAGAATTAAGATTTTCAAATGTTGTAAACTGAAGACTTTGATACTGGCATAAAGTAGCAACACTATTGCCATATTTATATAAAAAAAATGTACAAATAAACGTCTTCTTATTCTTAGCGTTATCCCGTTTTCTAATAAACCTAAAGATTTGACAGTGATGCTTATTTTTATTTATCGCGACTGTCGTCGAACCTCCACAATCTAGGGAAAACCAAACCTTCCCTGGGTCACACGTTTATCGAAATATTTTTTTTTTTTTGGGCTAGCGAGTTTCTTCACGATGTTTTCCTTCACCGCCGTGGAGTTCCATGACCACTATCTACAAATATCATTCTACAAATATTAATCGTGCTGCGCTATGTATGCATCTCTATGACAGTAATGAATCATAGTAAAGAACAAACTTTTTACAACCAATAAATCCATTACCAATCCGCCTAAGTCACATAAAATATTTATTAAAATAAACTTAAGAATATTTTTTTAAACAAATTGCACTTATGTTATGTAAATGCAGAAATAACAACACACATTACAAAATACAGCCCCACGAGGAAGCGAAGCGAAATAGTTTGTAGAGAAACATTTTGCGTTGTATAAAATTATTTTATCAACATTATTCGTAATAAATGCAGGAAACGGGAAGTCGGCTGTAGACTACATTTGGGTACGATAAATTTCTGAAGTTACAGTAAACCTAAATTTCCATCCCCAACCGAGAAAGAAATAAAACTGACTTAGGTATCCTAATACATACCCGCATTGTGCATTTTTATTTAATATATTATACGTTGAGCGGCATACGATGGCATACATCATACGGCCCATATGATTTGAAGTGGTTACCCGCGCAGCTATCAAATCAACTCTTCAAGAGCTTGCCGTAAAACTATCTCCCTTGTAGGAACACAACAATTCAGGGATTTGTTATTTGGCTTCGGTTTTCTGCAAGATGGGGAGGTAATTACCCACTCAAGCATCATATTGTATGTGCTCCTCTCTTTTTTGTACCCTCCTCCGGTAACTTGCATATTTGATTAGACGAACACGCGGAACGACACCCATCGAGCATCTCAAAATTATTCATAGTTTTTACTTTTATAAGAATTAAGACATACTTATACTGAAGTTTTGTTAAAATATGTATACGCAAGTATCGCATATGTTACGTGCAGATTAGATGTGCAGGAGTAGATTTTATTTCCAACTGAAAGGACAAAAACACTGATGGAGCTACAGGTATCAATTTTTTATACATTAAATGTTCCACACTAATAACATACTCGTACCTTCATATTATAATTCTAATCTAACCTTGTTTTAATGCATTGTCAGTTTTATTTAATATATTTAGTTAGTGGTGTAAAAAATTGCATGTCTCTCTCAATATTGGCATTTATTTTCATTAACTTCTCTTTCTTTGTTTATTCCAGTAGCCAGAGAGATTACTTCACTTTAGTTCAGCTTTCGTCAATATGTACTTCTCTGAAATCATGTAAGATATAAGGTGGATAGAGGAGGTATTGACATGATCATCATTTTTATAAATTTCTCTTTCTTTTCGCCGAGTATTGCCATTTTTATGACGATGATCTTCAAACCTACATAAATCAAATGCTGAGCAAATAGATTCTTCTGATGAACTTGTGTAGTGAACATTCCAGTCAGTGCAGCCCTGTTAAAATACCAGAACAGCATTGTGAATAAAACCTGGCATATCATAAAGACCAATCAAACGATATGTTTTGTCTGTCATACTTAAAAATTATAATACTCCTTCAGTTTTATTATTAAAAATATTTAGGTTGGATAAAAATCATGGATTTCACGTTAAATTCTACTTCACAGATTACAGAGAACTTGAACAGTAATTTTATTTTTGCGGATTCTTAACCGGTTCCGAAATTGTATTACTTTCATTCGGAGAAATGTTACTCTTGTCACTTATACTTGTTACTAAAGTCTAAAAGAAAATGCATCCAATAAGTTAGACTGGCCTGAATAAGGTTCCTTTTTTGTCTTCGCCAATTTAAACATGTACTATCTTACTGATTCTCATCATATTTGCGTCAATGTAATGATTATAATAAGTTTTCATTTACTATGTATTTCTGACTTTTGTGTTTACTAAGGCATTTGTAACACCAGTGGTGTCACGTTTGAAGGAGCATTGTGATTATAGAGTTTTATTGCTTTCCTTTTGTTTTTGAAACTATTCGATTTTCAATTGTTGTCGTCTTGTAGAGAATGCTATTATCTACATTGTATCCTTAATTTATTATATATATGGCGTAAGTAAAGAAAAGGTCTATCGATACTGTAGCAACAGATACCACGTTTATAGGATAAGGCTCGGAGTCTCAAAAAGTATAAAAATATAAAGTAGTACAGGATATAAAGGCATGTTGGCACCGTTTTAATGTTACAATTTTCCGTGTATTTGTTAACGGGACAGCGAACACCATAAAGATAAGAATTTATTTCCACGCTATCCTTTATACCCTACCAATTTTACTATGCTGTAGTGATAACGCACTTTGATATCTAAATGTTTGCTAAGGTTTCTTTGTTTGCTTTATTTTTTTGCCTTCGTTATATAGACTTCATGTAAATTATTTTTTCGTTATATTAATATGTAACTCTATCTATAGATTATAATGAACCTCTTTAATCTGCTGAAAACGTTTAAAAAATAGTATATAGTATAGATGCTGGGTTTCGATGAGAAAGTTAAAAATATATTTTTATAATTTGTATCTATGTGTAATTCTATGTATAGTTACACCACCGATTGAAATTATTTAATTATTTCATTTCAACTTGATTATTCACAGAAACTGCATTTATCTATCACACATGAAGCGTGATCAATATGTATAGGATTTCTTATATTGAACTGCTAATGCTTTCAATTTAGAGACTTGATTTTGTGCTTCGGTTTGTGACATATGTCGCCTGTCCACTGCAACTTCAGCTTGCTGATCCTTAGAGCCACGTCAGTAACTCCAGTTCTGCTACGGATGTGCTCATTTCTGAGCCTATCCCGCAGAGAAACTCCGAGCATAGCTCTCTCCATCGCACGCTGTGCAACCTTGAGCTTTCGTATGAGGCTTACTATGGGCCTCACATGAAAGCTCAAGTTTCTCAAGGACCACGTTTCGCCTGCCAGCACTGGTAGTGCCTCGGGGCTCACAGTTCTATACGATTTACATAAAAATATTAAAGCGAGACGCTGACTTTGTAGTAACTTACGACGCGCAACACCTATGGTAGCCCTATCAGCTCATGCAGGTGAACCGTACGTAATACATACTAAATATGTGGCCGTGTAAATATTTTTTAACGATTTAAAAGTTAAGCCTCACGTCGAGGTGGAAATTCGTGTTAACGCATAAAAGTTATTTTTGTTTTTTTTTTAAGAACGGCGGAACTTGCTAATTTCCCTTAAGTAAGACCTAATAAATTTTGTGGGGTGCGAAATCGAAACGGTTACGATAGCCCCAGTCGGAAATCAGGCCAAGACAAGTACTGGCTAGTTTCTCTATACTTGATCTGGAATTAGCTTTAATTAATAATAAGCCGTCATCGGCGTAGCCAGATAACGAGCCACCCTTCCGGTAAGGGTAGACTAAGAAAATCATCAAGACCGATATTTCAAAGATACGGCCCCAACACGGAACCCTGAGGACAGCCCTGCGTAAGCACCTTCGAAGCAGCATTTGGTCAAGTTTTAATTTAGTTGTACTATTGAAAAAGTACGATTGAACAAGGGAGTATATGTTGCTATGGCAACCTCTTGCCTTTAGTTTCAGCAACAACATTGGCCACCAAGCATTATCGAAGGCACCTGAAATGTATAAGAAAATACATACAACGTATTTACTATCCAAGATTTCCACAATTTTACGACTGCGACTGCCGCATTAACAGTAGACTTGCCGATGGTAAAGCCGTATTGATTTTATTGAAATTCTTAATGTTATAGTATCTTAAATTTGATAATAACAGTGATATTTATATATGACAATGATCTAATGATATTGTAATCGTAGTCACGTTAAATCGTAAGACGAAGTAAATAGATTAATTATCTATAAAAGCAAAATGATCAGACGCCAATAAACGTACATAAAACTACGTAAAGCATTACTAAAAAACAGTACTTACGTGCCTAGACATGAAAATTATCTGACAATTTTGAATAGACGCATTGATAGAGCTTCGGCATTGAAACAAGTGACAATAGAACGAGTTGAGGTCCACCACTTTCCAAGTTAAATTACAAATAATTATTAATCTCAGACTTTAGTAATAGTTTAATCAGACACTATTGGATTTCTCTTTGAGTTGTAAACAACTTCGTAGCCTCTTCTTTGAATAGAATTACTGGTAGCCTCAATTCTTTCAAAGGTTGCAGGTTAAATGTTTACCAAACCTTATTTCGATTAATTCTGGCATTTAATCTTAAGAATTAATAAACAAAGAGACGGGGTGAATTGTATTCGTATTTATAACATTATTTTGTGGATTTGCGGATACGATTCTAAAATAATTATGTAAAATAATAAAGATAAAAAAAACTTTATTTGCCATTGGTCATCCAAGTCTACCACGACAATGTCTTAGCGTTTTTAAATAAAGTCTTAGTGTATTTTATTAATTACTCATAGGTATTTTTTAGTTTATCAACATTTCGGAAATATCCATTGGTATGATAATGTATATCGGTCGAAGAGCTCTCTTTGTTACTTTAATTAAGTCTAGGTTGTATATAATCGAAGTATTATTTTTTTAGATGGTATTTTTTAGTTTATAAACATTTCGAAAATATCCATTTGTATGATATGTATATCGGTCGAAGAGCTCTCTTTGTTAAACCCGGGTGGTCGAATATGACCGTGAAATGTATGGGAAAACGTATATAACGGGTTCTGACAGGTCACGTCTAGGCTGTATATAGTCGAAGTATGTATGTATGTATGTTGTAGAATAAATTAAGAAAAGCGAGTGCTAATAAAATTGTTGTTCACAGTTCTTTCATCATTGAACTCTATTACAACACTACAGGAGACCTACGTAATATCATAACATAATACACTATACAACCATTATCACACTTACATAATATGACACAAATTACACAATGACCTTAACATAATCACTCAATACTGCGCTTTTCTTCGCCTAGTTTTAGGACGAGTATGTTAAGAGTTAGCATATTTATAGATTGGCTTATAATTGTCTCTCGCCTTGTATTTTTTTTCTTTTTATTGTTATCCACCTTTATGTCTTTCCATGTGTAATTCTTATAATCTTACATTGGTATAGTAATATTCTGTAAAGGTGTGAGGGAGCCTGGTGACTTGTAATACAGGAGGGCTACGTCTACCTAGCTCAAGCACCAGTTCTCTCCACTAAAAAGTTCACAGCACCCTACTATGTATTAACTTAAGATATATCTTATATGTGGAGAGAAAATAATCGATATTATTATTGAAGGGGAAGAATGCAATTTATTTACTTAGCGTGACTCATTGAAGGTACATACTACATGAAACTATATAAAATCATTGGAATATATATATATATATATATATAACAAAGTCGGGTTAGTTACACTATTTATAATTCAATAACGGCTGGGCCGCTTTTTATAATCTTTGTTTTGATGGATTTGCCTCCGCCCCGAATAGCAGAGTAACTATTAAAACATGAAAAAAAAACGAAAAATATACATATACGCGAAATAAACGCTTGCATCAAATCATCGGCTCTTCAGGACGAAACTTAAGCTGACGGGAAACTTGCGAGTTGCATTGCTGAACGATTCATCTACCGCAAGTTTCTCCAAGCAATTACCTACGGTTTATGACTATACGGTATATATAAGGTAATGGTCGTATTCCTGCCGATGAATCTAACGGATTGATTTCATTTCCACCGAATTTTGAAATTTATTTTTAATGAAGGACGAGTTCTATAACAAAGTATTCCCGGGCATCTTTGACGGCCAATAAAATCACAATTGGTTGAGTAATTCAAAATTATCTACTGCATGCCTTCAAATCTACCGACTATGTAACAAACCAAGACGAAGCAACCACCTATACAACTAAATGTTTAAACTCATTGGATCAGCCTGTCTTGCCCCTGCACAATGTACTACTGACTGACTCGAACCAAACCTGCAACCCATCCAGCAAATAGCTTAATATAAAATAGTACAACAATGGTACGTAAATCATTTCGTTCGCTTCTACAAAGATATAGCTTTGCTGCCATGTCAATTACATTACTCTTCGTATAATTAAAATACTTCTCATATATATTTTTGAATATTTCTTATACTTAATTTTGACTATTCATTTTGTCTTCATAAAAACTGCTACTTTTCACCTAATATGTTTATAACACATCATTTATTGGTTCTGAGGTGGTAAGAAGTTGGCTGGGATAGCTAGTATTACATACATAAAACAAAATATATAAAAATAAACAATAAAATGGCTATAAACTTAATGTAAATGATGAACTTAATTTCAAGTTATGATGGAAAAATTTATATCTAATATTATTTTAATCCCTAACATCTAAAAGTAAGCTGACAAGTATTAAAAGAAAGTTAAACTTTAACGTAAATTTTTAAAAGGAGCTGATTGACTGATCATCGTAAAAAGTTAGGTCTGAAACTGCCATTTTCCTTTAGATATACTTCTATGTATGGGCACTATCGAGAGCTCTAATAGTCCGTTCTCGTATCCAGTTAATTTCAGTTCAATACGTCAATGCTACTTAACTCATTAAGGTGATATGCACTGCGGTTTCTGATTACGCTTGAAACAGTCACGAAGCAATGCATGAATCAGTGAAATGCTCGTTTAATCCTCGCTTGGAACACAGCTATCAAAACCACGTTAAAACCAGTGATAGAGTGATATTAACGAAACAAGTAGATATTGTTTTAATTATGGACGCATAGCGATACTTTTTCTTACTGAAATCAATATCGATTTGAACTTAAAAATAAGAGCTATCGTGAATATTCGTCAAATATGATCCACAAGACAGTTGAGACCGTCGTTTTAAAATATTGTACTGAAAGTTAGGTGGCATTCGAACGGGGCAGTCTGACCAATGTCTAATTATACAGACTTTAATAGTCTTTGGTCTACATAAATTGTTATCATACACACATGTGCACACCATGGTTATAAGTCAAAGGAGAAACTCTGCCTCTCTTTTTGTGTGTATAAGATAAAAATTGTTTATTGGACCCTCCCGGACACTTAGACACGTTATTCATTTTTAAAATATAATCTTGCCAAATCGTCAGTTTGATATTACAATAAATTTATGTCACCATATTAGTACAATAATAATGATTTATTTATTTATTTATTAAGGACCACAAACAAGTTTACAATATTTTATAATTATGAAATTATGTTAGTACTTATCTAATTATGAACCCAACACTGTTGGCCACAAATTTATCATATACATTATTATACGTGTAGATCTTATAAAAAAGTAGTCTAAGTTACAATTCATTTGAGTGTGATGGTGGTATTACATTTACACGGAATTGAGTTATGTTAAGATTTACAGAGTTTATGATTAGTAAAGTAGTTTAGTGTTTTACTATATTTTATAGGTAGTGAAAGATCACTGTAGAAGTTCCTGATGATGTTAAGTGTTTATATGTGTGGTTGCCTGTCCTGAATTATTTCTAGACTCCTTTGTCAGTTGCTTCATCAGTCAGTCAGTTGCGTCAATTTTATTTCATTGAACAGTTCCCTGAATGATTCTCTGGAGTCCAAATTATAAATAGAGAATGGCTACTTTTTGCAAGATAAAAAATGATCTAATGTCGTTGTTCCCTACAACAGCATATGATAACATAATGCTGTGAAAGTAACTGAACTATACTAAGTGCACAGCAACGTAATACACTTAATTTGATGAATTAAAGCTGTTATCAGGTATATAAAATTTGAAGTCGGCTATAAAAATATAATCATGTTGAAGCATTTGATTGTTGAAACATTGTTTGTTGAAATTTTAAAGTACCTATCTCATCTATTAGTATATATATATAGAATATAGAATACTTAATAAAAGATTTATTTATTTTGTCTCTCCTAGAGCTCATAATCGTATATTGTTATCTTTTTGAAACAAAGGTTGTGCGTGATAACATAAATATCTTTATGTATTTCATTTTGCGTATATACAAGAGCGAACAGAAAGAAACATTATCTCATATTTTCCTAGATGAAATATACCGCCTATTTCTCAATTTTGGGATTAAGCCAGGTAAGGCACGTCGCTAGTAATTAGAATAGGCTGATTTCTTTGTACTCTTCTGCATCCTGGCAACTTTACTTTCGGGAAAATACACACCAGTGAATTATTATTAGGTTACAATCTCCTGAGAGAGAAAGTGACACAGACTGTGGCTCTAAAAATAAAGGTGAGCTGAAAATCCCATCTTACAAGCTTTGCTTATGAAAATACTGTTCACGCAATATTATACGGAGAATGGGGACTCCCGTCGTAAGGAACTCGGTATTGATGTTATTTCAAAAATTCTGTTATTATGTTGTAGCTTCATAGTCTTAAAATAATTAAAAGTATAGTAAATAATTTATCGCATATACTTGTTGATTTCATTTCGCATATACTTCTTCAGTTCATTCGTAAGTGTTATAAATTCCGCAATTACCTCGCAGTATATAATATTCCTTTGATATCTTCAGTTTGCTCACATGGCAATATTATGATACCGTTCCGTAGTAAAGAAGGAACCCTTATAGTTTCGCCATGTCCGTCTGTCTGTCCATCCGTCGCCGCTATCCGAGGTCTAGCCCAGAGACGCTTGATACTAGAAAGCTGTAGTTTGGCATGTATATACATATTAACTATGCTGGCAAAGTGGTCAAATACAATCTTGAAAAAAATTTTTTTGGTGGTACCTCTCCTACACGTAAAGTGGGGATGAATTTTTTTATTCGCGCTCACCCCATGGTGAGGCATGTCGTTAGGTAGGTTTTTTTTTAATATTTCGGAAAATTAGTAGGCACACGGCTTTTTATTTATATTATGATTTTGTTAGATTAACCTGTACATTACTATGTTATAAAATGATTTTCAATCACTTCTAATTATTATAACATCCTCATCTACAATTTCCCCATTACTATATAATGATGACTAACAGTAATGTTCAGATTCAAACTATTAGAATTGTTGACTTAAACTTTATTTGCTTATTTTGGGTATTTTCTATGTATAATAAGTATGTATTTACAAAAAAATAAAATATTTACGTTTATTTATCAGTTGTCTAGTACCCATAACACAAGCTTCGCTTACTTTGGGGCTAGGTGGCGCTGTGTAATTTGTCCGACAATATTTAATATTTATATTTAAGCTTATGCAAAGCAGTGTGCCATTGAGTTGATAACGAGATTTTGCTCCCCTAAGTGTGTACTATAAAATTGCACAATGTTCCGAGGTGTCGTTCGATATGATGTGCTTGTTTTGAAATCTTTCTTCTACAACTGGAGCGCTTCTCATTGGTGGGGAATTTATCCTCAAGTACTAGAACTCCAACTGATTATTTTTTCTGCAATCAGCAGAAAAGTTTTCTTCCGAGTACTCCTATTCTGAAATGAACTCACTGTATTTACTACACTGTACTGTAGGCTTTCCCAGGGAACTTACAGCACGAGATTTTTCAAAAAAGTGTAAAGTTGTTTTTCTCCCGGCAACGGATGTGACTGATTTTGCAAGTGTCCCTAGATTATAGTAACTTCTTACCATGAGGCAGGCCGCAAGCTTATTCGCCGTATGTGTAGTATAAAATACACTCCAAATAAAATTTCGTTCACCTCAAACATACTCGTAATAACAAGTGAAGTAAAATCACAGACGAACACTGCCATCGACATTTCAATGTATCTATATTTAGCTCTTTGTACAATCACCGTCAATGGATTTAACAAATAAAAATTCTCGATAACACGTGTGGTATACAAAATATAAACGTACAATACGTTATTGAGCTTACCATTAGTTACATTTCTGTAGCATACCAACCTATGCATGTGTAAGCAATGATAGCACAGTGTATAAAGAACCGGTATATTGACCAACTGGTCCCCAGTTCGAACCCTGGCATGTACCACTGAATTCGTGTTTTCTGATTTATGTACATATTTGTAAATATCACTGGTGAACATCGTGAGGAAATCCACAAGTTCAAAGAATCTAATTTCGTAGACGTGTGGCCTAAGAAATATCTGGTTTTCCCTCTGAGTTGCGGAGGTCTGACGGCAGTCGCTCTAAGTAAATATCCTTAGGTAGTGAACCCCACTAATTGTAATGAATTAGAAAACGGGATAACACTAAGAAGAAGACGACTGATTGATGTAATGAAACAGTGTAAAAAGGAAATACTTTGTTTAGTAATAAGACTTTCAATCGTATTCAAAAAGTAGGAGATTCTATATCCGTCGCATATTTCTCTTTTGTATGGTCCATGTCTTGGGGATAGCATGTCAATTTGTATAGCTTTAAGTGAGTAAGAGGTAACTTTACATGATTAGATAAGAAAGTTGTTTATTAAATCTTTAATTGAAGACTTTCTTTAAAGATAGATAGGTTATAGATTTAATGCAATATTACGTTATGAAATAAATACCGTTAACCGCGAACCTGATGTCACGGGTTACTTAATTGATTTTATCTTTTTGTAATTTCTTTAATATGAATGTGCAATATTTGTTTAGATAACAAAGTAGGCGATACTTAAATTCTGATAGAGAGGCCAAGCAAGTTCTAGACAAAGTGTTTTTATGCTCAAATGAACACAATGTGGTACTCATCATTCCTCTCGACGTCTCAGCCAATAGTTAGATCCCTGATTGGTATACGCCAATGACAGTACACCCAATAACGCCGGCTTTGTATTGCGGCGAACACATTCAGCCACTTCATTTAATCAGGCCCGGGGGATCGAGCTCCGCTGAATTTTTAAAAGACCCCTCTCAGTAGATAGGTTTTAGGTTTATTGATGCTACTGGGTAATGATTATTGTTTGATGTTTCTCACCCAGTACTTAGATATTGATTATACAAATTTATATTTTCGTATATATTGGGTAATACAAGATTTACGATTAACCTACGGTCCCCAGTTCGAATACTGAGGGATACTAAATTTATGTTTTCGAATTTATGTACATATTTGTAGTTATCACTTGCTCGGCTGTAAAGGAAAAAATCGTGAGGAAACACGTTTCAGAAATACTTAGTTACTTAGAAAAACGTGTAACCATTAGGTTAGGTTAAGTTACACGTCTTGTTCTAAGAAAGGTCCGGTTTTCCCTCTAGGTTATGAAGGTCGCTCCATGCCAAAATCATTAGGCTTGGGTAGCGGACCCCGCCATATGCAATGCTTTAGAAACGAGATTATCCCCCGAAGAAGAAGAAGACACAAGCAATGTGGTCAATTCTTGATTGGGGTTGAATCCGAAATAACAGCACAAAATGAGAACATTTTTAGTAGCATTCCAATGTAGAACGAGCATATGTCCTTCCTTTCTCACTCTCCAGGATAGGACTCGGTTGGGAATTTGTGAACAACAATGGCTATATTTTATTATATATATTTTACATGAAATAATTTGTTGTCCAGAGTATGATAGCCCTGTGGCCACCGAAAGTTGCTTCATTCCGGGTAACCTAAAAAAATAGTATAAAAAATCGTCAAGTACAAGGCACTAAGAATTGTGCACATTCATACACCGCACGTAACTTATATTATTTGTGAATGATTTTCGATCATCGTGCTACTTTTATTCACATTTGTCAACTAAACCAAACCTGGCACAATCCTAACCTATTAAATAAGTGTTACTTTATAGAGAAACCGAATCAAGTGCAGTGAATCAAACTCACGTATCGAGATTACCGTACGTTCCTTATCTGGCTCGGCTAAGTTAGTTTGTGTGGAATTTGTAACGGTTTTCAAAACGTTATGGTGTTGGGAAATATCATTTTGTTTGTCTTATACTATACACTTTCTTTAACCAAATTGGATCCTAAACTGATACAATTAAATGCAAATGTGATTTATATTTGGCACAAACCTGACTCATTCCAGATGAAACGCAAGATTAAGGACAAGTGCAAGCCGACTTTCGCTAAACTTAATACTTTCTTTGGACCGCTTAATTATGTTTGTTTGTGAAGAATACTAGATTTTCTTTCAGTATTTTATATTTGTTTGTGCTAGTTAGAAATGTTATTCATTTTTTTCTGAAACCTAAATTCAACTGTAATTATATTTTTGTTTTATTATGTTAAGATGGAGAAAAATAATTTTTCAAATGATTTTTATAAAATTCTATATTTCAAAACTATGTTACTGCATAATATACATTTATCAATCGATATCTTCCTCAAAGAAATAATATTATAATTTCCCTATTATATTTACATAAACATTCATCGACTGCAATAAAAGTGATTGCTAGATCGCATTATTAACTACACATGTCGCGTATTATAGTGAACTAACGTTGTCCAAAAAAATAATACATGCCTTTTATGCCTAACGTATTAAAATAGAGTCGATTTTGTACATAAAATATTATTTTGAAATAGCAATCCCGCTAAAATCTACCACTGTCGAAACCAAGAGCTTTTAAAATGTTTGTATGCGTTGTGTAGAATCACAAAAATGTACAAAGAGGATTAAGATGAAATTTAACACGGCCATTTATATTCTGGATCAATATTTAGGCAGTTTCTTCAGCTGAAATGGAAATATTTAGGGTTACTGCGTAGAACTTGCAAACCGAAACTACACGGAGCTGAAGCCACCGGGAGTAGTTAGTAACTTACAATGCTCAATCATATTAAAACAATAACAAAATTACAATGATAATAAATTATTGATGCGATATATGTCTCTAGCTAAAAATAATTTAAGATTGAATGTACAAATATTGATATTTGCGAGTACAAATATGAATCTCTGATGTTGGCAAATAACTTACGGCACTTTTAGCTTTAGTAAATATTATGTGTATGAATAAACATTTGATAAATTCATTTTAATATTTGTTCAAGATGAATAGTACTAACAGAAATAAATGTAATACAGAAATTATTGTAAAGGTTGAAAAATTTGTTCAGCAAGTACACCGGAAATTGAAGGAGATCATTTTGTATAAGCCGAAGCCAACTATGAATTGGTTTAAAGCACAATAGCCTTAATAGCCTTCTGGAAGGAACTTGAGATTACTAAATCTATTCAGTGGCATTATTTGCGTGTTACATCAGCATAAGATGCACGATATACGAAATCAATAGATTCATATCGGGAAGGTGAATCTAGAGATTATAATGAAGTAAGAAGGCGTACGAAATGGAAGGTCAATATCTTTAATACGCGTGATTCAAAATAATAATGTTCTATGGGTTCTATACTCAGTGTGTATTACATAGTATATTATTGTTTGTTTTGTTTGTAATATCTGTAATATAGTTTAAGAAATACACAATAATAAGTACATAGGCGGAGTTATCCCATAAGGGATCTCTATCAGCCAACCTTGAGTCATTGATAGAGAATTTTACAGTATCGTAAAAGCACATGTACATTACAGACTATATCAGCCTCAATAATTGAGAAGAATACAAAATTAACAACATAACTACATCTATACATAAACTATACAATAAAAAGAAAATAGTGATCACACGAATAATTAAACAATATTACACAAGAATATAGGAAAATGATATCCAAATTACGAATAAATTTAATAAAAATTAGTTAATTAATCGAATTCACATTGAAATATAAAAATTGAGCTCAATTGTCGCCAATATGTAACTTTACAAGACGGGATTCAAAAGAAAAGATTGAAGGTGCCGTTTTGATTTCATGGAAAAGAGGATTCCAGAGCCTTACGGCTTTTGCAGTAAATGAATTGAAGACGACGTTGTACAATAAGAGTGAACATTCCTACGATCTCTTATTGGAAGTCAATTTAACTGTTTTCGATATTCCGAAATGTGTTTAAAGTTACGCAAGCCATATTGAAATCTTATACACAAGTTTTGAAATCTTTCAAGTTTGTCCAACAGTTCTTCAGAAGGATCAAGATAAGCCACATCACCGTAATATATTATAGGAAGGAAAAGATAAAGCGCTTGTATGACTTTAGTCTTCAACGGTAAAAAGTTCTGGAGACGCTTCAGAGAGTGATGGGAAGTGAAAATTTTTCGGCTTACATCGTTAATTTGTGGGGCCCATGAAAGCGTTTGGTCTATAATAATTCCAAGGTTTCTAACGGTCGAAGAAAAGGGATTGAGGTTACCATTAAACATGATGGTTGGATGTACCATGTCTTGAAGTTTAGTACGCGCCACTCCGATCAGCGACCTTAACTAACTGTTTAAGTCCCATAAGATACGACTGAAACCAGGAAAGTAGACATGTTGACAGATTGAGCGATTTGAGAATACCTAAAAGCACATCGAAGTCCACTGAATTAAATGCACTACTAAAATCAAGTAGAACTAAACGTTGTTACCTTTTTGTTGTCAATATTATGCCTAATATCGTCCATAATCTTAACAAGGGCCGTGGTTGTACTATATCCATTACGAAAACCGGATTGATAGTTACTTAAAGGGTTATGGTCACAGAGAAAGTGAGTAAGACGCTTATTAACTTTATGTTCTAGTACCTTAAAAAGTACGGGTAGGATGGAAATCGGGCGAAAATTGGAAAATAAAAGGGTTAGGTTTTTAAGGAAGGGCAATAACATGACCAACTTTCCAGAGAGCTGGGAAGGGAATAATGGCGATACAAATATTATCCTCGCCCATAGCCCTGCTCTTAATTTCAAGATAATTTTCTCCACTTCTGCAACGGTAATCAATTCCATTCTAGCCTTGGTTTGCCTGACATAGGCTGTTTTTTGAGACTGGACAACCTTGACTGCTTAATAAGCTGACTCTTGGAATTGGGTAAGAACTAAAATAATCATTCAGCGCGTCAGATCTACGTCACCACTGACATTAGTATTAGTCATGCCCATACCAGTACTATTAAGGTACTTCCATAATTTGCTTGGAGGACAACCATCAATGGACGAATGTATGTGCAGAGCTTGTTGCAGCGATTACTATATATAGAAATATAATTACGCTGATTTTCCTCAAAGGGCTCATGTCGCAGTTTAAGCCGTGCCCTGTCCCTTTTGGGCATGGATTTTTTGATGTCGGGTGTTAACCAATGTGCTGCATTATGTTTTTTTTTATACCACTAAGGTGGCAATCAAGTATACGGCCTGCCTGATGTTAAACAGTCACCGTAGCCTATGGACATTTGTAACACCAGGGGCTTCACTCATGCGTTGCCGACCCTCTAATAACCTCTTCACGCATTTCTTGAAGAACTCCATGTTGTAGTCCCTTGGAAAAACCTCTGCTGGGAGCTCATTCCACAGCTTGAGAGTTCTCGGAAGAAAACTTCTCTGGAACCGCACAGTACGCGACCATTGCGGTTCAAGCGTGTGAGGGTGAACTCCCCGCCGTCGGCGAGCGGTGCGGTTATAAAAAGTAGCTGTCGGCATCATTTCGAACAACTCTTCAGAACACAACCCGTTGTACAATCGGTACAACACACAAAGGGAGGCAAAATCTCTCCTTAAACTTAAGGGTTCAATACCGTGTGTAAGCTTAGGATTGTCGACAATTCTCACAGCTCGTTTCTGAATCGAATCACACGGTCCAAGCTGGTATCCAGGTGCTCCCGCCCAAAGGTGACTGCAGTACTCCAAGTGCGGTTTGACTTTAGACTTATATAATATAAGTCTTTGTCCCGCACTGAAGTACTGCTTAGCCCTGTTGAGCACACCAAGTTTTTTCGACGCCAGCTTGACCTCAAAATTTCTGTTTGGCACGGACTAGCTTTATTGGAGCATCAAATATCGAAAGAAAAATCGTGTTGAAGGCTGTCAGTTTAGAATCGACATCGTTTTTGTGAAAACAGGACTCCAATCGGTATTAACGAAATGTTTGTAATGCACTTTGATCAATATCATCGTAATTTCGAACTAAAATTACTTGTGCTTACGTTTTGGTGGTCGAATTCTAAATGATGCAAAAATTAAATCGTGCGCTGAAAAAGCAGTAGCAGTCATTTGTACATGAATTGAGTTGAGACTAAGTATGTTAAGTACTATGTTATAAATCAAATCGAGTAATGAAGGGGGACCATTGTGAGGAAAATGTGTGGGGCCGAGGTTCAGGTTATGTACATAGAGGGAGTGAAGTAAGGATAGAAGTCTATTTGCACGAGAATCATTTTTAATCAGGCAGGTATTAAAATCATACATGATAACCGTATGGTCGAATTGTGTGCAAAGATAAGATAAAAGTAATTCAAACGAATCGAAGTAATTAAAGTGTAGACTGGGACTATAGTACACGCCAAGTAAACCTTTTTATGATGAACCTGTACCTCCAAGAAATATGTTCCGGTGCTTCGTGTTTAGGTACAGATAACGAGATCACCTTACAAGCAATATCGCTATTGACTAATAAGAATAATCATAAATAAAAAAAACGAAGCTCTTGTTAAACTATTAAATTACGATAGTAGCGTCAAATTAGTTAAATCTTGGTGGTCAAAAGTATAGTTTGATACTATTAACGAGATTCAATCCCATGTTGACCAAGTTATAGTCAAAAATGTGAAATATTGCCGTAAAACGTTCATTATCTTTTTAAAAAAAGAAGATGTTTCTTCGTTCCTTTTTCTGATTCAATAATTAAGAATGGACTAGCAACAAACTCAGGTGTGATTTAATGCATAGGTCTTTCTAAAAAGTCCGTTTAGATTGTAGTCGTGAAAAAGTAACTGCGAATTTATATATTTCATTTTTTCCGAGTGCAAACACAAGACAATAAATAAGTAATGCTCCAACAAATATTGTACCATTCGTATTCAGAAGAATAACATTCCAAAATATCCGTCCAATTGTTCTATTATGGAGGAAAAGTAAAATATCCTTAAATAAAAAATATACAATAGAAAAACTAATAGCAAGGGACTTTGGAATTCCGGATAATCTTGATAGAAGACCGTAGCTTCGTAAACTCCAGGGAAATTATGGACTAAAGCGACTATAAATGCACTATTATCGGTCCAGATGCTAACCAAATGTGTTTTTGATATCAGTTTTTCTTTGTGATTTTAGTATACATTTTAGAATATTCTTATTACTTCAGGATTAATAGATTAGTATTTTTTTTATATATAGCGTTAGGAGTAAATGATATGCGTGTTAGGTTTTGTAATAACATGAAATTAATAAATTTATTAGATACGATCCAATACAGGCATTTGTGTATTTTACTGTATCCAATATAATGAAATACAGCAATTGTAGTTTCAGATTCAGGTGATTTTTTTATTTATTTTTTGTAGTTGTGTATAAGACACAACCTTTTTTATTATTTTTTTGTTTAATAACTAATTTCTAAGTTTTCATCGGATGAAATGTATTTCCGTTACTTGTACGTAGTACTCGTACATACTTTCATTCAGCACGTGTCTTGTTCGGTTTATTTACTCTATAGTACAGTACAGTAGTATATAGCATGTTCAATTTGATCAAAAATTAAGTATTTGTAACAAAAAATAATACGAAACACACGCATTTAAGTACTAATCGAACTGAAATGAGACTTGTCAAACATGCCCTAAGACTTGGTAAGTAATCGCCATTCATTAATATTTATTTTATACAACGTCGGAAGGCATACATGCATATGGTCCACCTGATGTAAAGTGGTTACCGTTCGTATAAAATAAGAAACAATTATGGGTCGTGGAATGATGCAGTTGAAGTATGATTAGTAAGCCAGACTGCATCAGAATGTAAATAAATGCACGGTACACTTCATTGATTTAAATATTATAATCGTAGTATTTGGTATTTATTCCAACGCCATACCAAATCAATTTAACGCAATTTTGTTTCCGTTCACGTTCGCTTACGAAACGCCAACAACCGCTGTCGATAATACAGCGCACATCATTTAAATCCGCATCATTATCTAATCTGCAGTACATTGTGCTTCGTACGGCAATTGAATATAAAACAGAAGCAGGGATTTGACTAATACTTAAAATCATTAAAGGGCTCAATACTCATGTTCTTTTTTAATGTGGAGAGGTCTACTAACATATTGTCCACCTCATGTAAAGCGGTTACAGTAGCCTATGAGCGCTTGCAACACATTAAGTATCACTCGCGTGAAGACGCCTCTGCTGCTAACACAGTTACTCCTTAGGAGCTTACTGGTCATTCACTCGCAGTAACACAATGGCCCTTCAGGAACTCGTTATATGGCGGGTTTCTGCAAGGTGGAGTTACTTCCGTAGGTGGGCTGCTTTGGTGCATCCTACCTCTCTTAAAAACACTTCGATCAAGACAAACAGACATGTTCACAAATGTTGGTCCTGTGTGGGAATCGTACCAACCAGCTGGTAATTTGGGCGAGTATCCAAGTAGCACCGGTTCTAAAAAATCCAGATAAACACAAACGAAAGTTCCTATAGATCTGGTTCTGAACAAGGCCGCTCGACGATTCTAGTTTTTATATTAATAACTAGAAAAGTTTGTCATAATCAGTAGTAAAAGCAGCGACCACTAAGAGCAATTCATTTGGTAATACGTATCACGGTAATTTATGTTGATTTTATAGCATACGATATAACTATAGAATATGATACACACTTTACGATATTAAAGTTTTATTCTCTATAACTTCACGCTAAATCTCTTGTAGGGTAGGCATAGATAACCGAGTGCTACATGATCCATTCCTACCACACTTTAATTGCTTATTTAATATTCATGGCTTTTCTCATGCACCAAAACACGATCGATTTGGTCATACGATCTTGTCCTTCCTCGGCTTCTACATCCTTCTACTTTTACGTTGTATATCTGTTTGGTGATTTATTGTTCCTGCATTCTTTCTACGTGACTGAACCAACCAATTTTAACACAAATTGAACTTTTATCCTATTTAACATAAAGTCTAAGTTTCGAACATTTTATTTAGGAAAGAGTCCTAATAATTGTTTGTGTATATAATAAAGATTACATAATCTGTTTTAGAATAAAAAAAAAACCGGCCAATGCGAGACGTACACGCGTACGGTCAAGTATACGGCCCACCTGATGTAAAGCCGTTACCGTAGCCTATAAACGCTTGGAATACTTAATTATACTTACTTAATTAAGTATCACTCACGTGATGCGACTTCAGCTGCTAACACAGCAACTCCATAGGAGTTTACTGGTGACCTCACACACACTCGTTGAACTCGTAGGAACACAACAACCCTCCAGGGCAGAATTTCAGCCCCTGAATGTGCATCCATAAGTAGTTATACATTATGCTATTAAGTAGTAAAATCTATATAAATAGTACTTATTATCTAGTCAAAATGGTTAATGTCAAATTTAAATTGATCGGGTCACATACTTCGCATGTCGAACACAGAGGCTCTGTCTAGTTAAATGACTATGTGGTCGATAGTTCCCGTTATTACTCATTACATTATTACGATCATCATTCGGGGAATCCCTGCTTATCCCTAAAACTATTGAACAAGGGGTAAAATTTGCCTACTACAAAATTTAAGGCTTTACAAATTAATAAATTTTAATAAATACAAAACACAAAAATTCGTTTAGGTATTATTATTTCATGAAATATTTTAGGGTTGGTTGTTCGTGAAGGCGTTAATTTATTTTGTTATTTAAATTAACGTACATATTTCAGTCTCATCGCGATAATGTCTCTAGGGAGTTTGCAATCATTTTCGAAAGAGCTAAAAAAATCCATGATTTTCGAAAAGCAAGGCTGGTTTATCGTCCAAGTCAAAGTAGAAGAATTTTTCAGCAAATCTGTCTTCATCCATATTTCGACTCCATATTTCTTCTTTAAGAAATCGATTTTCTTCTACATATAAAAATACATATTCCCTTATGCAACTCTACCCAGAAAATGTAAGAATAATAGACCAGTTTTCAATTTTATGTATAGCAGAAGATATGCAGAACCTTTATAGCTTAGGCAACAAATAATTTGTGGATGCAAAAGTCGAAAGCAGAAAGTTTCACTTGGGAACTTTGTTTGGACTAATAGGAGATAAACATACTAAAAGTCCTTACCCCTCCGAGGTGAGCCCGAGGGAGGGGGGCACAAAGAAGGTCCCGTTTTTTGGTTTTTTGCTTACATCTCGAAAACAGTACGTCGTACGAAATTTTGTTGTACTACATAATGAAAGCTGATAAAATTCTCTACAATTTTGTCTTTTACACTTTTTATTTATCTCCAATCGTTACCTAGCTATGAGAAGGGGGGCACCCTTCTTGTGTGTAAGGATTTTTGTATATTTATCTACTAACTAGTCCAAACAAAGTTCCTAGTTCCTAGGTCAAAGTTTCAGCTTTCGACTTTTTCATCCACACTCCCCTTGTGAGCACTCATTGACCCAACTATTACGGAAGTCTTATATCTAATTTTATTGTCGAGTCTACTGCGTGAGACGAGATGTTTGAGACAAATGAAGCAAGTTATCCGCCTTTAAACGAATCCGTTGTCGAATTCACAGATTTGATTGGCCAAGCTACCCCACTTTACCCAGCGGTATGTACGGCAATCGAAGTTAGTTTAACCATTCCAGCACCAACATGCAGCATTGAACATACATTTAGCATGTTACGACATGTTAAGATGTAGAATCGGAGCAAAGCCTGTGCATGCTTAGTGTTCACAGGAAAAGTGTAAAGGACACACAAAATTTATTGACAAGGTGATTGACAAATTTGAATATCAACCTAGACGCCTTAATTTTTTATTCAAATATTCTCTGAACAAATATTAATTCTTTCCTGCTTATTTTTCTTACTGCCAGGAGGGTGCAAATGCACCCCCTTGCACCCTGCAAAATGTATTTCCCCAGACGGGCTGCTTTGATGCGCCCTACCTCTCTTAAAATACCCAAACCACGACAAACAGACATGTTAATGCACACAAATGTTTATCTTGTGTGGGAACCGAACCCACGAGCGTTGGTGTCAAAGTAATGTAACAGCGCGTTTCGCCACTACCTAACTCGTCAAATATTGAAGAATAAACCTCTATCAGGTTTTACATCAATAGCGTGATATTACAGCGGTATACGCATACACAAGATGGTCCCTGTATGTAATTAGGTCATTTATCGACAGGCCAACATTTTTAGATGATAAAAAAATCACCTTTAAACGATGTTTCCATTAGGGCGTCCTGTTAAGTTTATTGACACAGTATTGCCAAGATTATATAGATCCGTTTTTCCTTTTGAGGCACAGAACCCTAAAAAAAACAGATGTCATTCCTTTTAATACTACATATGTTGTTCTAAAGTTACTGTGCGGTTATAAAAAGTAGCTGTCGACATCATATCGAACAATTCTTTAAAATACAACCCGTTGTACAATCGGCAGAACACACAAAGAGAGACAAAATCTCTCCTTAAAGTTAAGGGTGCAATATCGTGTATAAGCTTAGGATTGTCGACAATTCTCACAGCTCGTTTCTGAACGGAGTCACATGATCCAAGCTGGTATCCTGGTATTCCCGCCCAAAGGTAACTGCAGTACTCTATGTGCGGTCTGTCTTGAGACTTATATAATATAAGTTTTTGCCCCGCGCTGAAGTACTGGTTTGTTCTGTTGAGCACGTTTTTGGGACGCCGGCTTGACCTTTTCCTCCAGGTGACTTATTGGACATCACTGGAGATCTCGACGCCAATCATCCTAATGCTGTTGGCGATGGTGACAAGATGTGTGTTATGGAATTCAGGAACCACAGCAATGTGTTTTGTTAGCCGTGAATGCGCAAATTTGCATCTTCATGGGGTTGAATTAGACCAAGGTAAGCCGCCCCCAGTCAGATACTTTAGCTAAACTACTCTCCATTTCATACACAAGTTTATCGCAGCTTTCCTTCAAAAGGGAACGAGGGATGTTTGCATGGGTACGAAGATTTCTTTCATATATTAATATATTCAGGCGTTATTTTGCGGAAGTCAAATTTACATGCAATTTGATCTAACCTGCTTTGTGTGCTTCCGCCACCAATTTTCCCTAATTACTGTTAGTAAGTCCAACATGCCGATGCTGCCATGGCTGCTCCGGTAGTCCCTGCCTCTAAAATTACTCTCATGAACAAACAGACTGACGTAAACCACTCCCCGCTATTAAATATCTTTTCGCTCACACCATCCACCCCCACCCTCAATTCAATATAAGGGACGGCACTGCGATGGATTTGTCACTTGTAGCATGTTCTTCTTACGATTAACGTCTACAACGCCTGATGATGCCTAGTGGAGAGGCGAAACACGTGTCGCAGCGACGACCAGGCCAGTCGTGGCAGCGACGGTGGTGGTGGGGGCATGCGGATTCTGTTCCAGATGGCTGACGACCGCAGCAGCCGAGGCAGAGACTACCGGAGCAGCCATGGCAGCGTCGGCATGTTACACTTACTAACAGTAGTGGGTGGGAGCCGGCCGGCGCTAGGGCGCATGAACTAATTGGTGGCGGAAGCACACAAACAGGTTAGATCAAATTGCATATTTTATATATTTTACAATAGAATAATTTACCTACGTTGCCCACGACCTCTCGATTGCCGGTCGAGTGCTCTTTCAACTGAGCTGCTAGGAAGCCAAATTCACACTATAAAACAATTTATATTAAATAGATAAAAAAAATGAAATAATAAATAGAAATCAATTGTACTAGAAGATTAACTATTAAACTCGCAATTTGTACATAGGTAGTTTTGTATATCCGAAACACGGTACTTATTATTTGACATTGTTGGAAAGTTAATATTTTCAACGTTATTGTTAATAGTCATTAAATTAGTTTTATGTAAAGTGGATGGCTATTCATTCTATTTTGGTAATTGAACGTTGTCAAATGGGTAAGATGCGTGGGAAATTAGAGACAGTTATTTAAATATACCTAATTTTGTTCATTTAATATATGTAGTTTATTATTTCTGCTCTAAATTATATTGTAAGATAAATAATACTAGTATTTATTTGAGTATATAAAAACTGCCATCCGCCATGTAGGGTAATTATCTTAATGGCTGACGCTAACATTTCACTTGTTATATTTTAAATAGTCGCGTCGTATGCACGCGCGTGAATTTTTGTTGCTTTAGACTGATAACTTCTTTAAAATAGTTATAACGTTGATAACGACAAATTTCCGAAAACCTACTTTTATTATTTTTACTTACGTACTTTCATTTAATACATTTTCAATAATAAATATGTATAGTTTTTGGGTTACAAGATTAAAAAATTATACTTGTATGGAGAAATAAATATTTGTCTGCAGAGTATTATACGAATGTATACCTAATGGTGAATTGTCTGCTTTGTACACACGATGGCGATTTACTACCAGAAACATTACATGTATGTACTGCAAACACTAGTCACAACTCTAAAATATGATTGTATGAAGGAATACCTACATGACGGTATTCGAAAAAAAGGAAACCAGAAGGAACACAACGAATAAGATTGAATAGTATTGGAAGAAGTTAACGAAATAGCTAAAATATTCAAGATATGTAATATCTTGGACGTTTTAGCAGGAATAGAATTTACACCAGAACCTGGCGCAGCCGCGGTATGGAGTCCGCGTTGCGGAGGCGCTGCGCCCGGTCCTAGAAAGGTGGATGCTGAGGAAGCCGAAACCCCTCACCTTCCGCATGGTGCAGGTGCTCACCGGGCATGGGTGCTTCGGTGAGTACCTGCACCGGGTCACGAGGCGGGAGGAGCAGCCGGGCTGCCACGATTGTGGCGCGGCCGAGGACACTGCCCAACACACGCTGGGGCAGTGTCCCAGATGGTCTCGGCAGCGCCACGATCTGGTGTCCGCGCTGGGAAGCGTGGACCTCTCGCTTCCGAGCGTGGCCCGCTCCATGCTCGGTTGCGACAGTGCCTGGCAGGCGATGGCCTCCTTCTGTGAGACGGTCATGTCCCAGAAGGAGGCCTAGGAACGGGACAGGGAGGACGATCCCGAGGCTGTCCCGCTCCGGAGACGGCGGACGGGAGTGCGGCGTAGGCGCTACGCGCACCTTTTGCCGCCTCCCTAACCTGTGGGACTAGGGGTCAGAATGGGAACCTAGCCCCATAATGGTCCCGCCGCCGGAGGGGCTGTCCCAATTTGCCGGGACGGCCCCAGATTGCAGAAGTCCGGCCCCTTCCGAGGGGGCCAGTCGCAGTGGTGCCCTGTTGCTGACAGATCCGGGGCACCACTCCAACGCGGCCGATGGCATTTCTCGGGATCGTTTAGTGGGTATACCGTCGGACGGACGGGGAGTCCCACACTACCAGCGGAGGCCACCCAGGAACCGGTGGTGTGCGTAACGTATTTTTCCCCGCATCACAAAAAAAAAGGAATCGAATTTACATCGCTGACGTCAATAGATGAATCAGAGTGCATGACTGGAACAATTACTAGGTAGTCAAAACTTAAGCCGAAAGGTACAAATAAACGCAAACAACGTTAATGTACGGAAATAAGAGATATGTATGGCAGAAAGTTGATGTCCGCAACAATGCAATGAGAAACAGTAAGGAAATACATGATCAAAGTATGTCTATGAAATAGATACAACGCAAAAGTGGAATAAATTATGAAATAAGGAAAATCTAGGCCGTACCTTCTACTACATCATTGAGCGTAAATTATCAGAAGATGAGTTCAGGGGTCCTGAAAACCAGCAAACGTGCATGAAAAGAATTATTTTATGAGCCGTGTTATATTCTGCTAGGTTTACCTATTATTTACCTATGAAATAAAGCCCTACTACTTATTTGCAATTAGATACTCCAGTCAAATTGTCACATACTCGAACAGTTATTATTTACATTTATATTAGAAGTAACATTGCTATAAATATATGCCAAATAAAACTTCACTTAGAATCATATAACTGAGCGTTTCAGTGTGAATGTTATGATTATAATTGTTTCAAGTTCTTGTGGGATGATAATATATTTTTATGAACTTAGAATATCCTTCTTATACATGTGATTGAGAGATGCATGAAAATAATTAATATTATGTAAAATAGGCTCTACTTAATAATCAATAAGCACTGTCAATAGTACATTAACAGTAGAAGTACGTACATATTTCTGTATGTATGTATGTATATCTTCACGCCAAGTCCCTTGCGGGGTAGGCAGAGAGAATATTTATTTATATATTTCTACTGTTTAAATATAATTCAACACATATAAACCTGATTAAAATATATTTTTAAGTATTTGTCGTTAAATCAGTGCACAGTGACGTATTAAACGTCTTAAGTATGTTTTATTCTGAGGGATATAAATAAATATAATAAATATAACATGATTCTAAGCCTAGTTATATCTATATATATATATATATATGTTAACGAAATAAAGTAACAATATTACGAACTTGTAACGAGAATAACGGTCAGTCTCGAAAGGAAACCATTTTATTGAATCATTTATAAAAACTTAACTCATATAAGTGAGAATTATTTCTGTTAATAGGTCTAATATATGTTGTACTTTTTCCTTTTTAACCTTAGTTAAGTGGTTTAGTAGTTTATCGTAATCTCCTGTCTTTTTTAAAGTTTTGATTGCTGCTTCTTTCTTCTTTGGATCAAATCCAGCATAAACTTTTGTCCACAGCTGTTTCAAAACCATTCCATCAAGAGTCTTTTTGTCGTGTGTTGCAGAATGTACCTGAAATAATCACTGATATGATACAAATAATATTGATGTATAACTTTTTAGGCTGAAGCTATAAGTATCAAACAATTCATTAATTAACCTTGGAATTAATTGGTGGATATCGAAATGTTGACAACGTATGTATGTATGAATGTACGTATATCTTCACGCCAAGTCCCTTGCGAGGTAGGCAGATAGAACCGAGGGCCATAATATGAGGTGTTTACACACTTCATTAGCTTTTCTAACATTCATAAATCTCTTCATGCACGCTCGCCGGTTCCTGGGGCTCCTGACATCACCTTCTTATACAATCGACCAATTTGGTCATGGTATGGTATGGTTAGTCTTGGTCTTCATCGGTACCTACATCCTTCCACTTTCGCGTAATACATCTGTTTTGTCATTATTTCATCCTGCATTCTTTCTACATGTCCGAACCAACAGAGCATGCTTTTTTTCTTATTTTAACACCGATACTCTCTTTCTAACCAACTCTCTCTCTTACGTCATAATTATGAACACGGTCAGCAAGCGTTACGCTACAAATTTTGCGCAATGCTCTCATCTCGACAGCATTTATTCTACTTTCAAGCTCTCTCTGCCATACCCAGCTTTCACTTTCATTGTGTACTGTGCCTTCTGGCCTAGATTTCAACTGCCTAGAAGTTTACCCAATGCTCCACTCATGCTATTCCCTGCACTCACTCGTCCCTCCATATCAGCGGTGCACCTTCCATCGCTGCAAAACGGTTCCAGGATCAACCGTTATCCTAGTGATTGTCCCTCTTTCAAATACCATTATCTTGATTTTCTCCACATTCAATTGTAAGCCTTTCATCATACAGTTCTGTATACGGACACGCCTCACTAGCTTCTTTAACATTCATCAGTTTTTTTTATGCACGCTTGCCGGTTCCTAGGCCTCCTGACATCGCTTAATAAGATATGACCAATTAGGCCGTGGTGGGTACATTTTGTATACTTTCCTCGGCACCTCTGCACGTTCCAAATTCTTTTTACAAATGTTAAAAATAATGTTTACTAGTAGTAAAAAGACTTGAAACAAGGTATAATATATAGTTACATTCTTTCTCTTTAGTCTTTCTTTAGTACTCAACGAACAACACACAAAAAAAGAAAGTACACTATACCATAACTGTGTTCATTATACAAATCGCCATAAGTAAAACGAAAGATGATAACTCCATTGTTACTGTGATCACTAAGACTGAACGACTGAGCGTATCGTTGTATCACATAAAGGCAAGTAAAATTTAAAGAATGAACTAAACATCCTTTTACGTAATTGCAGCCATTCCTCTCAATAGATTGTTTGTTTTTACTGGGGCGAACTAACAATCGCGGAAGGCTGAAGAAGTTTCCAATCGATTAAAATAATTGCCTATTGAATTTTTGTTATAGTTAAGTAACAATTACTTTATTTGATATATCGTCATCGTCATCCGTTCAGCAAAAGTATTTCTAATACTGAAGTTAGGTGTTAGAGGTTTTTGTACTTAGCGCTGATTATATATACTTATGAACATACGACCAGACTCTGTGCTGTGAAGTGATTACCGAGCACCTTCTGAATGCCTGCAGCGGTAAGAATTGCTCACGTCTTGTAATTTTCCTTCAGCTCTTAGGAATGTGTCATACCATGGAATTGTTATTCCGCTGCAATCTTCTGTAAGGTCGACTCAGTGGCACTCCTTATTGTTCTATAGGCTGCGTCTTACGTCTAGTTAGCTATATTCTTTTTTTCTAGTTGACGAGATGCATCGACGAGTCGAATATCTCAATATCTGGAAACGAAATCCTTTGACCATGTATAGCAGTCGTGACTTCTTAATATAGACCCCTTACGATAGCTTGCACAAGCGTGAGATGGTCAGAGCTATGCTCGGAATTTGTCAACCCAATAAACTCAGAAATGAATAAATTCTTAGTTAAACATTTTTGTGTATTGTAAAATTTGCGTTAATAATGAAGGTGAAACAGACTAAATTTACTTTTAGATCTGTGATCTGTGTCTTTTAGTAATTTAAATTGCAGCAGAAAAAAATGCACATGAAAATTAAATTCTGCTTTTCTGCGAGTACTCGTATATCCTAACTTAGGCGACTAAAATTTCATACTTGATCTTCCGTGCCAACTGCATATTATTAGAATATCTTTTTCAATAATTCAATCAAATATTAACTATTAAAAATATTAATATTATTAATAATAATATTTTCTGTTGGCTTTTATGTCATTGAAAGGAATGAATATAAATTTACTTTCTAGTGATCGAACATCATAATGTAGGTATTGTAATCGGGTTTTTTACGACTTCGATATTTTTATTATAGAATATATATTATAGAATACTATAAGAGTAATATATATAGCAGGGAATATACGAATCATGTTGCACATTAGAAATACCATCAGCAATGAAATTGTACATATTGAATGCACTTTTAGTACGAATGGACGATCCTCCCAAGTCTCAGATGTACGAGTATATCAAGAGACGAGTGAGTACAGAAAATATTGTAGATATTGGAAAAACATTTGTGTAGTAAGATATTTAGCCAGAAGATACAACTATACATAACTTACCAACCCTAACTTATCCCACTGTTGGGATTATGGGTCTCCTTCAACCGAAGTGGATTAGATCATACTCCTTCACGCTAACACGCTCACACTAACTACAGATTGGCGAAGGCCACTGACTTATTTTAGTGACTGATGTCTATTGACAATAACGACAACTTAACGTGCTCTCCGAAGTACAGAGAAGCTCGAGATAGATAAACTTATCCATTGATAGTCCACGTTAAGCAACGTGGACTATCTATATACCTGCGTGTTCGGGTAGAATGACACGGTATTGTGCTCTCACATCATATACATAACACAGAAGCGAGAGTAGTATAAACAACTGTTACTTTGTGATGCATCCATTGCCAATAATTTATAGCGTAACGCTTGCTGACCGCATATATGCATATACACTGGCTTACCTAACACGACTTAACTGGCTGTGTTTTATCAGAAGGTGATATCAGAGGCCATAAAAACTGACGATCATACGAGCACGATAAAAGCTACGGATGTTAAAGAACCTAGTGAGTTATAATGATCGACCCATGTGGTAATCGGATCTCTGTACCAACGCTGCAGGGGACATGGCGTGAATATGTTGATACGCGAATTGGCTGTGTTGAATGTGTGCCATTTCATGTCCAACAATGCTTTTAAAAGGCTTTTAAGGGCGTGAAAATATTTTACATTTTATCGAATTTCAGATCACTTTGAACTTCCCAAGCGCAAATGTTATTCCATTTAAAAAAAGTTTATTACTTTTTTTTCTCTTCAATTATTTTCCATATTTTTGTTTTAAACGTTATACCTATATGTTTTTTGTGAATCAGTTTGTTCTAACTTTTTCATAGCAATATGATGGACTTGTTAAAAATCGTGGTACAAATAGTGGTTTCTGCAATAGGTAATTATATTATTGCTACAGTTTTTGAACCGAGGTTCGCATGCGCTATAGTATCATTATATTCTTCTTAGCATTCCCGTTTTCTAATCCATTAGGATTGGCGGGGTCCGCTATATATATATTTTTAAATGAAGCGTCTACGGTCAGACCTCCACAACCCACAGGGAGAATTAGACCTTTTCTTAGGTTAAGGCACACGTCATTTTGAAATTTAATTTCTTGGCCGCGCGGATTTTCTTACGATGATTTCCTTCACTGAGCCATAGTTTAATCAAACAAGTAGGCCGACTCGACCCCCAAGCGAAGGATAATAGCCTAAACACGTAGGGCTGTCGCTTATAGTTTATACAATCGTCAAAAATGGATAGTCTATCTATATACAAAACAATTTTCCCCTGTAGGTGAATCATCAGGGATCTATAATACAAAGTTTTTCTTAAATATTTTTTGTACATAGACCAGGAGCTGACTATTGTATTGAAGTTATATACTCCTTTAGGCGCGTTATGAAATAATGATGAGTGAAATTTTAAGATACTGTAACACAAAAGTAACAGGTTGAAGCTGCCCGCTAAACCGCTCATTAAGTCACGAAATATATGCTCAAAACTGAAAACTTATTATCTCACGGAAAACTGCAGCCATATAACGACATGTAACGTCACTCACTCGCCTGAACACAACAACCGTGCAGGGAATTGTTATTTGGCTGCAGATTTCTGTGAGGTGTTAACGTCACTTACTCGCATGAACACAACAAACCTCCACGGAATTGTTATTCGGCTGCAGTTTTGAGCATATTTTTCTTGAGGTAGTAACGTCACTCACTCGCATGAACGCAACAGCTGACCAGCGAATTGTTATTTGGGTGCAGTTTTCCGTGAGGTAGTTACTTCACTCACTCGCATGAATACAACAATCCTCCAGGGAATTGTTATTCGGCTGCAGTTTTGAGCATATTTTTCGTGAGGTAGTAACGTCACTCACTCGCATGAACACAACAACCGTCCAGGGAATTGTTATCTGGCTGCAGTTTTCCGTGAGGTAGTAATGGCACTCACTCGCCTGAACACAATAACCGTCCAGGGAATTGTTATTTGGCTGCAGTTGCCTGTGAGATGGTAACGTCACTCACTCGCATGGACACAACATCCCTCCAGGGATTTGTTATTTATGATGCCAGAGAAGTATAACTTCTCACTATCTCTCTCATAGGTACGCGCACCCATTTTTTTTTACACGTCTATTTTATACTTTTTCATTTACTACACGTATCAAAATTATAATCTTTATATTCAGAAATTTAATATTTTTACAGTAGCCTAAAATGATAGGCATTAAAAGTACTTTTTTCTGTAGGAAATTTGTGATTTTATAACAAAATTATACATTTGATACAAAAAAAATCTTTTAACTTTTTAGCCATCTTTACGAATTTGTAGTTAAAGTAGGTAGGTACACGTACAAATTATTACGAGCGGGAGCGCAGCGGCGGCGGTGCGTGCATGGGCGCGTGCGGTATTAAGCACGGCGTAGCCACGACTGGCGTTCCTTTGGCAGTGATAAATTCTGTCAGCGACGACGCATACGTATGGGATTGTACTGGCGCGCCCACATACAAACCGAACGCGGTGCGCATCTATGAAGATAACCTACTTGTTTGATTATACTATGACTGAGCACGTGATAATTAGAAATATGTATATAAAATCAATAACACAAATTTAGGAGTAGATGTCACGACTTGAACCGTAGTCCGGTTTGTCAATAGGCCGGTTCTTTATATCCTGGGATATTACACATAGCAGTGTCATTGTATACTCTTGCCATAAATACTGAAACAAAGAAAAAAAAATTTCTAGTGCAAAAAACATTTATTACTTTCACAGAGTGTTAGTTTAATACATGAATACAAAACAATTTTTAAATATAAAAAGCTTATTCGAAGTGGTCTCCATTGGCTGCCATGTAGTCCTTTAAACGTTGAGACCAGTTATCAATAGAAGCACGCACTCTTTCCATGGGAAAATTCTTCACTGCCAATCGTACGGATTGTTCTAGGGACTCTAAATTATCAAGGCGTTTAGAGCAAGCCGTACTCTCTAAAACTGACCATAAATCATAATCCAACGAATTAAGATCGGGACTAGACGACGGCCAGTCTTCAGCTCTGATGAAGTCCGAAACGTTCGTTTCCAACTAAGACTGCGTAGACCGAGCTTTATAACCCGGCGCCGAGTCTTGCTGGAAGGACCATTCTTGATTATTGAACATGGTATTGTGAAGAGGCTTCACTACCTTCTCAAGAATGGTATCTTGAACCACTAGGGCCGATGTTTTGATACCTTTTTCACAAAAGTATGGCTCAGTCACTCCTTCATAGCTAGTACCCCACCACACCATCACTGAAGTCGGATAGTGCCCACGTTGCACTCTGTCGACTAATTGGGAAGCTTCCTTAGAGCTCTATGCTCAACATAAACACGGTCATTTTGTTTGTTAAAATGTTGCTCAATTGTAAAAAATTTCTCATCCGTAAACAAAATTTTTCTGTGACCTCCATTTGCGTACCGCTTCAGTAGTTGTTTCGATTTTACCACCCTATTCTTTTCTAAATTAGCAGTTAAGAAACGACCAGTACGTCTCTTATAGGCTGCAAGTCCTAAGTCATCTTTTAAAGTATGCGATCTTCGTCTCCCGAGATAAAAATGTTTTGCTTTCAGACAGGATTTTTTCGAATTCTATCCCTTACTGCTTTGACTACCTTTCTCATACGAACACTACGTGGACGGCCAGATCTTTTTCTGTCACAAACAGAGGAGGTCTCATTGTTAGCCCGGTACACAAATATTTTACTAATACCAAGCGGATGGATAGTTTTAAAAATGCATTTGACTCCATACCTACTTTGTGTAATGCAATCACAGCGATTCGGTTCTTTTTATCACCCCACTCCATTTTAATATCGCAAAATATTGTACAATGTATTGGCGCCAAAAATGAGAAAACTCAATGAACAGTCATATAAAAATTACAGATTCCAAATTCAAATGTAATATTTTGTTTATTTTTAATTGTAACAGTATTTATGGCCAGACTAAGTATAAATGCAGACTATATTTAGAAATACTGTACAGACATCTAAGGAACCCAGTACCTACCAAATGAATATAATTGATAATTGATAATACCATAAAATTTTATATGTTATACTCAAGCATCAGATGAGAGATGATGATGATGTAAAAGCTTGCGATATCCTAGTACTGCTAGAGCTAGAGGATAACGCATAGTTGCACGTTGGTAAATCGCTGCTAATGCAGCAATTATTTGGAACACACTGATCTTATGGAACTTAGAGTATACACCGTCACGCTTAGCTTAACCATTTATCATCTATCGGCAATTGCCGGGACCAATGAGAAAGATAAACCCTTCCATAGGAAAGTTGACGTTGCTTAACCAACGTTGCTTAATTTGAAGAGATAAATAATGATAAGTTTCCAGTTATTAAGCGATTTAATAAATTTAAGCTAGATAAATAAAAATGGTAACCCAAATGTAGACCCGCGATATAAGGTATCACCATGTAAAAAAACTATCATAATTTAGTAGTTAGGATGTGTGATGTGAGTACAAAAGAAAGAGAAGAAGAGTCATTTAAATAAACACACCAGCTGTATCAATATTCCCTGCTACAATTTTACTATTGCGACCTACGTAAAGATGAAATGAATAAATAATTTTGTAACTCAATTTTGATACATTGAAAAGATTTTTTGTTTTGAAGTCACAAAACCACAAATTTCCGTCCTCTTTTATTCGCTGAATTAATATACTTATTGTTAGGTATTAATTACATTGCCTGCGGTAATAAATTGTACAAGGCCTCCTCCATCTTCAATATATGAATACATTTTGAGGATGTTAATTAAGATCAGGCTTCTATTTATTACGCAATAGCCGCTGTTTTTTTTATCAAATGGACTCCATAGTTATAGTAGGTGGTATAAAATATCATTAAGAATTATTTAGTAGCCATACCTAGAGAGCAAACGGAATAATATTGCTGATTAATGATAAAAAAATATTACAATTGTTCATCATTAAAATTATTAAAAACATTGAAGTGTTATTTTTACCTTTTTACTCGTAGTTGATGTTTTATTCGCAAGCGGATTTTAAATTTCATTTTTAATTATTAAATTATTTTATTTTGAAATTATTTTATGATAGGCGATAAGAAGCATATTCTACAAAATATGATAAATGTGCACTTGACATTAAATGAAATAAAGAGTGAAAAAATATAAGTGTGAAAGCTTTTTTAGATTACGTATGATTTAAATGGCAGCGAAGCGTGTCCTATACTTGAGTGACACAAGCAAGAGCTGCGTGTCACGGAGATGAATATGATACGCTGGATGTGCAGAGTGATGCGAAAGGGTCGCGTAAGGAACTCCGCATTCACGGTAACCTTCGTGTCCGTAACATAGCAGACAAACTGTAATAGTGTCACCTACGCTGGTGCTGCCACGTCTTACGAAAACTGGTAAGTTACGTAGTGAACAAATGTTTAACTTGCCACCTCCGCCGGATCCCGATAGAAGAAGTAGACCCAAGAAGTGCTGGCTTGACGCAGTGATGGATGACATGCTTGTCAATGGTCTCACTATAAGGGATGCTGAAGACCACGCGAATTGAAGGAGTAAAAGCTGTAAAGCGGAAGCTCCGAAGCGAAAGCGTAGGATGCAACCGTGATTAACCGTCGGATGATGATGATGGGAAAACCCACCTTTTGGCTTCACCGTAGTCAAATAATGAGCATATCCATTGTTACTTTTTATAACAGGTTATTGATATTGGTATATCAGGTATTATTTAGGTGAGAAAAATGTTCTATTTCTCTTTAAATTATCTCAGTATATTTTTCTTGCTCTTTACTACTTCTTTGAATAAAGTTTCATAATTTTATTCAGATTATATTTTAAATAGCCGTATTCCCGTTACTGTGTTTGACATTGTGGCAGTGAATATTTTTATATTATAAAAATTATCCGTAGCGCATGTTGTGGCAACCCAATGCTGTTCCAGAATAGTCGTTTTAATGGCAGGCAAGAGAATTTAAGTAACTACGTGGTTTGATTGCTATTCCGGTCGGATTAAGCATTAAATTATTGCGCCTTAGTATTCATAAAATTAATTCGTTCATCTCACAATTTTCTACTATTACGACGTCAACGTTAACTCATACAGCAGGGATCTCTGCAGGGATACGGATCTCCCTTCAACCGAAGGGGTTTAGAGCATACTCCACCACGCAGACTTGGCTTAACTACATTATCATCTATCGCCAACAGCCTGGACCGACGGATTAATGTGCCCTACAAAACACGCAGAAGCACGTCATAAGTAAACCCATCCATACACAGCCGTGGTCGACATTGCTTAACCTGCGTGTTCGGTTAGTATGATAGACGCAACGACGTCATCGAGCTTTCATCTATCCTGCAATCCAATTTATTAGTATATACAAGCGGTGGTTGAATTTTGCATGGAGTGAAGTTCGAAGGAAGCTGAAATTTTGCACTAATAGCCTTTACCATATAGACAAGGTAGAACAAAGTAGACTGGATAGCATAAAGCCAGATTTTTTCAAATTTCCACGGATACATATACGTGAACAGAAAAGGATGCTGAGCTTTTACATTAAATTATGTGACCTGGGCCGGAGGGAGGATAAAAAATAAAAAAAAACTGGAAAATTATGAAGATATAATATGATTTAATTTAAAGAATGTAAGACGTGTCTAAGTGCCCGTAAGGGTCTAATGGCAAATAAATGATTTTTATCTTATCTTTATTGTATAATACACCCTTTCGCCATTAACGGCTTTTGAATATAATTTTGTACTTGATTATATTCATTTAGTGTGACCTTGGTGATGTCTTGAGCCATCTTTCCTCACAGCACAGTACAATACGAAGGTCATTTGAAAAGTTCTTAGCCTAACATACTTAATGAAACCACACAATTTTGAGTTTATTTTTATTTTTCAACATACTCTCCTCCGAGCTCAAAACACTTTTTCCATCGACCCGGTAAGGCTTAGATACCTGTTTTAAAAAAATCTTCGTCTAACTCCTCAAAATAAGCGTCCACGGCGGCTATGACCTCTTCATTTGTAAAAAAATGTTTACCGCCTAAAAATTTTTTCAGCTTTGGGAACAGATTATAGTCGGACGGTGCTAAATCCGGTGAATATGGGGGATGAGGTAACAATTCGAAGCCACATTGATGGACTCGTAGATAACAAAACAGTATTTTGTTATATAATTCTTGTTCATTTGCCATTACTTCCATTAAAGAGAAAGATTAGATGGATTACATTATATAGAATGATGGATTACATTATATGGAAGGTTATCATTATATAACTGTTGCTCACTTTCTTAGGTACTGAGCTACACTTCATTTTGATCCATTCAGTAACTTACTTTCACGAGAACAGCTTGAATTGTCCGTTTTATGGGATCGCATATAAAGCGGGGACCTGATATTGAACTCACTTTATACTAACCACGTGACTGAAGTATCCGTTATTGAATAATAAAAACGTGATTTTTTTAGTATACATTAACTTTCTTATTATCTTATGTACGAAGGCAAACAAACATATAACCCACATGATGTTATGTAGTTACGTCAGCCTATGAATGCTTGCAATAAATAAAACACGACTTGCGTGTTGCCACCTCCGCTGTTATTACAGCAACTATTTAGGAGTTTACTGATAAACTTACTCTCGAGAACACAAATGATAAGCTAAATAAGAACTTTCCTTGGGTTGCCTAGAGAGCAATTCTTTAGCTGTGGTCTTCTGTAAGGAGTACTTCCTCAGTCGGGTTGGGCTGATGCGCCTACTCCTTCGCCAGAACTTTGTTTTTATCCAGTAAGAGGATGTACTAAATGCTGACGAGGTTAACTTTGACTCTAAGAATGAGATGAATCATCTACATCCAAAAATATATATGCAATATATTGAAACGCATAAAAATGATGCAATTATATTATAAATAGCTTTGAATAGGAGATTATGACACAAAAACATGCCATTACAGTACTATCTCTAAAGATGCCTAGAAAAATATCAAATCGTATGGTATTTAGCGTTTCACGCGGAGAAAAATAAATCACTGCGGTTTAAGAGACGGCACTAGGAAGAGGTTTGAACTGGCGCACTAGGAAGCTACTTTTTTGCGGAGCTTCGTAATACCAACTGCGAGCGGGATAAATCAATATCGCCGGTTTCTAAGACTAAACTCACCTCACTTTGACATCACCTCGTGATAAAATACGATCAATTTGGCCATGGTAGGCAAGTCTTGGCCTTCCTCGGCTCCTACATTCGTCTACTTTTTCGTTATCTGTTTCGTAATTCTTTCTTCTTATGTTATTTCTATATGTCTCTCCGAACGGAGCATGCCTCTTTTTATTTTAACACCAATGCGCTCTTTTAGACCGACTCTGTTTCTAACATCCTCGTTGCGAATATGGTCTACAAGCATTACGCTATAAATTTTGAACAACGCACGAATTTCGACCGCCTACATCCTACTTACATATTCTCTCTGCATTCCCAGCTCTCACTTCTGTAAGTTAGCACTAGAACTAGCGCTGGATTGTGTATAGCGAGATGTGTTTTCTGGTTCAAACTTTTACTACCAAGAAGTGAGTATTACGGATTTCTCAAAATTAATAAATACTTAACATAAGAGTAAAAAAAATAATTTTGAAAATAAATATTAGTAAGCGTCCACGAGCGATAGTGTATAAAAGCGCATAGTGAGTATATTCTTACATTTTTTATGTCAGAACATCTTAGCTCGTTTTTCGAAAAAAAAAAAACGGAAAAATTAGAAATTATATTGATGATGATTATCCGTACTAAATATTGCAGTCAAATGTATTATATGTATTATTTTTGGGTTTGAGCTGGTAAAAGCTCCAGATTATTACTTATTTATTCTACGTAACGACAGAAAGTAACGACTCAAGACCATTTTATTACAATCGAAAAGATTGAATTGCTTACTATCTAGCATTATTTTTGCTAAAGTAAAGTCCTAAAGGAATTCTATTTTGTAACCTATACTTTTCTAAGTAAGCATATACTTTTCTACCGACAGGGAGCATTTATATAATCCCAACTTTACAAAATAATATGTCGTTTCTCTCAACTTTACAGTAACACTTTCTGTTACGAGTAATTTTACATTAAAAAAATTAATATAGCCTCTTTATGTTATACCATCAAACACCTTAACACTGGTCCAAACAGTATAAGAGTAATCAGTAAGTCTCGTCTCTATTTTAGACTCTATATGTTATAAAGCTAGTTAGAGTGTGTATACCTATAATAAATTAAGAACTACTATTTAATTTAGCATCAATTGTAATGGATAATAATGAACATAGAGCAAAAACCTTTCCGAGATATATATAAATACCGTGGTACAGGGTATTTATATAAGGAATATTTCGGTATGACTGTAACTCACTCACTCACTTTTAAATTATAGCATCGATTTAAGCATTTCGGTATGTTCTGAAGTTGGCAGTGGATCGAGATTATTAGTGATCCGTTAGCTAGAGCATGGCCTTTAATTAATATGACCACAAAAGAGGAGGTCGTAGGACACATGTAACATAGATAACAGTAGAATCACTATGGTTTCCCCTAAAACTTTCTACGACTACCCACGGAGAGCTTCTTTAGTAGAGTAATTAATTAATATGGTTAATTACTCTCGAAAGCATTCAGATCATTTCCTAGAAGCAAAAAACACTAAAAAAGAAAACGAAGTCACAAGAAAATATTTTATCAAAGACATCGCATAGTTGACGGTACGTGCCGGCTATATCCAATGAAGCATCTGCACTTTCATTATTTGGCGTAATAGTTGAGTCTTTAATAAAATACTCTTACCTTTCATTAAATTTCAACTCGCACTGAGCTCACCAAACAATAATAAACATTTTATTTCTCCTTCCTCATTCTATCCTTTGCCAACTGTTTTATTTCGTCTTTACGAGTCACTTTTAAGAATTCGAGGAACCCAAAGGTTCAGCAAATAATTTTACGATCCCCGTAGAAATACTTTTACTTACATTTTTGTTAAATAATACATTGTTCACGGAGAGAAGAAAGTATCTGATTACAATCGAGGGTGGAAAGCTTTTAATTGTAAAAACAGTCATGCTAGTATTATGAGACCCAATTAAAAAAATATTACGTTAATAAACTTCAGGGACTACGCTCCATCATCAAATCATCTTCATGTTTCATATAATGTGATTGTAAATATGACTTTCAATATATACATATAGGTATGAAAGTCCAAAATATAGTTTCAGTATCTGATCCAAACGATACTAATGCTTATAGGTCTGTGAAGCTCAGTCCCGAGGTCCTGGAGAAGCCAGATTAAACAGATATCTAAGTAACTTGATGTGGTTAGCTGAGCGAAGCAGTATCTACTTCAGCTCAAGGCAAAGCTTTTGCTATAAGGTCTCAAATGCGACCGAATAGGTTGTAATCTTCCGGCGGAAGCATTTCGGGCTTACTGACACGGTTTAGAGAATAGCTGTTGACGATCCCAAATTAACACAGAACATGAGCCTTTAAGTTTAAATAATGATTTAGTCTCACTTTGTGTTTTCTGCTAAATGTACATTCAGAGGAGTCCTGAGAGACCTGAACCTTACCAAATGGCTCTTTTTAAAAAGGGTTTTAACAAAAATCGAGTCGGCATCAAGCAGTGATGCCTCTGGTGTAAGCATTTATACGTTAACTATTTACCACACTGTAGTAAGGCCGGACTCTAGTCTATTTTAGTAGCATAAAAAGCTCGCAAGTAATGGCAACAAACTCGCAAAATTTTATTTATCTGTTTGAAATTGCATTGCAGGAAACGCTTGGCTGTCAGAAATTATGAAAGATAATTTGTATGCCTCTAGTCACGCGCAGAGCTACATGTAAATCATTTCGCTCGAAATTGAAGTCACATGCGGCATGGTCGCGGCACGATTTATTACTCAGGTACTTTTATGAAAAAATACGGGTCCAACCCGGGCCGGCTGTCATGTACATAGGGGATAGGTGCAATATCTTTTGTTTTTATTAAGTTACCTAATGGCATTAGGTAACTTGATAAAAACAAAAGATTCTATTTCGAAGGATTTTTGTATGAATAACAATTTCATAAATAATTTGATTTGAAACCTGCTTATATTATTTATAGGACCTAGAAATGCTGATTTGGAATAAGTTTACAAATCTTGTGGTTTATTTATGCAGTTGCATTAATTAAATTAAATCTATATATCACAACTTAGTGACATTTACCAGAAAAACACTTGCAGTTCGTACGATGTAATCAGGTTTACACAAACATGGTTAATTATGAACTCTGTGATCATGGATGGCCGTTATACAATTTACAAGCGTGACAGACCTAGCAGCATATTTACCTAGTATAGACTATATAGTAAGGCGGATGGGGGTGGCGTATTGATAGAGGTTTCTAATAAGAGTGCCTGTGGTAATCTCTGGGACAAGATATCACTACACGTTGGTAAAAAGACTCAAGAAGTCTATCTCTGTACTGTTTATCTACCATGTCCAAACAGACCGGATCTACTTGAGCATTTTGTTGATAATACTAGAGTCTTAGAAAGTAGTAACGATTATTTAATAGTTCGTGATTTCAATATAAAAACTATCGATTGGCTAGATGGTGATGGCAATGTTATTGGTACACCATAGTATATTAACTCTGGGCTCGAACAAACTCTTTGGAACTTCATTTTGTTAAATAATTTAAGCCAACATAACTGTTTTCTTAATCAAAGCAATAGAATTCTTGATTTGGTTTTGACATATCTTGACAATATCGCTGTTAGTGCACCACTGGATATTTTATCCAAAGTAGATCAGCGTCGTCCGCTGGTGCTCATTGATTTTCCGTTCTCCCATTCTATGGGACGTCAAAATTATTACTTTACAAATAAGCGTAACTACTTCAAGGCAGACTATGATTTAATTAACAAATCACTGGCGGAGGTTGATGGGTCATAGGAATTTGAGTCTTGTTCTGGTATAGACGATATGGTTGTAAGATTCTATAAAGTTTTGAATGTTTTAATACTTACTATTAAAGAATCGAAATATCCATACTGGTTTTTCAAAGAGCTAATAGCTTATTAAAAGATTAAATGAAAAAAGCCGGTTAAGACTTAATGTTAAAAAGTATAAAAATCTAATTGACGCGATTGCTCAAAATCTTCTTAAAACAGATGTGATAATGTGATAACAGATGTGACTAGCTCGTGTTATAACGCATACATTGTCAGCATAGAGAAAAAAAAAATCAAATTCAAAATATTTATGGAGTTATTTAAAGGTCAAAAGATGTGAGACTGGTAATTATCGTAGCACCATGACTAATGGTATAGTTAGCTCAGATAAACTTGACGATATATGTAACTATTTTGCTTCTCATTTTTGTGGTGTATATGCTAAGGACACAACCGACATTCATTCTAATACTTCCTGCGTAATTACAGGTGTAAGTAATACCAACTTCAGCCACATGTCAATAACTCAAGACCAAATTTGTAACGCACTAAAACATCTAGACTTAAACAAGGGACCTGGACCAGACAACATACCCCCCATATTTTTGTCGTTATTTGTATTTTCAATCAGAATATCACATCAATTAACGTTAATTTTTAATTATTCGCTGCAGCAGGAAATATCTCAGTTTATTTGGAATGAAACTAGGATTGTTCCAATTTTCAAAAGTAGCAAATTATATTATACAGTTGCGGTATTATCGGTACATGCAAAAGTTTTTGGAGCCCTTGTTTATTCAATATTATCATGACATTCATCTCAGTTGACAGTAGATAGTCAGTATGGATTTAAAAGGTAAATCTACGGCTACTAATTTGGTGAGTTATACTGAGAGTTTTATTGAAGCAGTTGACGCAAGTACTCAAGTTGATGTAGTCTACACTGACTTCAGCAAGGCGTTTGACACAGGCAAACATAGAATACTTATCAAACAATTACAAATATATGGATTATCAGCTCCGATATTGAGTTGATTTCAGTCATATCTTACAGACCGAAAGTTCAGAGTCGTGGTGAATGGCTGTATTTCAAGTATTTATTTTACTACGACGAGTATTCCCCCAGGGTCCCATTATGGATCACATCTGTTCAATCTGTTCATTAAAAATACTAAAACCATTAAAGAGATCAAGGACAATGCAGATTCAATACTATTTCAGAGCGATTTAAATAGATTGACTGAATGGTGTGAACTTAATAAAATGTACTTAAACATTAATGAATGCAAACATATTAAATTTACCAGGAACAAATATATCATAGGGTCAAGCTATAACTTGAAAGGTAAAACACTCGAGGAAGTCGATAACATACGAGACCTAGGTTTTCAATTGGACAAAAATATCAATGCAATAGCACTTAATTAGGGTACTATTTTGCTACTGGGCCAGGCCGCCGAGGTTCGACGTACCCCAAGTCCGCGTAACGATGGATCCACAGTTGAGAAGTCCGTCTCTGTGAACTAGCCAATGAGAGCCGTGCCAATTGAGTTACTATGCAATATAGGTGTCATTAGTTTCCAATAGTGTATTTCCTTCATGGTATTGCCCTATTATGCACAGGCACAGCAGAACTTAACACTGCGCACCATCGTTGACGCAGGGTGATACGTCGATAACGACGTGATAGCCCGCGAACAGACAGTGGTAGAGCTCGTCACTACTACGGCGTCCCAACACCTCGTTAGCCCTGATGTAGTGGCACAAGTTCTCGTCTCACAACTCTTCACCATCACTTCCCAACCCCGCGTATAGTGGGTCACTTCACCCGAGGGCAACATGTCCTCGGAGTATGCCCGGGTAAAGAGTGCTACATGCTCGAGGCCCGTTCACAGCTAACCACTGCACGTCCGAGAACTTTATTACATAGGTAGTTCTTATTTTAGACTGAAGTCAAGATTATTAAGAAGTATTTTATGATTTCGCCACATATACATTTATCTCAGTGCGGTTAAAGAACGAACCTATTAACCGACGGTCTCTGGTTTGAATCCTGGCGGGGTCATGTTTATGTACAGATGTAATACATAATCCTGCGCGGCACTCATGCAATCATACGCACATGTGTACGTAAAACTATTGTATCATTGTGTAGATGCCGCCAATCATAAAATGGTCTCATCGATTTTAGTAATGTTTAATACTACACACACTAAGCACGTTCCACGAATAATCGCGAATTGCACCATTATCGTAGGGTTATCTGCTATTTAGACAGTTCTGTCATAGCATTCGTGGGAGAATGGATAAGACGGCCGTGATGGCGTGACATTTATAGGAACCCACTTCAATCCTGGCATATAAATTTAGTTTTTATGATTTAGTATGTGATTTTTCGTGGTAGATATTGGTGGTAGATTTCTGATATTGTAGTCGTTGGTATACGGAATATTTTGGATCTTGGTGAATATCTGTCCTACCCTCTAATAGTCTAGTACAATAACAAAGCAAATAGTAAGGGTTAAAGTATGAAATTGCCGTTTTATATTAACAGATACTTTGAATTGCATGCTGCATATCAATGAACTAATTGGTGGCGGAAGCACACAAAGCAGATTAGATCAAAATGCACGTAAATTTGACTTTCGCAAAATAACGTCTGAATCTATTAACTATTTAATGATATGCTGTCAATTGATGGCATTCATTGTTATGTGGATGACAGCACCGGGACACTTGTTATACAGGCCGGGCTAACATCCCTCGTTCCCTTGTGGAGGAAAGCTGTGATAAAATTGTGTCTGAAATGGAGAGTACTTTGGCTAAAGTATCTGATTGGTGGCGGCTTAGCTTGGTTGAATTCAACCCCATGAAGACACAAGTTTGTGCGTTCACCGCTAAGAAAACCCCATTTTCTTTGGTTCTTAAATTCCAGAACTCACCTCTTACCATCGCCAACAGCATTAAGATGCTTGGTGTCGAGATCTCCAGTGACGTTCAATATAGAAGTCACCTGGAGGAAAAGGTCAAGCTGGCGTCCAGAAAACTTGGCGTGCTCATCAGAGCAAAGCAGTACTTCAGTGCGGGGCAAAGATTCATGTTATATAAGTCTCTAGTCAGACCGCGTATTCAGTTGGGAAGTATACAATTTTTATTTTTTTTTAATTTTAATTTAAGAAATTAATTTTTCGTGTTAAATTTTAACATAACATTCCGAATGAGGGATCTCTGTGTACAAAGAGCAAAAGTTTATATTAAAGTGTTACAGTGTATATTTAGTTGCTAGCTTCTGTAATGTAGAATTTATATTTCCAAGAGAGAGGCCATGTTGCTCCGAAATGCATCGTTCACCAGCCGATAAGTGCATCCTGCCCATTTAAGGACGAGTTTGACTAAAAATAAAAACGTGAACCACTTACACCCAAATTCAATAAAATCTATTCACTTTTGCCTTGAAAGTTCCCAGTTTACACCTAAAAGAGACCAAGTAATAAATAAAATTATGGTACCGAACCCTTCCGACGTCATGTCCCCACTGCTATGCTCCACAATGTTATCGATAAAAGGCAATAATACGCGTTTTCGTTAACTGACAAAAGCGATGCACGTAAATCGGTTTAGCGTAAGAGGTTTATTTTCCTTTATCGTCGCTGATTTTAAGTGACACTCAATTGATTTTAAAGTAAATTTTCTCACAATAAAGCCTTTTTTTGTATAAGAGCGGGACAAGTAAGTTTAGAAATGTTGGGTAATGTTTACGACGATTTCGTGCTTTCTACAGACGTGTAAAAAGTGTTTCTGTTATCATTAAGAGATTCAATGTTAGGTTACGTTAATGTAAATCGGCAGTATATATGTTTTTTCATGTACACCGATATTCAAATTCAATCATGATTAGCTTATAGGTAGAATATGCTTCAATAAAACTTACAGATATGTCTGATAAAACGAGGCGGCTTTATTAATGATAGTAATATTTTTTGAAAATTTGCAAAAAGTAGGTAGCATAGGTGGTAAGTTATGATATATCTTCACGCCAACTCCCTTGTAAGGTAGGTAGAGCGAATTGAGTGCCACATGATTCGGTCCTTATACGTCACTCGCTTCTTTAACATTCAGCTATTTTCGTGCATAACGTGGTCAAATTTATAGTGAAGGTTAAATAAAAAAAAGAACCGGCCATGTGTGGGTCAGCCGAGGGTTTCGTACAAACTTATAGGTAGGTAAATAGTTCGTCCATCATGGGAATCGAGCCTTGAAGATTATACTCGTTTTTTTTCCTATTATGTAGTAAGTTTTCTTCCAAAGGTGAAAGCACCGAACATTACTCTAATGAGAAGATAAACTATATTGAGAGAGAAACTTAACTTCGTCGTTGAGAAAATGTTGTTTCCACACATCGAGTCAGGTCGCGGTTAGTTCACTAACTGCAAACAAGTTTGTAATCACAAAAAAAAATATACGGAGTTTCCTCTTTACTTGTGATAATGCTTTTTGCCAAATTTTATGATTTTAGATCAACAGGAAGTACCCTATAGAATTTGATTCCTTGTCAAAAATATGCAGCATAAACGGGGCATAATTGGCTGTATCTTTTGATTGTGTTCATTTAGAAGTATGATTTTTTTACTGCTTCAAGGGATTATAGACTTGAATATTTTATATTCATTTCAACTTTATACCTCCACGTGTTCCTGAGGAAATAAATCTTGACAGACGGACAAACAGACAACGAAGTGATCCTGTAAGGGTTCGTTTTTCACTTTGAGTTATGGAATATTAAAATATATAAATATACTTCCAGAAACTAACTTTGTAAACTGAAACTTTCAAATAAACTACTCTATTTATTAAGAAATTAAAAAACACGCATACATACATACATATTATCACGGCTGCCTCTCATTGGGGTAGGCGTTTATGAGAGGCAGCGGGTTATTGAACGCCAGGTGCACCGATCTAAACATGGGTGCTTTTGATTTGGCCCTTTTTCAGCACATCACCAATTTACAAGTCTACTGATGGTGGTCCGATATCTGTATTCACTCTTGCTCGATACACTTCCTTCGTAACTCTTTTGTCATTCATTCTTTCTAAATATACAAACCATCATCAGCATATCGTTTTCAACTTGTAAACGTAGTTACAGGCCTGAAATTTGGATAAATTATGTAGAACTTTTGACCTAAAATCGTACATACAAAATAACTATTTAATTATTTTTTAAATAGGTTTCGTACTTAAAACGGATCCAATTTTTGGCCTTGGCATATTTGGTGTTACTGATCCAAGTTCATCGCGTTGAGTACAAGTATACTTTTTTACTATATTCCTTTTAATTCTCAAAAATGAAAAAAAAAACAGAATAGAAGGCTGCGATAAATTGACTCTTTTAGACTGTTTTTGTTTCGAACAGCTTGTTTTTTTTACGGTTACCGTAGCCGCCGTACCGCTTGCAATACATTAAGCATCACAAGTGCAATGCCACTTCTGCTGCTTGCTTGTCAGTCTAATTGAATAAACAACTAAAGTAAAATTGACCACAGCCTGCCTGTAGGCGGATTTAGTCGTCTCGAGTTTCTTCGTTCTTCTGAAGATACAAAGTTGTCGATCGCGGCTGTTTTCAATAGATGACATTCGTTATGCAAAGAGAAATAGAGCACAATCCGACTGGATAAGTACTTTCACCTCAAAAACATACCAAAGCCAAATAACAATTTCCTAGAGGATAATCTTCTTGGAAATGAATTAGGTCACTAGTAAGCTGTTGAGGAGTTGCTTTATTAATAGTGAGGTTGGCAACGTGCGGTAATATTTCCTGTATTGCGAGCGCTCATAAGCTACGGTAAACTATTTTTCATTAGGTGAGACGTATGTTTATATGCTCGAGGTTGTATAAAAATGCAAATACGTTACAGACAAACTCAGATTTTATTGCATTGCATAGATAGATGTATGGATATTGACTAAATAGATGTATTATAGTCTAATCACACGTCATCATTAATGGTTTTTACACAACCCATTAAGAAAAGAATTTAATTAAGAATCTTTCTAAGAAAAGAATATACATCTTACACATTCGGTTAGCAGTTCAGTGAAATAAATGTTTGATTAAAAGAAATGCTCAGTTTTGTGGATTTCAGTATAGCGAATCACCATAATCACCAAAGTCGAGAGATGTGAGTGGAATTGACGGGTGATTTATATCTACAGAAACGATGTGCCTACTTCTGTATCATTTTCGGTATCGTTTTAATATATATTTGTGAGTAGGCCATTATTTAAACAAATTACAGGGTGATGATTTGTTTGTTTGTGATTAGATTTTCTGCAATTTTTAACCTCCATTAAGTACGAGTACCTACCAAAATATTAGTAAAAGTTTGATTATACAGGATTCTTAAATCACATAATTCTATAACATAATTATAGTATTTGTATAGTATATCACTGCATATTATAAAGTCCCACGCTGCGTCTGTCTGTATGTCTGTTCGCGTCTGTTCATGCGATTTTCACCAATAGATAGAGTAATTCTTGACGAAGATCTAAGTGCATAATTTGTTAAGGGTTAGTGTAAATCGGTTGAAATTTGACGATAATTGCTGAAAATGTCGGAAAAAGTTAAGCCGCCTGGGAGCTTTCATCGGATATTGTACGGATATACAGTATTAATATAGACCTAACGACAGAAATATATGTAGGCATGATATACTCCCGTGCGAAGACGTTGCGGGCCGCTAGTAGATAATAAAATTCGTACCGTATAAAAATATATGCATAGTATACACTTTGGAAATAACATCATCTATCTATCTATAACTTCACGCCAAATCCCTTGCGGGGTAAGCAGAGAGAATAACATAGAAAAATAACATCATAATTCTGATATATAATCAAAAACTCTTTACTCATATTTATTATTAGAAATACTATATACACTTACTTCGCCTGGTACGTATGTTATATAAAAAGCGAAACGTGTTTTACATCATTAAATCGTTTAAAAGTTAACTCATAAAACACGATTTTTTATAACATCACACATCCCAAAAGAACTCGATTGGATTGAAGGAATTAAACACAATAGGTACTACCTATGTATTTTCATTACGTTAATGAATATTTTAATCAGTCCTGTTATGATACAATCTGTTAGACTGAACACGATTTTGATTTTGATAAAATCTGATAGTCCTTATGAATCGCAGCAATTTCGGTAATTATTGCAGGTCGATCGTTGATCAAGTTAATTCATCAACTGTTGCATTTTTTTTGTAAATAACTCTGTTAAATTAAAAATTACAGGTATTCACAAGTATTCTCACTTAACAAAAATATTTATTAATTTGAGTTATTTTGTTCATACAATTTCAGTGTCGTCGTGATATTAACATATAAAATAGACTGGTTTTATATAGTAAAATTGGTGCAAATGTTCAGAGGATTGTTAAGCAAAAGAGAATTTCAGAACAATATAAAAAAGTGAAAGTTATTTTAACACTGACTTTTACCTCAATAAATCTTTTACGTCTGTTGAAAATGCAGGAAATGAATTAAATGGAGAAGTTGAATAATTAAAAGGCACTGATAATGCAGTGTCGGCACTATTTTAATTCTATTTGACTTGGTACTGAACAATCTCGTGAAAAGTGAAGCAATCTTTAGAAAAGTGAATTCGAAAATTTGTTCTTTACCGATCCATTAGGTTTGCTTCATATTTAATCGATAGGTACGTATTTATAGATGTGTTTCAGATGTGTGAGAATAAAGTAACCGACAAACAAACTAAGATATACAAAATCTCGGAAAGATAAAATTGGCTTAGATACTCGTATAAATACAATTTTTGGCATATGCCCATATAAATACGAGTGAAAAAAAAAAACAAAGTCAACTGTGGAACTACAGGAAAAAGCTGGATAAGACCAAATTCGATACCATATTTCCCCACTCTAATGTATTCTAGCAGAATAGTATCGCAAATTACGCTCAATAAATTTGCTCAAGAGACCTCGCCTTCTATCTCTGAGGATTTCCGTACTTCATTCTTGTTACAATCGTATTTATACCATATAAAATGTTCTGCTTTACATTAGAATTCACTTTTGCACGTGTGATATTTAAATAAGTAAAACTAATGCAATAATGAATGACAAAAGAGTTACGAAAGACGTATGGTGAATGGTGGTTTCGGGAACGGTCGTCCTAGACGCACACATATAGATCAAATTGGTGATGTGTTGATAAGGGGCCAAATCAAAAGCACCCAAAACCGAAGAGCATGCATGAAGAGGTTGATAAGTGTGGAAGTATGTAAGAGATATTATTCAAATGCGAAACGAAACAAGTACTACTAATACTACTACTTCTAATTAACTACAAGTAGTCAGTACGTTTATACAAGTAAACTTTTATACATTATGGAATATATGTGCCAAAAACAAAATTACAACCTAATTGATAATCTCTTTTTTATGAAGTCGGGTAAAAAGTGATGACAGAGGTCAGCATACATCACTGATCACATGATATCCTATTTTTTTAATGACTTAACGTTTAAATGATTATCTATCGGATAGTTAAGACAAAGCGAGTAAACTTTAACAGCAGAGTAGTGGAATTTAAGTTTCTTTAACATGACTTTAAGAACAACTCTTGTGCATGTTCAAGAACAAGTGTTTGAGAGTTAGTTTATTTATCTGAAGTTTTGCGTTACATGAATAGTGACTGTGCTACGGAATACTATTCTTTAAGCTCTTAAAGTTTTAAAGATTTATATATTTATTTACAGTCATGCATTAATTTATTACTTCTTAGTTAAATGTCTATTTAACAATCACAATAAGAAATTTCGAACAATTAACTAGAATGCGATAAATTTTGTTTTGCATATAGTAAGGGAGTTTAGTTAAAATCGTCTGTATTTGAATGTTCACGACCCTCTTCTCAACTACTATCTTTATGTTAGCTGCACAAATAATTGTTTTGCAGCTAATGAGGTAGATTACGACACTCGTTATTTTAGAAAAAGGTCAAGGAAAGCTTAGGCTTGATTAAACGATGTCACCGCCTGGGACACGTTTAAGGTTAACACGTTTTTTAATATTATGTTCTAGATATATGTCGATATAGATGATATTGGCAGGAAAAAGTTCCTGATAGAGTAAGCTCCTATGGAATTGCTGTGTTAGCAGCAGAGATTGCATCGCGCGAACGATACTTAATGTATTGCAAGCGTTTATAGTCTACGGTAACCTCTTTACATCAACTGGGTCGTATGCTTGTATGCAGTGATGTCCTGGCCGGGAATATTACTATTGAGTAAATTATCAGCAAATTTTCGTACAGGAGTATTAATAACTAGGTAAGTTACTGGAATATTCTTGTACGCGACCGAACATATTTATTTTACAAAAAAAAATAATTCCAACTCCAAAACATCTGCTATGAAAATAATGCACTAAAAGGTATAAATCACATTTCTTTAAATAACTATAAACAAACATTATAGTGTATTATGTACTTAAACAGAAATTAAAAATATATTTTTAGACTACTTAGAATAGAAAATACATCTAAGTGAAACACATCTCTATTTATTGGGATGACATAATTTGAAATTGTAGATTTCTAAGGGGTTCAGCCCCTGTAATAATATATCATAGGCCGAATATCGATTTTGTTATTCCGTCACTTTCAAATACTATTAAGTACTAATTGCAGGATTAGTAAGTTAAGGTTAAATTATTAAAAGATTGCTATCTACATTTTTACCTAAAAATACTCATCATTCCATATGTTACCGGGAAATTACTAGGGAATTTACTTGCCTTGAGTAAGTTACCGGTAAAGTCCCACTCTACTTGTATGCCTTCAGACGTATATAAAAAAAGAAAAGATAAACCCCACCCCACCTTTGAACTTTTTATTTCTTTGTTAACTTTTATTATATTGTACATTAAGATATTAACATGCAAACGCAATTACTATCAACAAACATTAATTAAAATATATTTTATTAGAACAAATTATACAAAACGATTATAATACACATATAAATTGATTGAGATATATTTTTTAATATTAGAGGTTAATAGCAGATATTTTTTTAATTTAATTATGATTAGTTTTAAGGCTTTGACAAACAGCGAGCGTGGCTGGGCTCGACGCTGGCGTGGCGTGTTCTTGGCGTGCTAACTTACTATGAAAATATATGGAAGCCGTCACACAAAACACGCCACGCTAGCGTCACGCCGCGACGAGCTTGGCGGGGCGCGACATGCCACGCCAACCCTTGTCGCGATTAAGGCTTTGTCAAACAGCGAGCTCGGCGGTAGCGTGGCGCTGGCGCGACGCGAGGCTGGTGGGTCGTGAGCGCGGCGCGATAGTCACACTGCAGGCAACACGCCACGCCGCGCTAGCGCCCCGCTAGCATCCCGTCGCGCCAACCAGGAAAGCGTCACTTTTTATCTAATAATACAGTGCAACCTTAATATAACGACTTCCTGAATTTAACAAATTCTTCGTAATCCCCTTGAATTGTCCATAAGATGTCAATGTAAAATATACCTTTACATTGCGAATATTCAACCTCTTTATAACGAATTTTCAACTATCAACAAAAAGTGTAAATATCTCAAATTAACGAATTTGTTAACCCACAACCTTTATATATCATTCCCACCAATAATCCCATTGTATATGATTCATGTCGCGACAGGTTTCGACACGCTTTTTATCGTAAAACACTGCGGCTCGCACTATTGTTAAAGATTCCTCTTTATCCTTCTTGTAATCGCGACAAGGGTTGGCGTGGCATGTCGCGCCCCGCCAAGCTCGTCGCGACGTGACGCTGGCGTGGCGTGTTTTGTGTGACGGCTTCCATATATTTTCATAGTAAGTTAGCACGCCAAGGACACGCCACGCCAGCGTCGAGCCCAGCCACGCTCGCTGTTTGTCAAAGCCTTTACAAACTGCGGCGCGGGAGCGCGGCGCGACGTGATCGCTTGGCGGGACGGGGCGCGGCGCCTGCGCTGTAGTTCTTACGTTTCTATGACAGTAGACACACGCGCAGCTTGACGTGAGCTGGGCGCGGAGTGGACCAGCGCGGCGTGACGTGTTAGTTGTAAAATTTTACAGATTTTTATACAAATACGAACATGGACGTTGAAAAATTGGTTGAACAAGTAAATATTCGTTATATCAAGTAATTCGTTAAACTGAGTTTTGTTATGTTGAGGTTAGATTGGTCTAAAATTTGTTATAAAGAGGAATCTTTAACAATAGTGCGAGCCGCAGTGTTTTACGATAAAAAGCGTGTCGAAACCTGTCGCGACATGAATCATATACAATGGGATTATTGGTGGGAATGTTATATAAAGGTTTTGGGTTAACAAATTCGTTAATTTAAGGTATTTACACTTTTTGTTGATAGTTGAAAATTCGTTATAAAGAGGTTGTTCGCAAAAAATATTCGCAATGTAAAGGTATATTTTACATTGACATCTTATGGACAATTCAAGAAATTACGAAGAATTTGTTAAATTCAGGAAGTCGTTATATTAAGGTTGCACTGTATTATTAGATAAAAAGTGGCGTTTTCCTGATTGGCGCGACGGGATGCTGGCGGGGCGCTAGCGCGGCGTGGCGTGTTACCTACAGTGTGACTATCGCGCCGCGCTCACGACCCGCCAGCCTCGCGTCGCGCCAGCGCCACGCTACCGCCGAGCTCGCTGTTTGACAAAGCCTTTAGAGGGACAATGCGCTAGAACATCCCCACGCCATCACCACTTAGAACATTCTGGTTTGCAAAATAATGTGTAATTAAGCATGTAATTAACTATGTGGTAATCACAAATTGATTTCGATTAACAATAATATGGAAATTTGGTATTTCCATATTAGGTTATTATATGCGAAATTAATATTGGATATTAATTTGCATGTGCGTCGTCGATGTATTCAATTGTAAGCAGTTTTGTGTAAAGGGATCTCTCTACGATCTTAGTACAGAAGCCCGATGTTGATATCGGTGTTGGTATCGATAACATATAGCTTGAGTAGATCCGCGCTGCAACACGATTTATTTTTATATACAGTAGTCAAGCACCTCGAAAATAGCATGACAGAATCAGTTATTCCTTCAACTCAACTTCGACTATACTGATTTTAATATAATCGAGCAAAAATACGCTTTTTCCCAATAACTTCTTCTTCTTAGTGTTATTTCGCTTTCCTAATCTATTAGGATTGGCGGAGACAGCTACCTAAACCTCAGTATTTGGCGAAGATACTGATTTTTACATGGAGCGACTGCCATCAGATCTCCACAACCCAAAGGGAAAACCAGACCTATCGTAGCCTATTGGGCTCCTATTTGAGGCCAAATACTCCTTCAACACAGTTTTCCCTAAAACCATTTATTGTCCTAACCTTGATCCCTTACGGTTTTATTATGGTGTGAGTATATTTGCTACCTACATTATAGTTCACACGAAAATATATATAGATTTATATAGGAAAAAGGATTTAAAATACATCAACCAAATAAAATGATCTTAAGAGTACTTATTTACTTTCGAACCCTTCCAGTTTTGCCAGTGTGCTGTAACTGAATTTTTTCCTAGAGATGTTTCGACAACAAAGAGGTTTTATTGACACCCCAGCCTTCCAATTTCTGTGTCAGAAAATGTCACTTATCCTCGTTTTCCGTGACGCCGCCGCTTCGTTGTAAGTGTTATTGACAGGTAAAAAAGTTGGTAAGCACATCACGGTGCGAAAGTAGAGGTCTTTGATTACAACCTGTGTGTGATAGTCTGAAGATCACCTTCACAAAAAAACTCAAGTAGGTCGCACAGCCAGATTTGAAGTATAGTAGAGATATAAAGCATAGATATACATTTCAAAGAAACGTTCATCATCTTTACACTCACACATACTCGCTCCGTCACGCGATTCTAAGCGAGGTTCGCAGTCAAAGCAACTACGACTTACCTTGAAAGGAGTGATCATGTTATACGTGCTACGTACTTGAACAGCGACAACCCTAGGATTAGTTTACAAATCAAATCAATACACAGATTAGTTTACAAATCTTTTAGTTTTTAATTATTTAAAAAATATGTTCTGACCTTTTATTGGAAATACCTATTACAGCTCCACAGTAAATCATTAGGAAACATCGAATTAATCTTCCGTTAACCTCTTACCTTGGCAATAAATTGTAAAACTTGATTGAGAATTTGAGACTGAGAAATGTTAATTAAAATTCGAAAATTATACCTGGCCCAGGTAATTAATGTGTATTAACTTTTGATCAGAAGTTTGTATACTGAACTGAACTGAATGTAGTTTAACTTTTTATTGATCTGAGTTTAATGTTTTTTAACGATATTTATTTGAATGCGGATCTGTTATTTTTCTGGATACTGCAAGTAGCATTTATTATGAAAAAGGATAATTTTTATAAGGTTGTCAAATGTTAAAAAAATATGTATCCAATTTTTATTACATAGTATTGTTAGGTAACGATAACTGCTGACAACTTAAAGGGCAATTAACGCAGGCGTGGGCTAGAGGCACGCTGTCAGCGAATAACAACTGTGAATGGTTCACGCCGTGACACGTTACGCTGGAATTGTTTGTTTGCTTTATAAATTTGTACAGCGCTGAAAGTGTAAACTTGCAACTAATAAAAACTGTTCAAAGTTTACTTCGTGTCACGCCATGCCGGCATTGTTTAATGGCGTATTATATAGTTGGGCAGCAAAGAAAGTGGGATTACTTGTAATTAATAACAACCATGCATAGTTTCCTTCGTGTCCATGTCATGACGGCATTGTTTGTTTCCGTTATAAAGCTGTCCAAACCACACTTTCGCCGCTGCAAAACTTTATAAGTTGCAATTCAAGTAGAATATATTAGATTATGTATACTCGAAACATCGTAGGAGAATTTGTAAAGACGAAGTTGCAAACTATTATTCAGTTAAATCGGAACTGAGGATGACGAAAAGCCCATAAAAAACCAGAACATAACAATGACTGGGGTTTCTGAACAAATTTCGACTGTCAAAGAGGCAGAAGATTCTGTGAATGGGAAAATATCGAGTTCACCTGAAAATTAACGCGCAATATAGAAAAGGGACAGAAATGATTTAACAGACGAACCAATTTAGTATTATAAAAGAAGAGACCATGGTCGGCAGGAAATCAATTATTCTTTGTTTAACAATAACGTTCCTATTGCCATATGAAGTGCTATTTAATTGATGTTTAGCATTAAATTATATATTATGTCATAAATATAACGTAATTATTATTTACCCGAAAGGAAAACCTTACGGGATCGCTTAGTTTTTCATCTCTGTCTGTCTGCTTATTAAATAATTCTAAATCAAAGGCTGCTAGCGTACTTACAACTCTACAGATTACCTTAGGATTACGATATTTTCTGAACAGATGAAGAGCTAGATGGCATCGATGCGCAAGACAGTCTAATCGAACAAGTAGAACAGCATCAACCGCAGTCTGTCTGTGGATGGAATTACTTGAAATGAAACACGTTAAGCAGTCGGTCCCGGCTATTATTAATAGATGGTAATTAAACAAATAGTCGTGGAGTGCAGCCCTAGTTGGGGAAGTACCCCCTCCTCATAGGAAAATGCAAACAAATAGCTGGAATTCCCCATTTTTTTAATATAGAGTAGCTCGTTTGCCTATTTTATGGGATCATCAACATCATCATCAACCGTAATCCTCGTGGGATTACGGTTGATGATGTAGTGTTGGAGCAAGTGGATGAGATTGTATATCTTGGAAGCGCTTTTAGTAGCGATGGAAGGTATACCGCTGATGTGACGAGACGAGTGAGTGCAGGGAATAGTGTGAATAGAGCGTTGGGTAAACTTCTAGGCAGCCGAAATCTAAGCCAGAACGCATAGCTCGCTGTACATATCGCAGTGCTAATCCCAACGCTAACTTGTGGAAGTACAAGCTGGGTATATCAGAGACAGCATGAAAGTAGACTTATTCTACTGAGGTTGAGATGATAGCATTGCGCAAAAATTGTGGCATTACGCTTGCTGCCCGCGTTCATAATGATGACGTAAGAGAGAGAGTTGGTATGAAAGAGAGTGTCGGTGTTAAGATAAGAAAAGACATGCTTGTTTGGTTCAGACATGTAGAAAGAATGCAGGATGAAAGAATGACGAAACAGGTATACTATGCGAAAGTGGAAGGATGTAGGAACCGAGGAAGAAGAAGAAGACCAAGATTATTATTGACTATATTTGATAATGGTAGGTTTATCAAATTAGTCGTGTTTTATTAGAAGGTGATGTCAGAAGCCCCAGGAACCGGCGAGCGTGCATGAAAAGAGCTATGAATGTTAGAGAAGCGAGTGAAGTGTGTAAAGACCGCGTCTTATGATGCTCTGCCACGCAAGGGACGTTGTTTGAAGATATATATATACATACATACCTAAAATCATGAAATTGGACAAAAACCATGGTCACACACATAGCTATATATATATATATATACACATATATATATATATATATACATATATATAAATATATAAAACTATTTTGTGGGTACATATATCTATTTGGTTTTCTATCATTCGATAAATTACAAAATATATCGGTTATTTATTTGTAAAGTTGCCTACGTTCCAACGTTAATGCGATAACTACTGGTACGCCGCTGAACTTGATTACGACACGATGTTATTGGGAATATTTTTCCATGATGAACCTAGTATCACCTATGTTGATTAAAATTAAAGATAATATAAGTTGCGTAACAGCCAATACTCTAACTCTAAAGTGTTTGGCGATGGTACTGATTTTTAAATGGAGCGACTGCCGTCAGACCTGCATAATCCAGAGGGAAAATTAGACCCTTATTAGGTTAGGTCACATGTTTTTCGAAATATAATTTCTGGGACGTGCGGGTTTCCTCACAATGTTTACCTTCACCGCCGAGCAAGTGATAATTACAACTGTGTACATAAATCCCAAAGTATGAACTTAGTGGTCCATTCCCATCCTACTAAGATTCCACTTGAGGATAGGTTGGTTAATAGATTATAGGTTCTTTATCCACTGGACTGCTCTAAAATGTCAAAATTAGTATTTTCGCTAAATTTTTACGTTAAGATAGCAGATCTCACCAATCCTAATGGATTAGGAAACCGGATAATGCTAGGAAGAAAATATCAAATGTCGCGACCTATTTTCTAATGGTTGAAGACAAAATAGAAGACAAAAGAGTTGAATGAGAAAAACGTCACCCGATACACATTAGTGGCAAGTGTATTGTACAATCATACGTTTTAAAATAGATTACCATGCTACTAGCATAAACAGTTTTACGTTAGTAGCTTGTTGATCACACACACACACACACGATAGGACTTAGGATTAGGATAACTGATATCAATGTCAATACAAGTACGATGAAAAATTTTACTACTTTCATTATATCAGACAAAAAAAATATTATTTATTTTATTTTTTCAAATCTTCCCTTACGCAATCCCTCTACTTTCAGACCTTTTTGCTTTAGGAAATGCATGGTAAAGCTTACAGAGATTTTCCCACATTGCAGACGAGCCTTCAACTTCTGATTAGGTTTAAATAACTGTAAGTCCATCTGATCGTCAATCCTTAAGTCTAGGAACATCTTTTTGTTATGATCACTTGGAGATAACTTGAACAGCTCCTCCAATGAGCAGGCTAATTAGTACCTTGTATATCACTTTACACTTGTAGTTGGTATGGCCAATTTTTCAAGTTTTATTAATTGTTAACCCAATATGTAAGTGAGTAGGTACGTGTATGCATTTTATTGTTATATATGAGAGCTGTTCATATAATCGTACATGATGCTGATAACGGTGTAAACGTGCCAGGAAAATAAACGGAGTTCACGATTTTGCCGCTTTGAAGAAGGCACTTTCTTATATAGCTTGAGTGTGGTACAAACGACGAGTAGGGTAGGGTTGACACTATCAATGTACCTATCCTGTTAGTTTATAGTTGCAAAGGTTAAAAAACCTTAACAGCCATAAAGTCTTAACTTCATAAAATGTATATAGAGCCACTCAGTTCTACCAGCTTGACAATAAAAAAATATTGCTTTACATCGGTTTGCAATTAAAGAGGATATAGCATAGTATAAAATACAGTCGAAATCAAAACCTTTACTATTTAAAGTCATATAAAATATCAAAACTTGTTTGTTGTAAATATACAGTTTATTTATTTCATGAAACAATGACGACACAGATATATAATGCGAAAGTGGAAGTATGTAGAAGTCGAGGGAGACCCATACTAACCTACCATGATAAAATTGGACGTGTTATATGAGAAGGTGATGTCATGAGCCCTAGGAACCGACGAGCGTGCCTGAAAAGAGCTATGAATGTTAAAGAAGCGAGTAAAATGTGTACGGACTGCGTCTTATGGCGCTCGGTTATTTCTTCCTACCCCGCAAAGGACCTAACGTGAAGATATAATAGGGCTTAAAGTATGAAATTACCGTTTTATAGTAATACATATTTTGAATTGACATTAAACCTTCACGATGGGAGATTATCGAATGAAACATTTTTCACATGCTACCTATGAGGTTTTTCTTTTAAAAATGTGCTATCCTAATCCTGCCATTGTTGTGCCCATAAAAAATATTTCGCCATCGGCATTTATTGATGCTGATGCATTGAGTGTCTACAGCTTGGCATGCCCCACAGATTGACAAATGCTAGGTTAAAACAGTTTGTGGCTCAACACATGGGGGCGATGCGGGTAGGCCGAATTAACGAGTGATGGAGATAAGCATGGTGGAAAGGGGAAGGGAGAAAAGCCAGATTGATGTCACAGACTAAAAAACTAATTAATCGTCAATTTCTATACTGGACGAAATAAAGTACTTTTGCAGATGTTATACGAGAGCGAGACGAATAGAATGAAGGGTGTCGAATGATATTACAACATTATAAAACGATTTTGAACATCATTTCAATAATTCTTGTTACGACTTATTGAAATGATGTTCAAAATGCATGCCATTTTTTTTTATTATTCCTTTCTCAAATCACGAGTATTAATAATCCTACCCATTAACAGGTATGCATAGTGATGTGGATCCAACACGTAGAGGACTCTTGGAGAAGATAAATGAAATGTGTTACATACATATTTTATTATACCACTAAGGTGGCAAACAAGCTTACGACCTGCCTGATGGTAAGCAGTTACCGTAGCATATGGACATTTGCAACACCAGGGGTGTCACTCTTGCGTTGCCGACCCTGTAAGAACTCATGTAATTCGTGTGGTCATTGTATAATCTTCGTGATCCGCGCCAGGGGACATTAATGATACCATTATACTTAAGAACAGGTCTCGGAAGAAATAAGAACTATTGCGGAATATGATTTGAACTATTAAAAAGAAGAACATACACCGTCCATAACTATTACTTGTGATCGCGTTTCCCGATCAACCTTGACTCACTACTTACGGAGCAGTGCGAGATTCAGGCTTGAGTTACTTAGGGGCGTTGAGAGGTATGTTGCTCTTTCTATATATAAGCCAAACAGGTAGATCATTTCAAACTAGAATCAAGGAACACTTTAGAAGCTGGAAACTTAAACTAACAGATTCTAACTTTTCTGAACACCTTCGGAAAGATGGCGATAGATTTGACCAGCAAACGAACTTTAAATCTCTCCTCCAGATATGTGACAAAAGAGATAAATTAAATGCTCTGCAGGCTTTAAAAATTAATAGGCTGTTGCATCAAGACGCATCCAGGGCCTTAAATATACAATTAAATAACGTCACCACTATTAAGTTGTTTTACCTTTTCACATTTATTTTGAATTTTATTTTATATCAAATTACCATTTATCATATTTTATTATTTAATTTTAATCCCCTATAGGTACATTGTGACATCATTTTCAATTAGTTACCTTACTTACTAACACTAAACACCTCGTTTTTTATTTTTATTTTATATATATTACTTAAATTAATTTATTTTAATTTCTAATTATTATTTTTAAAATACTCTGGATCCGTTGACTAGTTCCAACTGTGATTAATTCTCCCACATCTCTATATAAAATTATAAAGTGGTAACACCCCTGTTGATTACCCACAATATTGTATATTGACTATCACTCATTGTACGGTACTGCTGGAAGTTTTGTTTATAATGAATACCTTGATAATGCCGTAAAGGCGAGACCGGTCGGTAAAATAAGTAATAAATTACATTGTGCAGTGGAATCGGTACAAGTGTTTGCACTAACAAGAAGTTCTAAAAAGTTCTTTCCTTATATCTTTCAACACTTCCATCCCTGGAGCATATAGCTCTGACGACATTTCTCTATACGGTTATTGATAATCTGTGGCTCGTCTTGGATCACCTTCAATAACAATACAGAGAAATGTCATGCCGAACGACACAGTCATGCTGAAAACAAAGGTCCTGATCAACTCTCTGTAGCAGTCTAGAATACCCTAAAAATCTCTGGAGTACTGGTGGTCACTAACCAACAGCTCACCACGTATACACTGTGGGTAAAAGTTATAACAATTATTAAAAAATATTATAATTGTTAATATAAAACCAGTTGAGGATGCTCAAGCTTGCATTGCCAAAGGAACAACTGGCTCGTCAATTATGTAACAATTTTTTTTCTTTTTAATTTGTCGGCCATTTTGGCCATCTTCCTTAGGAGATTGGAACGGTATTCCTGAACATTCCTATTCTACTTTTTTATGCTGAATCCGAATCTGAAGTCAAAATTCGAATATTCGAAAAAACTCACACACAGACAAACGCACAGGCAAACATATAGATTTCATACAGGAACGATGTTCCTGAAAATGTGTAAATACTCTTTATAGGTATATTGTTCAAACTATTGGTTGTCAAAGTCAAGAGACAAACCTATTCCTTATATGCATCTTTAGAACAACTCTAGACATTGGGGTCCACATGCTGGACTCTCTCAACCTTAGTCAGTATAACTAACTAGTACCTATCAGATATTATTACCGAATAATTTCATGAACTTCGTACCAGGTACCATGCATATCAGCTACGCTTTCAAGTGCTCATTACCCACTATTTCATTATCGAGTGATTGTTAAGGACTTGGCTCATGAGATTATCATCATGTGTCTCAACTCAACGATTATTATTCCAATGGTTGTGTATGTAGACGGCTTATAGTGAAGATTCTCGATGGTTGAACTTGAAAGGTTTCTCACTCGACAGGTGGATTGGGTAAAAACCAGATTTAGAAGGCGGTTCTTTTGGAACCCGCATTGTGAGAAAGTTTCGAACTAGCCCTAACCACTTTAAATGAATTTTATTTTTATTTTACATTTAAATATAAAAATATATTTAAATATAATAATAATGTTCAGTCTGTCAATTGCTACACTGTGCCATTGCGTGAAGCCGGATGAAAAGTGACGTTCGCATCGGATGAAGCGGGACTGTACAAATGGTGGGGCCGAGACAAGCGATGAAAAATCACAAAGAGAAACATATTACGAGAGTCAAAAGTACTTCGCATACCATTGTAGAGGATATTCGACTTAAAACCCACTTTACATGACTTTTGAATTTCCACTCAAACATTCAAATTGTAGTATTATTACGTTTAAAGTGCCCTCAGAAACATCAAGCGCTGTACGGAAGTTTCTGTCAAGAATGTTGAATTGTCGTTTTTGAAATGGTGCTTAAGCCAACGAACACAGATTGTTCAATGTCTTTTCAAGGCAGCATGGTGATCTATATCCATCAATTACGGAATAATGAACATTAAACTAAATATCTCAATGCAAACCCTTTTTATGAACTTTTATTACGTGATATTGATCGCGCGATGCTATCTCTGCTGTTAATACAACAACACCTTAGGAGCTTACTGGTGACCTCACTCACTCGGCGGAACACAACAACCCTCCAGGGAGTTGTTATTTAGCTGCAGTTTTCTGTGAGGTGGAGGTACTTCCCTAGACGGGCTGATTTGATGCACCATACCTCTCTTAAAAACATCTAGACCAAGACAAACAACAACCTACCACCGTCCTTGGCCCCGACCTCGCGGTCATTTGAGCCGGATCATTTGAGATGCGCACCGCAAGTGCTGCTCTATGGCTCTCTTCGTGCTGTGGTTAATTCTTCACTGCCTACAAATTATTTAAATTCTGTCTCCTATTCACTATCTAGCTTTCTCCCCGTTCTGGGCCAGGAACAAGCACGCTTACGCCCTCATTACCGTTCACAATCTATCGAATTCGAAATTGCTTTCTCTGAGACCATGATAAATAGACATGCTCATGCACACAAATGTTTGTCTTGTGTGGGAATCGTAAATGACAAAGTCGCGTAATTCACAACTGCGCCACCGAGCTCGTCAAAATATGTATTATGTTTATTACAACAGTGCCGAATGTAAGGTAATCTAACCTGTCGGCTATCATCACCAGACCAACATTCGAGCTGGCCCGTACCCTAGTACGCCAGAGATATTCATCTCTTGCGTTATCACGTAGAAACAAGCCTCAGCTAACCGGAGGCGCTACAGAAGAGTAGCCCCAATATTGTCCTGAATGCATTATTGAATTGAATTCGGAGGGCGTTATAATTATATCTAAAAAATATAACGGGAATCATGTCGATTCATAATGTATTTTTAAACCTGAAACTCAATGTAATGTAGTAGAGTAGTTGTTATGCGTTTATTCCAATCATCTATTGACATTGTTGACTTGATCCTTCGGTAGGTTTCTTTTTAAATATAAAAGTGTAAACCTGCAAATTATACAGAACTATACTACTCGTATATTTTTTATTATTATACTTACGAATAATCCAAATAGGATCATCATATGATAAAAAAAATAAAGACAAAAGTAAAGAAAGCAAACAAGCAAAGTTTTTTAGGGTTCCGTAATAACCAAGGAACCCTTGTAGTTTCGCTATGTCCGTCTTTCTGTCCATCCGTCCGTCCGTTCGCGGCCTAGCTCAGATACGCTTTACACTAAAAGCTGTAGTTTGGCATATATATACATATACTAACAAGTGGTAGAATAAAACCTCGTAAGAACATTTTTTTGCTGGGAATCTTACACGTAACGTGGGGATGAAATTTTTTATTCGCTCTCACCTCATGATTTTTTATTCAACTAGATTGGCAAGCAAGCATGTGGTCCGCATCAGACGGTAAGCGGTCACCGCAGCCTATTAACGCCACATTGCATTTATGTGCACTAAGCCTTTTGCTTCCCAGTTTCTAATTTGAATGGACAAGTAGTGGAATGTGGATTATATATTTTACACTAGATGGCGCTGTTCACAAATCACATCGTACTGTGGTTTCGTTTTCATAAATCTTAGCCAAGCTAAGAAAACACGGAACCCTACATTGTGCGTAGCCCGACTTGCAATTGACCGGTTTTTTAATATACATTAAATAATATTCAAATATACGCTAAATGTATATAAGTTACATTTAGGTAAAGCTTAATACGTAATACGACGTTCAATGGCATGTCCTCCTATTTTGAAGTCAGACAGAAACAGAAAAAAGTCTAGGGAATCTTAAAATTGCGATACCTGATTCGAATTTTACCCAATTATTTGCCATTGTTGTCATGCTTAACATCTCCCCTACAAATAATTTATAGCTTTTCGTTAATCCAAACTAATTCAGAACAGAAACCTTTACTAGATAAACACAACATAATTGGTGATGAATAATAATGAACGTGAATGTTACCTAGTATCTATATTCAAACGACAATGGGACGCGATAATCGTACCTGATGTGACATCATGTGACCGCTGTCACGCCGTCGCAGATATCTATTCCCTCTTGCACCTGTCCGCATCAGACAGGAATGCATAATTTATCACCTTTGCTTATAAGGCATCTTCGGTAATTAATAGCGGAACAATAACCTTTGACGAAGCCTCAATAATGCGCAATGATACTAAGTACGTGATTGCATCTATTACTTGTTGAAGTATACTACATATGGATGTAGTCACAATAGAAATATATAAGTAGCTCACCTTGAGCTAACCAACATAAGTCTTTTTGGACATAACTACTTACGCTAGCGGCAAAGCGATAGGGTCACGTGCTGTGCTGAAAGTAAAATATTAGTTGTTTCCATAGACTAGGCATAATCTCATTTGCATCTAGACTAAACGGTTAAATAACACATAAAGCTCAGGCGAAAGAAAATCGGAGAAACGAAGTAGTATGACTCGCAAAGTGCCTGATCCTTAAAGAAGACCGCAGCGAGTAACAATTTTCTTTAAAGGTTTTGTTCAGGTGAAGTTACAAGTAAGCTGTGTTAGAAGCAGGGTTGGCTCCTGGTGTTCTAAGAGTTCAGGGGCTACGCAATAACTAATCAGGAGGGCCGTAGAATATGTATAAAAATATTCCGACTAAAAATTTAGTTTGAAACATTATTTGGTAGAATATTGATAATTTAATCTCTCTGCCTCCTACATATTTATTTGGCGTGGTATGTATATATATATATATATATTTTGATAATTTAATTTAAGATTTTAAATAGACCATCAGTAGTAAGCATGAGCAATAATATCCTTGAGGTCGAAGTCTTTTTAGGGTTCCGTACCCAAAGGGTAAAACGGAACCCTATTACTGAGGCTCCGCTGTCCGTCCGTCCGTCCGTCCGTCCGTCTGTCACCAGGCTGTATCTCATGAACGGTGATAGTTAGACAGTTGAAATTTTCACAGATGATGTATTTCTGTTGTCGCTATAACAACAAATACTAAAAAATAGAATAAAATAAATATTTAAGGGGGCTCCCATAGAACAAACGTGATTTTTTTTGCCGTTTTTATAGATAATGGTACGGAACCCTTCGTGCGCGAGTCCGACTCGCACTTGGCCGATTTTTTACGATAGACGTACCAAATCTGCACCACACTCAACTCTGAACTCACCACTCACTGGATGAATGGCAAAAGTCTGCCGGTAGTAATTCCAGTCCGTGTGACTCACACCGGAATTGTTACCGGGGCGGACTTTTGTTAGTGTTTCGGGGGCCCATCCTGTTTGCGGCGAGCCACTGTCTGACGGAAATAGCAATCAGAAGTTTTAGTTATGGCACGCATCTATCACTCTTCTGTAACACAATAGAACATTTAATGTCCGATTAGATGTCATATCCGTAACTTTCAAGTTCTCGCAAACTTTGCAATAGTGTCTGCTGAGACCTGCTTGTACGCGAATAGAGCATTGATATCCCCATGAGCCGTACCTGATTATTAAATTACATTAATCTTCTCAAAGGAGCCTCTATGTATTGGATCCCTATCTCCAATGATGTGCCAATGTAATGTATGACTTTACCTAAGACATGTCGGGTTCTCCCTCTGTGTTGTAGAGGTCCATGTAAAAATTAGTATTTTCGCCATAGGCTTAGGTATCGGATCCCGCCAATCCTACTGGATTAACGAGAGGTCGTGAATGACGCGACTTTGACACCAACGTCCGTGGGTTCGATTCCCACACAGGGCAAACATTGGTGTGCATGAACATGACTGTTTGTATTGGACTGGATGTTTTAAGAGAGGTAGAGCGATCCAAAGCAGCTCGTCGGGGGAAGTACCTCCACCTCGCAGAAAACCAAAGCCAAATAACAACAGTTGTTGTGTTCCTGCGTTTGAGTGAGGTCACGAGTGGCTCCTAAGGATTGCTGTGTTAACAGGTGAGGTGGCATCGCGCGAGTCATACTTAATGTATTGCAAGTGTTCATAGACTGCGGTAACCGATTTACATCAGGTGGACAGTATGCCTCCCAACGTTATATAAAAAAAAATAAGAAACGGTGTAACGCTAAGAAAAAGAGGAACAGGGATTATTAACATATAAAGTAAGTCACGGACTTAGCATGAATGTATGTATAGATGACCCAATATTATATATTAGTACCAATAAAAATGATGTTACATAATATTGCTATAATAATTTCATTTTGGCAGACATTACAAGATATATTATTTGATTCAAGCGCAAACAGGCACTCACATTCACTCTGAATGCAATAAAGACATAATTTTACTTATGTTCAAATCATCGTAAAGAGTATTAATTAAATTCATAACCCTCGTTTAGTCATAAAGATGGCAGGGTGACGTTCAGGAGTTAGCGCCATAAAGTTAAATGGATTGTAACCGCACCCGTTGCGTAATGGGCGCGTACCTCAGATCGCAGAAACAGCGGAGATGTAGCATTTATTAGACCTCACTTTATGTGCTTTGTGTGGAATAAACATGAGACTAAAAGCTTGGTTATTTTCTCAAATATTTTTTCAGGCTGCTTTGATATTAGTTACACTGTTGGCAGTTGTAACATTTTCTATAGTTAATAATTCATTATATGAATATATGGTAATTATTATAATTTATACTCGGCCACCACTTGACAGTGCTCAAAGTCACCCTTTCTCACCAAAACTTAGTGTTTAAGCGCATACATATCTCGATTTGAAGATACGTTTCAGTGCGAGATTGTTTTATCCAATATGCCGACGTAACACAACGTTAATCCGTAAACTAACCAGAGCTGTGCTTACTACTTCACCTCCGTAATGGTGGTTTGAGTTCAAAGCAAAATATTTCTTTCGGTTCTCCATTCGGTTATTTTCTTCATGATTGAGATGATGAGATCAGCTGGGAAATTGCCTGGAGCAGAAAATCAAGCTGATGTCGAAGAAACTCAATGTGCTTAACAGAACATAAATGATTCAGCTTGGAGCAGTTACGCCTACATGGGATGTAACTGTCTGACTCTGCGCTTTCTGTTGATGTCTGGTTATCATATTGAGTATTAAGGTTGGATTGAAAAACCGCCATCTCGATTGACAAAACGCAGCTTAGGTACATATGGCAGTCTATCCCCTAATTTAGCTGAACCGTACAACACATGTTCTACATACTTTGTAATGAGTTATGTTCGGAGGAGTTACTGGTACCAAAATAGTCGCATGCTATGCAGTGGAAAACGGGATATTTCTGCAGAAGCTTGCTAATTGTGGCATGAATTATATAATCTTTATGTTAGTACTACATAGAGTTCTTTAATATAGGTGTGAAGAGGATTCTATAAGGTCTGCACCACGCGAATGGGTACCATTCACGTGGTGCAGACCTTATTAAATTTAGCTTAGCTCATTGTAAAATATATACAGAGATAGAAGGTGTGGCTGTGTATCATTAGGCAAGCCGTAAGCCACCAATAGTATAAAAATAAACTAGCAACTTTTATGCAAGTGCTCAACTTCGTCTCCTTTTAATTCATGTAAAGACATGTCTCCAGTATTATAACAACATTGCTCAAATCAAGACACGTTTTGTTTTGTTATTACTTTCATGTTAGCGGCTTGTGTTCATATCGAGTTATCTCTCTCTAAAATAATCTCATTTGTTTGACACTGATTATTTAACATGCATAATAATCGCTAATACAATGTTCTGTCGGCTTCTTAAGAATATTCAAATCATAAACATCTAGCCAATCAACATTTCATTATATTCTAGAGACTAAAATTGTCACTTCTTGAAGTCTTATTCTGATACCCCAATGACACATTCATTCTGGCGTCAGTCTGGTCTGTTAATAAACTTACCCTATTAATATACTATGTTTATGGATCTATTTGGCAGGCCTAGTGTTCCGGAAATTTCGATAGTACCGATATTGAAAGTTAATAATTAGTTTTGTATATATGCTCGAATACCTCAGGTACACATTCATTCTGCCGTCAGCTATCAGTCTGGATCAGTATTACTGAACCGTGATTTATGTATTATATGAGCATGAGAATAAATTAAATTCTCGGTTGAGCTACCTAACGTATAAACCATTTCTATAACATAATATAATTAATCATTTCGTTTATGTCATTATCAGCGGTCCAATGGACAGCTGCGTTAATATAATTGTATTGCTAATTCAAAAAAAGTATTTATTTTCTTAGCGCAGTAGCACCGCGTGTGCTACCTACTACGCTAAAAAATAAATACATTTTATTTATATGTTTATAGCTGTCGGCATCACTTCGCTGGGCGTTTTTTTTTATCTGTAAACCTTCAGTGTAATGTGTTGACTAGAACCCAGAACATACCCATCACAATCGGATGGATGGTTTCAATGTCTTTAAAGGACATAGGTACAATCATTTTTTGTGTTTTATAATATATAATTTATTATTTTATAATATATAATTCTGAAGTTCATATATACATAATTCGCCAACACAACATTAAGATTCATATCACACTAATTTATCAGCCTGATCCAATGTAACTGTGGTGGTGTATGCTACTCTTTCGATCCATAGAGGATCATGGCATGGTCCATTGACATCCATTAATACATACGTCAAGGGTTATGATGGGCACAGTAGTAACAGTAGTAGTAAATAAATAATGTACTGCTGTTTCTCATTGAACACCACACCATAATCTTTCACTAAATTCTTTTTGTTCATCCAATGGTATAGCCACTTGACATATCAGAAGAGTCGCATGCTTGTTTATCATCCAACTAATAAAATAAGTAATTAGTTTAGTGTTTTTCTATGTCCATAAAATCACAGTTATTAATCTTAGTCATTTGATAGGCATACATGGGAATATATATACATACATTTTTATTGCTCAGCATTGTGGCTCCGTTTCGCTTGGTGGTAAGCGAAAAGAGCAGCTCAAATTGCAGGGGCAACTAACAAAAGACTACAGTGTCCGTCGGTTGACGCCGCCATACTAGCCCGCAAGGTACTTCTTCACGCTTCGTTTGAAGGATCCCATGTTGTAGGAACATATGTACCGGCAAGGCGTTCCACTATTTAGGGTTCCATACCTCAAAAGGAAAAATGGAACCCTTACAGGATCACTTGGTTGTCCGTCTGCCTGTCTGTCTGTCAATATCCTTTTTCAGGGAAGGGTGGAGATATCAAACTGAAATTATTATATTCAGGTATTCAATCCCATCGAAATGTGAAAAATCAAACTTCTAATTCAATGCAATCGAAAGATATGGCTGTTTATGCCTCGTATATGCATACTTTTACTTTACGAAAATAATTTGAGAAAATATTTTTTTACGTAACCCTCGGTATGCGAGACGGACTCGCACTTGATGAAATTTATTATACTACAGAGATTGGAGTTGCCGAACTTTTTAGAACGCAAACACCGACATCTGGTTTCTCGGACAATGAGTGATGCTGTTCAAAACGCACATCTCGCTGCCTGATGTGGATATCAGGTATAACGGAACCACTGTAGGGTATTGATGGTGGTTGCGTGCTACAGTCATCGATCAGGGAGTTAGCCGCAAAGAGGCTGGCCATAAGACCGGCCGGCTTGCTCCTGTTGCTGATGGGCCAGTGAGCTATCGGGACATCTCAGCGGAGGCAGCGAGGGTTGGCAGAAGTAGGCCTGCATGGCTTTGGCTAGTCGCCAGTAGTTACGCGACCCAGTAGTGTGCGACGCTAGTGCCGTGCCGACTCGTATAATGCGCTGGGCCTCCGTTCTTACCTATGCGCTCTTGGTGGCAGTATTGTAGGCTGATTTCAGCAAGTTAACATTCGGATCTTTATGGCCGCAGTACTCGCCAATATAGATCCAACATTAGAACTTTCGGAAAAAATTATGTAATGAAGTAAACTTCGTGACTTGCTGCATAGAACATCAGTAGAACAATATACCCACGGACAAGTTATTTTTTATACCTTTAATTTGACGTAGTAATAATAAATTTTCTGTAAGGTGGAGGTACTTCCCGGTCGGACTGGTTTTGACTATGGCTCTCTCAAAAACATCCAGACCAAGACAAACAGACATGCTTAGGTATATATACACATGTTTGACCTATGGCATCGAATCCACGAGCCTTGGTGTTAAAGTAGCTTTACTAACCATTCCGCCATCGTCATCATTCCATGAACTTTAAATATCAGCTTATAAATTTAAAATTAATATATTCCATGAATACAAACATTTATCAAAAGTGACAAAGCACTTTCGTGATCGAGCGTAACTGGATATGATGTGTATAACGTAACTATTCACTACTAAATTATGAAATCATTAAACCGAAGGGACGGGTGAGATTACTAAAGTTATAAATTACCAGTCCTTATACCTAAGCTTTTAGTTAAATGACTACAATTGACCTAAAATCAGAATTCCTCAGAACATCGATGCTATCAGTTGCTTTTCTTCTTGGTCGCCTTACAAAACTATAGGCATACAGCGTTCTAAAATTCGTTAGCGTCTTTGGATGTTTCTCATGGCATAAGTTATAATATAATAATAATATACACCAGCTACTTGGTCTTAAATACGGCCTTGTGAGTTTTAAGGTACCATATTATAAATATGTGCCAGTTCTCGAGAACGGTAATGTCACTCTCTACTGGAACCGGTCTGTTATCACAGACAGGACTATTATCGCCAAAATCGTCGTGATAATAGAGCTTAGGTCTTCGCTTCGCTACCGTCGAGTGCCCCCTTTTTTATATTTTTAAACGTATTTCTTTTTATATAAAATCTCAATATTTAAAAATGTAACTGAAATGCATAAATAAAAATTAATGATATAGTGTAAATATGATATAATAAACAGGGAGGATTTCGAAATAGAAGGGGATTTACAAGTTTTCTCACTTCGCAATATCGTGGAAAATCATCTGGCCATAGACCATAAGTTTTCTGCGATATTGAGGATCTTGAGAAAGCATTTGATAGGGTTGTGCGAAAGTGTGCGTATAGAGTAGTAATGTGTGCGTATAGATGTTAGCATGTCACCCTGGTTTGATGTTAAAATTGGTACTAAACAGGGTTGCATACTGTCCGTTAGGATGTTTATTCTGTATTTCGATAGTAGTCTGCAGAGAATAATGTCAATAAATGTAATATTGTGCATGGGTGACCTAGTCGTGAACTGCCTGCTGCATGCTGACGATGCCGTGATATTAGCAGAAACACCATCTGAATTGCAAACACTGGGCATAATAATGAAAGACAATTGTATGGATTACTTACCATTAAATCCGAAGAAGGCAAAGGTAATGGTGGAAAACATAAAGGAGACTTTTAACACTTTTATACATCTTTTCCTAACTAAAAAGAAAACCTACTAAAACCGTAAATTTGTAGTTCCATCACAAAAAAAATACTTTTTTTGCGACAATAATTTGTGAAAATATATTTAATAATTACATTAATCAAAAATATATATTTGTATCAATTCATTCAATCAGTGTTGAAAAAAAACCATAATAATTTGTTAAAAATAATTACAAATGTTTGAAAAATGTGAAAATGGCATCAAGTCATAACGTAGTAATTATTTCGGCAAGCTTATTTGATGCAATTTGATCTAACCTGCTTTATGTGCTTCCGCCACCAATTAGTAGTGGTCCGGTAGTGGGTGGGTGCCGGCCGGCGCTAAGCCGCTTGAACTATTTGGTGGCGGAAGCACACAAAGCAGGTTAGATTAAATTGCATGTAAATTTTACTTTCGCAAAATATCGCCTGAATCTGTTAAGGTTATTTGAGACAAATTGGACGTTAGGGCGAACCACAAACAAAAATCAAAATAGGTTTTTTTTTTTTTTTTTTTTTTTTTTTTATAGTAGTTCAGCATAGTGGCCCCTCTTTGCCTGATGGTAAGCGAAAGAGGAGCCCAAATCGCAACTGCAACTGACAATATACTACATCCCGTATCCTGTCAGTTGACGCTGCCATGCTGACCCGCAAAATGCTTCTTCACGCTTCGTTTGAAGGATCCCATATTGTAGGAAGGAGGGAACACATGTGCAGGCAAGGCGTTCCACTTTTTAATGGTACGACAAAGATAGGAGTTGCCGAACTTTTTGGTACGCGAAGAGATCTCCTCAACCGTGGAACTATGACATCGCAAGCCCGCACGTGTGGTTCTATGACGGAAGGGTGAGGGTGGGATAAGGGAAAACAGTTCTTCAGAGCACTCGCCATGGTAAAGGCGGTAAAATACGCTTAGAGAGCCTATGTCCCTACGGAGTTGAAGAGGTTCTAGGTTTTTGGTGACCTCTTCGTCGTCAATTATGCGGATAGCCCGTCGCTGCAACCTATCGAGAGCCTCAAGAAGATACTGTGCGGAGCCGTCCCAGAGATGCGAGCAATACTCCACGCAGGCCCGAACTTGTGTCTTATAAAGCAGACAAAGTTGGTCCGGCGTGAAGAACCGGCGCACCCTGTTCAGGACTCCGAGCTTTCTTGAGGCTGTTGAGATGAGGCTCTCGATGTAATAACGCTGGTTAAGGTCGCAACGAATACCCATACCCAGCATATTCAGGCTATCACGCATACTGAGGGAAGCACCCTGAAGACTGGGAGTGGGAAGGAAGGGGGACATTTTTGTTGTAAACGCGCAAACCTGAGTTTTCTCGGCATTAAACTCAACCAGGTTATTGGAACCCCATTTACTAATGAGATCCAAAACCCGATTCAGTTCAACGACAAGACTCTCACGCCTCTCACCGATTTCTGTCCGACCAGCACCAGGCCGACCGAAATATCGCCCATGGACCGTACTGTCATCTGCATAGCAATGAATATTACCAAGTGGCAGCATGTCATTGATATGCAGAAGAAAGAGGGTGGGCGATAGAACGGAGCCCTGTGGGACACCGGCATTCACTGACATGAACCGCGAGGCGCATCCATCTGCAAGGACGCGGATTCTACGCTCATGCAGGAAGCCAGCAATCCAATTACATAGCTGGAGGGGCAGACCGTATGCCGGAAGTTTGGAGAGAAGTGCTTTGTGCCAGACCCGATCGAACGCCTTGGCGATATCTAGGCTGACTGCCATGGATTCGCCATATTTATCGATTGCCTCCCCCCAGAGGTGCGTCACATACGCTAGAAGATCACCCGTTGATCGTTTCGGTCTAAAACCATACTGACGATCATTGATTATGGAGTGATCTTCTAGGTAACGGATCAATTGATTGTTAAGGATCCGTTCCATGACTTTGCACAACACTGAAGTTACGGCAATGGGGCGGTAGTTCGATGGGTCAGAACGGTCTCCCTTTTTGGGGACCGGCTGCACATTGGCCTCTCTCCAAGCATCCGGAACAGAACCGGTCGAGTACGAGAGGCGGAAGAGGCGCATCAGCACCGGAGACAACTCCGCTGCACATTTTTTAAGAACAATCGCTGGGATACCGTCAGGACCCATGGCTTTTCGGACATCGAGTGACTGTAGTTCAAAACGCACATCGCGCTGCCTGATGTGGATATCAGGCATAACGGTTCACGATTGGCGACGATTGCGGAAGTAAAATTATGAATAATACACGTTAAGTTATGCAGCCGAATTGAAAACTTTCTGATTTTTTAAGTCGGTTAAAAATTATTAAGTGAGAAAGATACATGCTATTTTTTAACACTAGACTAATTTCTATAGTATTAGTATTTCTGTGGTCTAATTTCTATTTCTCGCAGTAACAAAATTCTAGTGAATGAATCCTCAATTAGTTTGGTTTGCTTAGTTATGATTTACTTTGTCAAGTCAATGGGAGTTCACTTATATTGGTAAACAATTAAATAAAGTGTATTAAATATACAACTTATACAAAGTGCGATCCTAAATAATTATTACAATTCACACGTATTTCTATAGATTCTCAAGCAAACCCCAAGACAATAAATTGCAAATTTTAATAATTTAAATGCTCATTAACAGGGAAATAATGAGGACTTCTCTTTACCTGAACTTCGTATGTGCACAGTTATGTAAATAATGAATGCCTGCGAGTCGTCTCTATTGTTTCAGAAGATATATAGGTAGCTAAAAATAAAATTCAGAATTAACTTTCCATTTAAATTGAAAAATCGCGAGACGATATCTTCATTTTCAACCTCGTTTACTTAGATTCAATTTGGTATTATTTCATATACAAACCTTTTCTGTTTTCTTCTTTTTCTTCAGAATTGTTTGATTGTTTGTTCTGATTTTACTTTCAAAAAGAGAACCAATCTAATGCATTGTAGTGTAAGCGAGCGATTCACATTTCAGCGGATAACATTTTCTCGATCTCATCATTGGAAGCCCTGTAGCTATGCAGATCGAATACAATAATGTGGCCGCTGTCAATTTAAATGAAAATAAGATGCGCCATGACACCATGAGGAAGATTTAATGCAAGTCCAAGTAAGCGATATTGATAATTTATTATGCCATTGTTATTATAACGTAACTAGCTGTAATTTGCGTATTCGTTCGCGCGTTTCCCGATATTCCATGGGCACTGCTTTTTCTATTTTCTTTATTTTTCCTCGGTTACTAAGGGTCGTATTATTATTATATTAAATAGACTATAACCTTTCTCAACAATTTGGCTTTCAAATACAAAAATATTTTTTAAAATCCCGGTAGTTCCAGAGATTAGTGCGTTCTAACAAACTTTATATATTAACATAGATTAATGAGTACGATGGCGGAGTAGTGAGTAACGCTATTTTGACACCAAGACTAGTTGGTTCGATTTCGATACAGGTTAAACATTTGCCTGTTTGTCTTGATTTAGGTCTAGTTATTTTTAGTTTGAAGCTACCAGTAAGGAGTAGCTATGTTAGCAGCATACGTGGCACCACGCAATACTCAATGTGTTGCAAGCATTCATAGGCTACGGTAACCGCTTTACATCAGGTCAGCCTTATGCCTCCCGAATTTGTATAAAAAATATTTACAAAAAGTAAAAGAATCGAAATTGCGTTCAAATAGGTATATACTTCGAATTGTTCAGTGAGCCAACCTCACTATGTACGTGGTACACCCTGCTAACAGTTAGCCCGACTGGGGAATTAGCTCTTCTCGCAGAATACTGCAGCCAAACAACTCCCTGGAGGGTAGTTGTGTTCCTGCAAGTGAGCGAGGATATCAGTAAACTTCTGAAGAATTGGTATATCAGTACTAGGTCTGGCAATGTGCACTTCTTATATTCCAAGCATTCACAGGCTAAAGTAACCTATTCAAACCAGTTGTGCCTTGTGCCTGTTAGCCGACGTGAAATGACATATAAAAATATAATATATGCAATCGACAATATGTATCTTTAATTTAATGCTAAAATGGTGGATGAAGAGGAGATTCCAGGATCTAGATGTGGAGTTCAGACTGTGGATCTGAATAAAGAGTTATTTCGTTCTTTTAGAATTCGAAAATCGTAATTCGTTAATTCGAAAATCTACGTTTTGTTTCATCTATCTTCTATATATATAAAAATGAATGTTTGTCTGGATGTCCTCTGTGGATTCAAAAACGGCTGGGCAGATTTTGATGAAATTTTCAAGGACTCTTCAGATTAGTTCAGCGGGTAATCCAGTGAAGTTTGGTAGCGATCAGATCACTCGTGCGAAACCGGGGTGAGTAGCTGGTTTAAAAATATAAATGCTGGGCCATAAGGAAGGAAATATTATGTATCAAAGGAATAACACGAAAATTTGATATTTTGTGTAAAATTTCTGATTATCTATTTAATGAATGTTAAAGAAATAAGTGAGGTATGTAAGAATCGAGTCATGTGGCTCTCTATTCTCTCTGCCTATTTCCGTAAGAGATTTGGCGTGAAGTTATATAATCTATTTAATTAGAAAATAATAAAAAGATTTTATTTGCTATTATACTCTTACATTCTATTACTCTTAGACATGTCTTACATTCTTTAAATTAGATCATATTGTATCTTAATAAGTTGCCATAGTTTTTTTTAGTTTTAATCTCTCTTTTTTAATCTACCAGCATTTCTAAAATGACCATTGGCGAAGAAGAAATGCCAAAAGTACCTTGCCAATATGGGTCTTGTTTTTTTCATCGTCAATATATGTTACAATAAATATATGTGAGTGTACATATAGTGATATCAAGTGGTTACAAAAAGATATATTAATGCATGTGCTGAATCATTTCCAAACATCTCTATCAGTTAGATATTCATCGATTCTGTAATAACCCTTCTTACACAGAGTACCTTGTGAACATATTCTCAGGCAAGGACAGAGCTGTTACAGTTAATTTATTATAGAATCGAATACAATTTACAATAAAATATTTACTAGTCTTAACAAGCCGATGTACTGTTGTTTTTTTATATACGCAATCTATTCCTGCTTCTAAGATTTTCACTAAATTTTGAAAATGACTTTATACTTTTACGAACATACATAATGTTCTCATAAATACACTGAGAGGTAACCGTGAGTTTTCTAAGTGATTTGGTGCCCATGTTATAATAAAGCGGATGGCTCTCTTTTGTAAAATAAAAATAGTTTCAATGTCAGCCGCTTTTCCCACCAGCAGTATGCAATGGCATTTAAAGTAACAATAGCTTTAATGGACGGTTTTGCAAATGAAAAGTATCCAGAATATATATTTATTTTAATGTGGAGTGTGGAGTCATTGGACTGTCAAGATTCTAGATCACTAGGTTAAGTCCAGACATGTTGTATATTCTTTTTATCTTCGAAAATAGATAAATGGCGTCTTGTAACCTCCAACAGCACTTTCACGGAGTTTATTTTATGAACTAAATATTATACTGTACTAAACAATAAAATAGGAAACACTGATTTATATCGTTTTATATGTGTACGTGAATTAAGCCACATGGTTTGTTTTGATTACAAAAAGGGTGATAGTTAGGACCCATCGAATTACAGGTATATCGCTGTAACTTTCTTTCTATCTATGGCGATAGATATTTGCGACTGCTATTGTACCTGGAAGATAACGACGACGGCTTTCGTCACGGTCATATGACATACAGGACATACGGTATACTTCGGTTTCAGTTACATGTGGAAATGAATAATGATATTATGACCAATAATGATATTCGGAAATAAGTAAGCAGAGTTATATGTATATTATTTTTATATTTTCCATTTCACAATATTTTCTTGTTTTTCTATACAAGAAGGATAGGCCCACTACAATATTTTTAATATGATATATAATTAAACAATATTAATAACCTTTTGTTTGAATAATAGTTCTTATCAATGCGACATTTATATATTCTTTTTTGAATTTCTTGGTAGACAACTTTTTCATATCACCAATATTTTGTTTAGCATCATTGTAGGATTCACGACAGGTGTTTAATTAATAATTTAATTCACGATAAGTATCATTGATGTCAGATAGTGCGGCCCTCTTTATTATTTTAAGCTTATGAAATTATCGCTGCCTTTTAGCTTTATGTATTTTATTAAAACTGTTACAGAATTATTTTTAACAATGCATTGTAAAGATAACATTGAATTGCACATTTTTTCGCTTGGTCATACTTTCTTTCTACTCATTGACTCTGCAATATACTATTATTATAGACTATGATAAAATTTTACGAAGAGTGTTATTAGAATCTCTTCAACTTAATTTCAGGCAAATTGCTACATATTATCATAATTTAATACGACATAAGAACTCTGATCAGTCGGCAAGTTGATGCATTGTCCTACGTAACTTGCTATTATTTTCAGGGATTTAGAGTTCACATAAGCCATGTTCGTCAATTGTTTTGCGCCCTGCGTGCAATTTTGTGTCTACCGTAAATTCAAAAAATGAGTACAGTACAACCTGCGGAGGAAAAGTTTGTTTGTTATTCTTGCAACATAAAAACTATTTCTTGAATCACTATTTTCAGTATTTATTCATTTCTAGATACCATACATAGTCATTTTATTTTTTAACTAGTTTAGTTTTTACATAAGAAAACTGATCTAAACGTTTAAATCCCTTGTTCACATTTATCGGTAAACAAATCTTCAATTAAAACAAAATTTTCAACACAATTGTATCTACGTAATAAAAAGTTATCAATTCTTTTTTTTTATTAGTACGAAGCCTTATCAAAAATACTTTACTTGAATTAATTATATATTCTGTTTCGAGATAATATTTTCTACAAAATTTTAAAATTTCAAGGGTGTTTCTCACACAATTATGAATTATAGATAGATGATGATGATAAAATATAGAGATCCGTAATATATGCGTAGGTAGACAACAGCGTGACAGTACTAGGGTTTCTGTTGTACCATGTATGGGTATGAAACCTTGTAGTTTTAATTTTTTTGTTGTGTTTATCAGACACAAGCAAGTTTTTGCCGAATATAACCTACGACAAAGCGCAGCATCTACCAGTCATAAATCTAAGGGTTATAACAAATGCTAGTCACAGAAGTTTCTTACTTCGCCAACTCCCTGAAGAATAGGCAGGCTTTGTAAAGGGTACGCTCAAACAAATTCTTAACTTTCGCCGGATCATTGAAAAAAGCCTGGAATTTAACTCACTTCTGGTAGTTTGTGTCATTGATTATTGATTTGTTGATACACCGAGGCATTAGAGTGATGTCAAAGAGCGTTGCATTCATCATCGAGTATTCAAAAAGTAACGCCGATAAGAACAAAAAACACCTATTATTATACATGACAATGAAGAGCATACCTCGTTTCTTATTCATTGATGCATAAGGTTGCATTTTAAACGAATATAATTAGAAATGATTTATTATGCAACCTAGATATAACGAATGCATTTAAATGATTACTATTTTGGGTGGCCAACAACTACTTCAAAGATTAAATTTTGCATATGTATATGAAACAATATTAGAAGCACATATTAATCAAGACTGCAGCTTTAAGATATTGAATGCTCTAGGGAGCGTAAAAACCTTAATGGAAGTTTACCTAAAAAAACTTTTGCGGAATATATTTTATCTATCTATCTATAACTTCACACCAAATCCCTTGCGGGGTAGGCAGAGAGAACCGAGCGCCACGTGACTCGATCCTTACATATCTCACTCGCTTCTTTAACATTCATTGCTCTTCTCATGCACGCACGCCGGTTTCTAGGGCTCCTGACATCACCTTCTGATAGAACATGACCAATTTGGTCATGATAGGTAAGTCTTGGCCTTCCCCGGCTCCTACATCCATTTTATATAAATATTATATATAAATATTCATACATATATTTTATATAAAGTATAAAAAAAGAAGCAGCTAACTTAGGTTCCGTAAACCTAATTGCACTGAACTAGACATGGAATACAAAATTCTCTGTTCGGTGCAATAAAATGTTGAATGTAATAACGCCGACATTAATTAATTTTAATTACTTTGTCCATAGAAGTTTTGAACGATTTGCTACAAGCACTAAAGAATATCTATATATATTAAATAAACATGTTTGCGATAAACAGGCAACGCATATGGGACGATACTGTATACTCGTAATAGGTAGAGAACGCGGAATGGCAAGCATTGAGTGTACACATTGAGGTTGGCACGCCATATTATTTCACTATTCCCTAGCTTATAAGTATTAACAAGGTAACATTACCACCTGTTCACCTTTCATTATTATAAACAAGCAAATATGCCAAATACACTCAGGCATTACTACAAGAGCTAGGAATATGTTCCTAGCTCTTGTAGTTATGGCTGAGTGTATTCAACTCAACTTTTATCGTAGAAATATTTCACTTATTTATGGAGTGAAAAGTGTAATTGTCGATTAGTAGATATAATAAATAAATAAATAAATATTGTCGGACAAATTACACAGCGCCACCTAGCCCCAAAGTAAGCGAAGCTTGTGTTATGGGTACTGGACAACTGATAAACATACGTAAATACATTTTTTTTGTAAATACATACTTATTATACATAGAAAATACCCAGACCAATACAAACAGACATGTTCATGCACACAAATGTTTGTACTGTGTGGGAATCGAACCCACGAGCGTTGGTGTCAAACTAGCGTAACAGCGCGTTTCACCACTGCGCCACCGAGCTCGTCATATATTATTAAATTGATCTAGTTATTTTTTTTCTGATGTATGAAACTTCTTAAAAAGTTATAGCGCCACTTCGGTAATTTAAAGTTTTTTTAACATTAACCCGTATCCACTGCTGCATGGCAAACGTTATTTTTGTAGATTCATATAAAATAGACTTTATTTTAATGTATGTATATATATGCGTTCCTTTTTACTTTGATGTCTATATGAAGTCGACAACACTTCGAATATTGTGTCAAAACTTCGTGAATAATAATAATAATTAAACTACTTACTATTACGCGGCCCTAGTAGCTGCGCGCGTGTGCCGCTTGGTAACTTGTAAGTATTTCTTAGGACTTGTTATTGCAAATACACCTATGTATTTGACGAGATATAACTTTTTTTAAATTTAATTTAATATATACTAGAATTTAAGACAATAATTATGATATAAACTTGAGATTCATATCTTTAGACGATTTGGATAACGACAGACACTACAAAGTCGTGAGATAAACATGCATATAGCCCATGTATTATAAAGTGATTATCGAGGCCTATGAACTCCCACAACAACTCCCAAAACTCACTCGCAGGAACGCAATAGCCCTTTAGTGTATTTGTTTATTTGTCAGCGGTTATCTGTGAGGTGGAGGTACCTCCCTATATGAGCCGCTTATATACGCCCTCCAAACTCTTTTGGAGAGAGGTAAAGAAGTCTTGAAGTGGTTCGTCGGCATCCAGAATGGACAAGATAAAGTCTAAAGCTGGTGTCATTCTTGCTAACACACAGGAAGTGTTAGAATGGTGAAGTGAATATTTTGAAGAAATGTATATCTATGCCTCGGACGCTGGCACTGAGAGTGAGTCTGATGCTTACTCCATAGTGACGGCGTCCGACGAAGATATAACTATGGATGAGATCGAATGGTCGATACGAAGCTTGAAAATGGAAAGTAAGCAGGAATTGATATGATCACAGCTGAGATGATCAAACTGGGTGGCACTTATGTTCGGAACGCGTTCTGGTACTCAAACAATCTGTACTGGAGAACTGGAAGGGTCCCAATGGACTGGAGACACGCAGGCATCGTGCCCTTGTATAAAGGTAAGGGGTCACGCAAGTTCTGCGCCATCTATAGGCCCATGAGTTTGATCAGCTTAGCAGCGAAAGTATATAGAAAGATAATTGAAAGGAGAATGAGGGAGAAATCTGATGAAACAGACACAGGGAGAATTCCGTAATGGAAGGGGATGTACGGTTCAAGTTTTCTCGCTCCGCAATATCGTGGAGAAGCATCTGGCCATAGACCAAAACATTTTCTGCGGTTTTGTGGATCTTGAAAAACTGGTGAGCGTGCATGAGAAGAGCAATGAATGTTAAAGAAGCGAGTGAGGTGTGTAAGGATCGAGTTACGTGTCTCGGTTCTCTCTGACTACCCAGTGCGGATGGAAGGGATTTGGCGTGAAATTACAGATAGATAGATTTTCATAAATCCTTTTACTTAAACTAGTACATTTCAAACGAACAAAAGCTAACTAAAAACACATTAATAAATATTTACGTGCTTACCAACTATTAGTAACAACCATATTAATTTATGAACGAACGGCAAGTAAGTTTCGGTGTCCTAAGTTATGTGGGGCGTAACCATTAGAGCTTAATTTTGATTACTTACTCGAAACGCCTTGGGGTATTGAACGAAGTATAATATGTCAAATGTAACATATACCGTATTCTCTGCTATATTTGAGATGTCTGAACACACAATTAATGGGCATATTTGCTGAACAAATAGCGTTATGATTAGTTCATGAGCGAGGTAAAAGATACGTTATGATGCTATTGAATTTCTAAAGCCATTTGGTGTTATGAATGTGGGGGACAATCACAGACAGATTTAATATTAAAGTAATATTGATTGACATTAAGAGTTATGTTAGACTGCTGTTTGTAACGTATATTGTATTAGTTCTGGAGGAGTACTATCACCCCACCAAGAACTTCATCCTGTCGGTGGGACCGGCCTCGATTGGTGATAAATAAGCATCTACCTGTCACACTGATGAACAATATCAGCTACACTCATTGCTACTATAGCATGTATTGACTACTGGCTGTATGTCATTTCGGTCTACTTCCTATACTCAGAGGCGGTGGAGGGTAATGCTGACAATTTGGAGCATACACCGAATGCCATCCGGAGTGGAGGGACGTGGATCATGTTTTGTGGCCTGCCAAAACTGTGCTGATCTTCGTGACAGACGGGATGAAGTTCGTGATGGAGGGGATAGAGCATACTGAGGAGGAAACAGGGCCAGTGTACTTCGCGAATATTTTCTCGTCGGCGAAAACTCGCGGCCTTTTATAAGTACGCGGTTCGCTTGTAGAAGCGTCCAAGAGATATTGATGTGGGCTCAAGAGTGAGCGACGGTAGAGCGCAATGAGCGAATAGGTTTATTAGGATTACCCACGAGCGTCTTTAGACGGTGTGTGCGTGTGTCTTTGTATACAGCATTGTCACCCTAGAAAGGGGAGAAAGTTTAAACAGAACCCTGTATATAAAGAATGAAATGACTACTCTCTTCGGCCCCTTAGGCAGTTGCTTCTTTGTTTTTAGGCTATGGCGCCTCACGCCCGCCTATCCCTTCTGGTGACGTAGTAATGGTTCACAGAGGCCAACTATACATACAACATAGTCAATGGAAAAAAAATGTAGGGCGCCAATTGTTGCCAACGGTACGATAAGAGTGGAAGGGCAGCAAGTGTCGTTTGCAACTCCTGCCTTTCGGCTCATATGACCGTGAGGTGGAACCGAAGTTTGACTTCGATATCATTTACAAAAATGCAAAAGTAATTGTGGTTAACTCTCTATCTAATTTCTCGTACTTAATTAGGACTAATGCCATCCAGTTACAAGCTCACAGATTCACATATTATGTTATTCTAATCGAATCATTGTTAAACTTCCTATACCACTAATGTGGCAAGCAAGCATGCAGTCTACCTGATGGTAAACAGTCACCGTAGCCTATGGACGACGAAAACTTGTAAATGGAGGTTTAAATGTAATTATAGTCTTCCGTTCTGTGGGCACGATAAACCATGAGATTCGCCTGTTGTCTGTAGATGATGATCGTTATAGACAGTAAGGTAACATGGATGCATGGATGGAGTATTCTCTAAATCGCTTTATTTGAAGGGAGACCCGTATCTTTGAAGTGGGATGAGTATGGAATGAATGGGAAATCGTTTAAACTGCGATGTCGTATTCCAATTATTTGAAAACACCAATTGCAAAGGTAGTAAATTGAGAGTGGTCATTCGATGGTAGTAAAAAGATAAAAATCATTTATTTGCCATTAGGCTCTTACGGGCACTTAGACACGTCTTGCGTTCTTTAAATTACATCATATTGTATCATATTTTTCATAGTTTTAATCTATCTCTTTTAATCTACCAGCATTAAAAAGAATTTTTATCTATCTTATCAAAAATACCATTGGCGAAAAAGAAATTCCAAAAGAAACTTGCTAATATAGGTCTTTTTTTTTAAATCGTCAATATATATTACACTAATTACATGTGAGTATACATATAGTGATATCAAATGGTACAATTAAAGACATATTAATACATGTGCTGTATCATTTGACGAGCTCGGTGGCGCAGTCGTTAGTGAAGTCACTTTGACACCAACGTTCGTGGGGTCGATTCACACACAAGACAAACATTTGTGTGCATGAACACGTCTGTTTGTCTTGGTCTGGATGTTTTAAGAGAGGTGAGGAACATCAAAGCAGCCCGTTTGGTAACGTCACAGAAAACCGCAGCCAAATAACAACTCCCTAGAGGGTTGTTGTGTTCCTGCGTGTGAGTGAGGTCACCAGTAAGCTCCTAAGGAGTTGCTGTGTAGCAACAGAGGATCGCGCGTGTGATATTTCGCATTCATAGGCAACGGTAGCCGCTTTACATCAGGTAGGCCGTATGCTTATATGACTTCCGACGTTGTATAAAAAAAAACCCAAACATATCTGTCAGTTGTGAATTCAAACCATATCTTGACGCAAAATAAAAAAAAACATATCTGGAACATATGCTTGTACAGGAATTTTAACCCTGGAATGACGATGTAACGTGCCCTCAGAGCACGGCTTGTCCACGCCACGGAACAACTAATAGCACTTTGGCTGCACATGTTATCAGCAAATTCGATATAATCTAATATACATACCTGTACTACATACTGCATGTGTCCTAGAATGAAGTAATATGTTGCACTTTATTGTAACTAGTGAAGCCCGCGGATTCGTCCGCGTGAGATTTGAGGTTTTAGTAGCCTTTGTTACTCTCCAGCCTTCAAATACAGTCTTCAAGTTCAGAGCCTTTCTTTATAAGTAATTACCCTAGACTTTTTTGACCTGACTATGTAGTTTGCCCCTGTGGGTCATTACTACGTCACCGGGAGGGGCGGTTACCCTAGACTTCATCGCGTGGTATACATATTAATAAACATATTATTATATAAAATATTTCGCGATTCAATTTTGATACAGCGCCATCTATTGACTTTTACGGTAGGCAACGTATGTTTATTTTATTTTTAAAGAAATGCGTAGTTATTTTAAGTCACAAAAAGTACATATTCTGTGAAAATAATAAAAATTAAATCGTAAAGTTACCGATATTTCCACCTAATTTTGATAGTTTTAAATTTTTTACTCTTATATTCTGCTCTGAACAGTCCTCTACCTACCAGTGAAAGTCCCACCAAAATCGGTTCAGCCATTTCGAAGATTAGCCCGGACAAACAAACAGACAGACAGACGAAAAAGTTAAATATACATGTTTAGGTTTTGGTAACGTGAAAATAACAATATGAGCTTAAGATAAAGACTTTATTTTGAAATCACAGACAGACACTTTAATTTTATTCATATGTATAGATCTATATTGCATTCCAGGCTTAATTAATTTGCCTCCTCCCCAGGAGCTGCCTAGTGTTGTACTACGTACCAAATTTATTCAAAACCGTTTTTTATTATTCATGTAACATTATATTGGTGGAAACGAGCTGTCCGTAATCCATGGTCAAATTCCAACAGAAGCAGTATTGCTCGTTAGTTGCCGCCGCCGGTGCTAGTACAATGATTTGTCAACAGGATCCCGGTAACCTTCATCACGTAAGAACACGTGTCCTAAGCTCCCTGATGCTTTTGTGAGATATAGGGCGAGAGTCCTATACCTCGAGCCGTCTTCACTGTCGCTACGCAAAATAGAGATATATCTTTTGGCCTAAGTCTGCTCGTCAGCTGGGTGCATCATTTGCAGTGTATTTGGTTTTGACTTTAAAGATGATGGCGATTTAGGCTACATAACTTCGCCATCACTGTGGTATAATTCATTCATAATGTGTTTAATTGAAAGAGAGTTACGGGACTCTCTTTGACTTGTGAATAGCTAGACACATCAAAATTACTACCGGTGTCTTCCGTGGAACCATAAGTAAAATTTTGCTATTTATTGGTTTTCATCTTAAACTGTTGATTATTTAATTAATGGAAAGATTTAGAACATAAAGTATCTTGCTTAGTGAAGTAGAGTGAGAAGTGAGAATATATGTTGCTGCCCAACTATCACTTTTTCAGCAAAGCTTTTTTTGTTAATCAGCCACTCACACATAAATAATAATTATGTATGCCGACAAGTTTACTTTTAAGCCTGGCCTTTTATTTCCAGCTTCAAACGATTAAAACAAAGTGAGTGCTTTATAAAACATCTTAGCAGTTGCACACCAAAGGCAAAAAGCATCAATTTATCCTACTAGAGCTAAATTCTCTCGCCGTTTTCAGCTGTTCAAAAACTTGTGAAGATAAAATAAATCATATTGTTATGTATTTCTTAGCTGTATATTCGCTGTCAGTAAGGCAATAAACATATATGTCTAGAAGTGTATGTAATTGACATATAAAATATTAATACCGAAAAAGCGATATTCGCGCCGTATCAGCCAATGGATTTGCTTATTTAAAGGGGTCTTTCTGTCGTATCTCTTTCGGATGCTGTCGCTTCTCACCGCTTGGGGATATTAACCAGAATATCGCAAGAGAGCTTGGGCTCTCAAACTTCATCCTATCCTCCAATTGATTTTTGCGTAATTCCCGCTGCGATACTTCGATAAAATATGGCACAAAAATAATTTTGCTGTTAAGAATAATTTTGGTATATTTTAGTTAAAAGTTGGAGTGACAAGTAATAAAATTCTAATTGAATAGGAAAAGCCTTGACCTTCCGAAGCCAGAACCAATTCCGTGTCTAATTTTCCACAGACAAAATCTAAAACTCATCTAAGAAAAAGTTCAGCCGTCGGAGGGATTACGAAGTGATTGATATAAATTGCGACCTCCTCTACACTTGGTCTTTCATGTAACATTTCTTGAATATGTGTATTTATATCCATATCGTTGACAATAATGATGCATCTTAAGAGTTATTAAGAGAGGTGGGGTGCATCAAAGCAACCCGTCTGGGGAAGTACTTTCACCTCACGGAAAACCGCAGCCAAATAACAACTCCTTAGAGGGTTGTTGTGTTCCTGTGTGTAAGTGAGGTCACCAGTAATCTCCTAAGGACTTGCTATGTTAGCAGCACAGGTGACATAGCGCGAGTGATACTTAATGTATTACAAGCATCGATCAAGCATTCATAGGCTACGGTAGCCGCATTACATCATCCCGAAGTTGTATAAAAAAATCTAGCTTTATGCACAAGCGCTTCTCTTTATAACGCTTGTGGTATAAATGCCATTGGTGTTTTAATACAATGTCAGAAAAATAAACAAATATATTGCTGCATGATGTAAATTGGTTAAAGTAAGTATGATCGTTAGTAATACAAAAAATATGGCTCGAGCTTTGTCCCACAGGTAACTTTGGTCACTCGATGGAATGCTACGTCCCTCCGGAGAGTTGTGCTATCCTGTGAAGTGGAAGTACCTTCCTGGTAGGGCTGCATAGATAAATCCTACCCTAACTTTCTTTCACCAGACCCTTTGTTAAACAGCACGAGGCACCGCGAGTCAGTTGAGGAAACGAGAAAGCTCCAAAGGAGTTGTTGTGTTTGCAGTAGAGGCACTTCTCATATTGCAAGTCAACGGTACCTATTTTACATCGAAAAGGAAAACACCAACACACCAACAACACCACGCGTAAGCAAGTTTGGCTTCGCCTCAAACAATTAAAATTATACAGTTACCTACTATTAAGCGTGTAATTTTGTCTATCTTGTCTAAGAAGGCATAGTCGGTTGGTTCGTTGATGTAGAAACAAATCAGAACGAATCAGATACATAATACTCGTACGAAAGTGAAAAGATCAAGGAACAGAGGAATGCCAAGCCACTTACAACGACCAAATTGGTCATGTTTCTTCGGAAGGTGAAGTCGGGAGCTATATAAACCGGGAAGTGTGCATGAAAAGAGAGACGAAAAGTTATGAATGTCAAAAAAGTGAGTGAAGTGTACGGACCGCATCTTATTGTCCTCCGTTTGTGCCTACGCTGCAAGAGATCTGGCGTAAAGATTTCCTTAGATCCATTGACGAGCTCGGTGGCTCAGTGGTGGAACGCACTGTTACGCTACTTTGACACCAACGCTCGTGGGTTCGATTCCCACACAGTACAAACATTTGTGTGCATGAACATGCCAGTTTGTATTGGTCTGGGTATTTTCTGTGTATAATAAGTATGTATTTACAAAAAAAAAATGTATTTACGTATGGTTATCAGTTGTCTAGTACCCATAATACAAGCTTCGCTTACTTTGGGGCTAGGTGGCGCTGTGTAATTTGTCCGACAATATTTATTTATTTATTATATACTTTTCTTCTATACTGATACTAATAAATTAGGATTAAAAAGATAAAAGATAAAAATAATTTATTTGCTATTAGGCACTTAGACACGTCTTACATTCTTTAAATTAGATCATATTGTATCTAAATAACTTTAATTTTTTTTTTAGTTTTAATATCTCTTTTTTAATCTACCTGCATTTCGAAAATGACCATTGGCGAAGAAGAAGCGCCAAAAGAAACTTGCCAATATGGGTCTTTTTTTCTTCGTTAATATAATATATTACAATAAATATATGCGAGTCTACATGTAACGAAATCAAGTAGTACAATTAAAGATATATTAATACATGTCCTGAATCATTTCCAAACATCCCTGTCAGTTAGATATTCATCGATTCTATAATAACTCTTCATGCACAGAGTATTTTTGATGTACCTTTTGAACATATTATCAGGCAAGGATAAAACTGTTTCAGGTAATTTATTATAGAATCGAATACAATTTACAATAAAAGATCTACTAGTCTTAGCAAGCCGATGTACCGGAATACGCAATCTATTCCTGCTTCTAAGATTTTCACTAAACTTTGAAAATGACTCTATACTTTTACGAGCATACATTATGTTCTCATAAATATACTGAGTAACGGTGAGGATATTTATTTCTTTAAATAGTTCTCTAAGAGATTCCCTTGCGCCCATGTTATAAATAGAGCGTATGGCTCTCTTTTGTAATAAAAAAATAGTTTCAATGTCAGCCGCTTTTTCCCACAATAGTATATATAGAAAGTAGCTGAAATAGACTAAGCGTGAAGTAGCCACATCCGTCAATTGTCTAATTCTCCTAACTGCATATGCAGCGGAGCTGAGCTTACTGGTCATTTTTTTTTATGTGGGGGCTCCACTGCAATTTGGAGTCTATTGTAATTCCAAGAAATACAGTATCATTAATAAATTCTTGTACATTATTGTCAATGAAAATTTCTGTATTGGCAGAAGGCACATTTGGTAGACTAAATTTTATACATTTGGTTTTATTTAAATTTAATAAAAGATGTGAATTTAATAAAGATTTGATTTAATAAGACATGTGAACCAATTTAGATTGGCAGATAGAACTCTATTTACATTGTCAATATTATCGCACCGGAGTAACATTAAAAAATAAAGAAGTATCATCAGCAAACAGTAATATATCCGCCATTTTCTGTACCCTGTAGGGCAGATCATTCACATGTACTAAAAATAAAAAGGAGCCCAATATAGAGCCCTGGGGCACCCCAATATTAACATTGCTGCCTTTAGATTTGACCCCATTTCTATCAACAGTCTGTATTCTGTTACTTAAATAGGTTGCAATCAAATAAAATAAAATTTTGATATAAGAATATTAAGTCCCTGCGAAAGAGTGAGGCTACCAGCAAGCTTATAAGAAGTTGCTATAATAGCAACGGCGGCGGTGGTAATGCGTTTTTTCTTATATTTTTAGCGTATATAGGCTACGGTAAACATTTTTTTTCGTAGGTATTATTGTTTACCTTGTATAAAAATAAAAACAAAACTAACAAGAAGTCATGTGCCGAAATTTACATAAATTTGCAGTATTTTGGTTCACTTACAAGATTAATTTAATACAGAGGCAGTCTCATACCTAGAAATAGATGTGCGACCTTGTTGGGGCGAATTTCACCAGCCCTAAATAAAATCTCTCGTGCCATGAGTCTTTTTTAGAGAGATAATGAAAAACAAAAGTTCCTGATTGTTGTAAGTTTCACAGGTACCATCAAAGAGTGTTTGAGAAGTTTGTTGAGAAATGATCACGTAATTAGCATTTTTGGACTTCACAAGTTGAATTAATATTCTTATTACATACAGCATACTGCAAAGTAGGTAGTTCATCTATGATCAGTACTCTATGTCATTAGATATTGTAGAAAAAACTCCGTTTTACATTTACTTTTATCTATGCGGTGACGGAGAAAGCATACTAAAAACCACCGCACCCCTCTTCCCGTGGGTGTCGTAAGAGGCGACTAAGGGATTTCTTGAGATTCCAGCATCTTCACCGATGGTAGGGCAAATATCCGTCTGGTTGGCTACAACCGTACATGCGGTGAAACACCCGTGACGTTGCGTACCTATGAGTACGTCACGTTTCGGGATGAACTGGTGTACAACCAGTGCTCGGGGGATTGTAGATACGATATCGCGGGAACAGTGGTGGATTCTGTCTATCCATTATCAGGAGAACTGAGTTGATTCGTCGGCCAGGAAGACCCGTTCAAACGGTTGTGACGCCTGCGGTATAGTACACGGGCCCAATCAAGTCTAACCGACTTGAGAGGCTGCCCTTTCATACCGCGCATAATCTCGTAGTAGATCGTTGTGCCGGTTGGTGACCGGATAGTGGGGACCCGGCGAGTACCTCAGGGGGGGGGGGGGGCAAGCCGGAGACGCCCTTGGTTTAATCGCGAGTGCGCTGAAGTTAGTAACAAGCAGGCGCTTGGACCAGGGGTCGCGCCCTCTAAGATTCGAATATTAACTTGTTGAAATGGAAGCTTGGAGAGAGGCCAATGTGTAGCCGGGAAAAAAACGGTCTCCCCAAAAAGGGAGACCGTTCCGAGCCATCAAATTACTGCCCCATTACCGTAACTTCTTTATTGTGCAAAGTCAAGGAACGGATCCTTGACAATCAATTGATCCATTACCTAGAAGATCAAGCAGTGCGTCTTTGAAATGCCCTACCGTTCAATATCCGAAGTGCTAAATCTCTTTTCTCCTTCAAATCTCTAGTATACGTACTACCTTTCCCTAAACACAACTTAACCGTTCCATTTCTCTAACCTCTATTTTCTATTTCTTGATCATTACTGCTTATGCATGCAAATACAGTATCTACATATTATATTACTTATTTCGATAATTATTCCATATTTATGTAATACAATTTACTCAGCGCCATCTACCTGTTTCATTCATGTTTTATTGTTCTCTCTCATATTAAGGTTGTCTGGAAAAGATCGCTTAGCGATAAGACCGCCTGTTGTACTTTAGTCCATAAGTTTATATACATTGTAAATTTTATATTGGTGCAATAAAGAATATTTATTACTGTTTTTAATTTTTTTATATACATACATGACTTCATAAAAAAATAAATGCATATTCATTTGTAACAGAACTTATAGCCGGACTAGGTATATAAAGATTTGTTGTCTATGATAGACAACATAGAAAACAACAACTTTTTTTTATACAACGTCGGGAGTCATACAAGCATACGGTCTACCTGATGTAAAGCAGTTACAGTAGCCTATTAATGCTTGTAATATATTAAGTATCACTCGCAACTCCTTAGGAGTTTACTGATGACCTCACTTACACACAGGAACACGACAACCCTCTAGGGAGTTGCTATTTGGTTTTCTGTGAGGTGGAAATACTTCCCTAGATTTTGCTTTGATGCGCCCTACCTTACTTTAAAACATCCAGATATTTTCATGCACACAAATGTTTGTTTTGTGTGGGAATCAAACCCACGAGCGTTGGTATTAAAGTGGCCTCATTCACGACTGAGTCACCGAGCTCGTCAAAACTTGATTTGTCAATGTGCAATTTGGAAGGTGAAATAAATATTTTGAATTTTAGACACAACTTTTGTTGTCAAATGACATTATGACAATTTCAAACCTTCAATTTGACTGACATTATTTAAGTCGATTTTGAAAATTTACTGCGTTTTTCATTCGTAAGTACTTAGCGCCCGATTAGTGCCATACACATTTTGTGACGTAACAAATTCACTAAACTCAGTCTTAAATGACTTCAAAACTTTGTAATTATGCAAATTCTGTTTTTGTTGTGAAGCTCCTAGCGTTCAACATATCCTATACAAACCATAGTAACTATTATGCTACCTACTGCATTACTACACAAATTATATAGACACATTATACCTAATTGTAAACGTGAAAAATATTAGGGTAGACGTATTGATCAGTGGGCTGATGATGATGGTGAAAGTGGTTTCCATTTCAGTAAGTTTTTGTATGGTTTTTTTAACAACAGGTCCATTGTGACACCTATTGACTTCCACTTGGAAAACCCTATATGTTGTACCTCTACAATTCTAGAATAAGTCCTCTACCATAGTCAAAAGTTTGTAGATACATTTAGGCATTAGTATCGAGATCTCCAGCGAAGTTCTGTTTCGAAGTCTGATATATGGAGCAAGAGACAGCCTGCGAAAAGGGCCATAATGCGTGTGTAACAGCACGACCTCTCATCTTTTTTATACTCATTCGCATGTAATGATGTTATGTGAGTACATAAAAAAGTAAAAGTTAATTCATCACCAACCGTTTATTTTTCAATGGAGTATACACGAGTTAAAAAGGTGCTACAATTTAAATAATAAACTTTAATTTTAAATTTATTATTGTCCACTTTCAATGTCAAGTATAGTGTTGTGATGTCGAAATAAGTTAGTTATTTTCTTTTTGTGTTAATAAGTGTCATATTAGAAAGTAATAGAAATATTCGTCATTGAATGTACGAAATAGGAAGCAATGTATTCATTGGAGTAATGGTCAGTGAGAGATTTATAGGAAACATTACAATGCTTAGACACTTTGACAATGGTTGGTCGATGCAACTACCGTTCCTCTGAGCATATATGTTGTGTGCCAATTGGTAGAACAATTCCAAAACAGATTGTTCTGAGAATTGGCTACAACTGGCACGTGACGCCGATAGCTCGCTCGTTATGTTTACAAGTTACTGAAATGTTAACAACAAAACATAAAGGATTAGAGTTTATAAATTAGATACAAGTTGTCCTAAAATACGTGCAATGTGTTGCGAGAAGTACATTTTGCTCAATACGAACCTATAAAATCACCTAAATATGTGTTTAGCAAAATTTCTTGCTTCAGCTTCAGCTTACTTATGAACTTAGATAATAATATATTAGCTATCTCCAGATTTCACAGATAAAGATTAGATAATTTTGCTACACGACCAATGAAAGTAACGAAAATATACTTTTTTTATTATTGGTTCCACGTGAGCCAATCTACCGCATTCAATATAACGCACTAATTTCGAAGCACAGTCTACTTACGTTTGTCATACCGATATAGACTTATAGTGTTCTGAAATTTGTCTACCTTGATATTTTTTTTAATTGTGTAATATCATCTGCTTTTGAAAACAGAAATCCACATGTTACTGAATGATATATTTAATGAGTTTACACAATTACTTATATAAACAATTTCCTAACTAATAATGTAACATGCATAAGTATATTGGTCGTTTACAATTTGTAGTATAAGATGTGTTGCAATAGTAGTTACTGCTGTCTCAATAGTTGCAATGTAGAAAATTAGAAACATTAATGTCGTAAGTTGTATGAAACAGGGAAATGTTACTTTTTATTTTAGGTAACAATAACTTCGCTTTAATGGTAATTTTACACTAATAAAATTACCATTAAAGCGAAGTTATTGTTACCTAAAATAAAAAGTAACATTTCCCTGTTTCATCATATAATATGCAAATGTCGTTAAATCGTTCGTTGAATGGAATACCAATCCGTTTTATTTTGGTTTGTCAGTATAAAGTGTGCCGCTGTACTTTTACTGCACAATTTGTTTTCTTTACTACTTTTACTGCTCAATTTGTTTTTGCTGAATTCGGTGTTATCCGTGTATTGTTTGATTTGTATCTGTTCTTTGATATAACTACACATGACATAGACTTGGTAAAATGAAATTATGTTTGTTATATGTAGGGAAAATTCACACACTGACTTGCGGTGCTAGTAAACAAAAAAAAGATCGTGAATTGGTTACTTGCTTATTTATAATAAAATTACATAATTTCAATAATACAATTATGTTATAGAATAATCAGTTTAATATTGAACATTGGAGATCGAATACAATTCACCATAATGTACGCTTGTTACATGTGGAAAAAAACCGCCAAAAATGCGCAGAACATCCAACTTAAGGGTTAAATAGTGAAACAATGAATTAAAGAAGCCAGATTATTTTACTTTTACTAAAAGATGTTGCTTCATACAATTTCATATCAAATTTTAGACAATTTCATAATAAATTTTTCATACATTTAGATCTATATATCACGCCAAATCCCTTGCGGGGTAGGCAGGGAGAAACGCGCGCTACATGACTCGGTCCTTACACCTTACTCGCTACTTTAATTTGTTTATATTTAAAACAAAAGCAACACCATTTTGATACTTTTTCGTTACTTATGCCATTTTATGAAAACAGGGTAATGCGTAGGTAAACTCGCACACCGAGGGCACAATGGTTGCAGTTCAGTAGTGGCTACTAGTCCCCCCATACATATTTATCACTTGTACGGCGGTGACGGAAAACATCGAGAGGAAACCCACACGTCCAAGAAATTATATTTCGAAAGACGTGACCAAACCTAAGAAAGATCTGGTTTTCATAAAATCCTCTACAACCACATAACCAATAGAGGAATACACCTCTACTTCTTCTTCTGAGCTTTATCTGGTTTCCTAATTTATTAGGATTGACGAGGTCCGCTTATAAAAACGCTACAGGTAAAAAAGATTAAACGACATAATTGTCGCTTGAAATTGGTTTTATTTTCATAAGTAATTTTTTTTTATCGCCATTTACCATGAATGCTCGTTATTTAATTAATACCTCTTGTTAACTGACACGAGTCCGTGCAATGTATAAATCGGGTGTATTCAGTCTGTCAGAAGCGACACGTGTGCCGACATTACTCGCCGATATCGAAATAATCCCTTTATGCTAAAATAAACCTATGAGCGGTGAATATACAGATTAATTTTAATTAAAAAAATATGCATCAACGTTACAAGTGCTTTATTTTCGGCGAAAAAAATACAATCATATTGTTTACAACAGTGCGAAGATGTTTTATGGTATGTAATGGAAACATAATAGGAGGAGGATAACTTTAATGATCATTTTAGCATTACGAACATTCTTCGTGATATTTAGCGACTAATTTCTTTTATGCAACATCGGGACACAAACAAGCGTACGATCTACAAAGACAATACGAAGAGTTTCGTTCGCGCATTCTCACATCTGCTGCAAACGCAGTTTCCTCAGGAGTTTACTAGTAACCTCATTCACTCACAAGAGCATAAAAAGAAGTTATTTAACTGCGGTCTTCTACTAGGCGGTGGTACTCTCACAGCCGGACTGATTCGATGCGCCCTACCACTCTTTTAGTGGTCTCGTATGTAATTTAGCAGAATGCACAATGTGCGGGTGAGGTTGATTCTGGCTCAATACATCACCATGAAACGCTTACTGCCCTGTAACTAAGAGTTGTACTAATGAAAATACAACAGTATATCACAATCTAGTTGGTCTAATACTGGACGGTCGTTAATGACTGAATTCATCAATGGTTAATTCACAATGCTTTGGTCTTATGGAGCTTGACTTTGTGATTGACATTGGCTAGCTCGGTGGCGCAGTGGTTCATGTTTAATTACTTTATAAATATTTATGTACAATGGATTGCCAATGATTTATTGCTTCTTCAACATTATGTATGTATTGGTGTAAGTATTATATACGCACACGCACTAGTAGTAGTTACAGTAGTCTGTCAACGCCTGCTGATGAGACAGCAAAGCTTAGGAGCTTATTATTAGCAAATCTCTAGGAAGGTGTTATTTGACCGCGCTTTTCTGTGGGGTAGAGGTTCTACCTTTATTATACCTGTCAATTTTTATATAGAAAATACATAATATTACTATTAGTATTCTATTGGTATTTACGAATCAATTATGAATATGTTTATCTAATATCGAAATCTTTATAGACAATACTAAAATTTAGATTTTCTGAAAGATTGACTCACTTCAATTGACTTGGCGTTAAGTACCTAGTGCAACGGTAAAATAAGAAAGATAAAAAAAACAAATTAAGAATATTATGATTCTTAATACCTGAACTATCTATCATTAAGACATTAGTAAAAGTAATACATACTATAAATATAACGAAAATAAATGTAGAAAACAATTCGAACGAGATCCATTTAAGGATGGACAGACGATGATCGAGCGCCTGTCCAAAATAATAGCAGAGCTTTTGAGTACAACTATTTCTTATAATAATCTATCTATCTATCTACAACTTCACGCCAAATCCCTTACGGGGTAGGCAGAGAGAACCGAGCGCCACGCGACTCGATCCTTACATACCTCACTCGCTTCTTTAACATTCATTGCTCTTTTTATGCACGCTCGCCAGTTTCTAGGGCTCCTGATATCACCTTCTGATAGAACACGACCAATTTGATTATGGTAGGTAAGTCTTGGCCTTCCTCGGCTCCTACATCCTTTCACTTTTGCACTTTTCTTATAATAAAATTTATTCATATTTATCTTTCATCATCAATATGTATATTTCATCTCCTACGATTTATTTGCGATAGCGGATCTCTAAAATTGTTTAGTAGATATTAGTTAGTGCTGCAGGTTCCTAGCAACAAATTGATGCCGTGATTAATTTTAGAGAGTCCATTTGTTTATATATTTGTGTAATATGTATATTCAATGTGTCTTTTTATGGTGACGGATATCATGGATTCAGAACTTTATATATAATATGTGATTCGCCATTTTGTAGCGGCGGCCATTTTGAATTTACAATGATACAGAATGCATACAAATGTCAAGAATGGGGGTATAATTTCAATTACTATATTTAACCATATACCTACTCGTGTTCCTGCTAGGATACGAGCCTTAACCCTTAACACGTGACGTTATATTTAAGCGTATCAGATATAAAATATTATGACCTTGTGCCACTTTATTAATTCATTTTATACTTGTTTTTCATATATTGAATACGATTGATTTACTAGCACTAAGTGTCTTGGAAACAATGTATTGTTTAAAAAACAAATCTGCATGTTACTTTCAAATAGAACACAAAATCTCCATGTAACTTTTTTATTACACGGCTGAAACGCCATTATGAAGAACGTAAAAAGATCACCCACTCACAGGAGAGGATGTACATCATAATCATAAACATACAATACTCGTAAGCGTCGCGCTCAAAAATATACACAAGCCATAATTTTCAATTTTCAAGGTGGATTTACTGGTATCTATTACGCGAGATGATGAAAGCTTTGTTCGTGTTTTAAGGGTAAAGAATAATTTGGCAAACGTTACATCGTCGTCGTGCATAGTACTTTAATCTGAGAGAGTTGGATGGGGCGATTCTTGAGTGAGGCGCCTTGCCGCCGCGCCGACATACTCCCTACATTTATTTACACGACATGGATTAATATCACGTCATCTGACACATATTCTGTCTCGTTACTATTCTCAATCATGAAATATACAAAACAAGCACGTGATTGCGCGTTCTATTTTCGCTAATAAACAGCTAATGAACATGTAATAATGCACTCAACGGGCGACTAATAATGTATGTAGGTAGGGGAAAATACGCAGTTTATTAGTTCACCCAAATGATTCTGAAATTAAGGCGATATCAATGGAGTAAATAGAATATAGAAATAGTAAACATCGTTAAGATAAGATTATCGTTGTGGAAAAAAGAAGGAAGTGACTCTTATAATATCATATAACAATAGAAGATAAGTAGGTACATTTAATTAAATGTAGACAGGGCGGCAGATCAATCAAATCTCACCTGTACTGCAAGGTCATAAGATGCATAGATCTATATATAGCTAGACTTGTTGTTGCCTGTAATTGCTAACCTGAAAAAATTCATTAAAAGTTGTTTAATTTCATTAAAATGATGCAATTTTTCCTTTTATCTAATTAATAAATCAAACTAAAGCCTCATGTACAGCTACTTGTATCATCAGTTGTATCTTGCAATATTTCCTCGTGTAACTCAGTCTCCAGTGTTAATAGAAGTAACTCAATTCTTAATGCATGCTTTACCAAGGTGCGTGTTGTCTTGTTCTAGTTACGACATACTACTTCAAACAATTTTCAAAATGTACACTTTTAAGCATTGACTAAATTACCATTTCTGATGTAGTACTTCTTTTAAGCAAAATATATTCTGTATATTTCTGACTTATCTCATCTCCCTCATTCTTGAAATTTTTCTGAACCATGAATCTCCTATTAATTACTAAGACTTTGCTGTCTGTTCGCCAGTCTATCCATGCGACTGTCAGAGGGTTCTATTTTGCTCCTTAATAGGCAATCACTTAAAATTTTCGCACAGAGTTTATTACTGTGGCACCTGGCTTTATTATAGGTTTTAGTTTTATTATTTTATTATACTCCCCTATAAACACATTATGGTCCAGAACTTATTATTGGGATATGTATAGTTGGGTAAAGTAAGCGCGCATGATGTAATAAAATTAATAATTTAAATTCTATCTTTCTATAACTTCACGCCAAAACGGGGTAGGCACAGAGAACCGAGCGCCACATGACTCGATCGTTACATACCTCACTCGCTTCTTTAACATTAATTTAACATTAATAACATCCCTCCATCTCATGCATCGCACTAGTAACTCTACGGGCCTTAGTAACACCACGGGTAATGGAGGCCTATCGAGGGCATGGTGCCCCGAAGGTATCAAGTGGCCGGCATTGCAACTATCCTCAACTATATTCCGGGGGCGGTAGCGACCTGGTATATTCGCTTATGTTTGAAGTCGGAAAATGTATAGCGTACTTGCTCCTTCGATGATGTGGAGCTTTACAAGGCGTAATGTCTTTTGACGCTTGTCTCTATCTTGACCTCATTATCATTTCCTGTTATGCAGTTTCGTTTGTTGTAAATTATAATTTTATAGAATAAAAAAAAATATAATAATACAAACACAGGCATTGTTTGCCTAAATCGAAACCCTGACGACACATTTTATGTACACAATGTTATGAAATAAATATATTATTATTATGTTATAGATCCTATATCACGGGTATATCCCGGTCATTTGATAGGCGTGCGCGGGGATTTGGATCCAACGCGTAGATGCCCCTTTGAGAAGTTTGATGTAATGTTGTATAGCCGCCATGACCTTTTCCAGGGATATCAATGTGACAATATACCGATGAACCAGGTCACTGCAGGTATTGGGACTATTGCAAATGTGTTGGAAAATATTGGGCTATTAAAATGATATCTGGAGGGATTATTAGTACTGGGCTATTACAGAAGAGGGACGGACGCCTGCCACAACTATCATATCTGATGTTACTTCCGGCAGCCGGTGGCTTACCACTCACTGGATGGATCCCCGAAATGTCAGAGAAATTCAACCGGGGACAACACCGGCGTGAGTGACTCAGGGGTGTCGAGAGGGGTGCTGCTCTTTCTCCGAAGTTACTCGCGGCATTATGCCCTTTAACACTTTCACCCCTGGAGCATATCACCTTATAAAGCAATATGCTCTATCGACTTCTCTCTGGACGGCCAATGAAGGCAAGCCTGAGCTGAGAGTCCTGCGGGCCTTCTTGACTTTCCACTCCGACCGACGAAGACTCGTCGAAGACGAAGGCCCTGATCGACTCTATGGAGCACTCGGGTACCCGTGGTGTCGTTATTATTATTATAGAAATTGTCTATGTATTATGTAGTACTGGGACTGATTTACACCTGTTTTACAATTAGAGTAAATTTCATGTATCTGCAATGGTAATTTGAATCAGGATTAAAAAATAACTCTAATTTATTGATATTAATAATTAAAGTAAGTATTCGTTATACATCAAATACGGTGTACATATATATTTTTATGAAAATAATTTCTGTACTCAACATTGTACTTCACATTTAATTTTTATCCATTCTCGAATCCTTTACTTCGCTCATATAATACGATCGAAATATTTTTTCTTTATAAGTGATGAAATTAAATTCACGAAACTTGATTCCACGACTGTTATTTAAAACCGAGAAAAGACGGAATGATATAAAATCAACAGGACAACGTGAATAATAAAATATCGATACGAAATCATAAGAAAAGCCATTATTATCGAAGGGGAATCGGGAAGCTCGCACAATATTAATGAAACGATTGCGGCCGATACCAATAATTCAGTTGACATTAGACCTTGTCAATAGCAATGTTTAATCGCTTGTATCGATAAATAAACGATTGTAATAATTGTTTGATTGCCTTAATATTAAATGAATTGAATGAATAAAAGGATACGCGGTTAAAACGACAGCTACTGTTAAACTTTTGCACATTTTGTGGAAGCATTTTGATTGAATGTAATATATCATTAAATTTTTAGTGCCATTCTTGCTCTTAGGCTGTCTTCACTCTTCTTTATTTATGTGGTTGATATCACTGTATGACAAAGCTTTCAACTCACTTATCTCGAAGTATGTCCACGTATTAATAATTCGTATAGCACCTTTCGTATAGTATTTCCATGAGAATTTTCAGATTTTGAATTCTATACTTTAGAATATGTTACTTTTGCTATAATTCAATACTAAAGTTACATTCTTAGGTGTCAGCGTCCGATACAAAGGGAATCTCAAGGTAATTGCTACTAAATAGCCTGACCGCACTTGTCTCTGCTTGACTAGTAGAATTAAATTGAATTATCTCATGCAGGAGTGCATTGACTAAAGAATTCTCCAATTAGGTTGCATTTTCTCAGAATTGAATCCAGAATATAGGAGCAATGCATTATGTATTTAAGTACACCAAGGTATTTTCCATCACCTTCTTTTCGCTATATTGATGATATTTTTTATAATTTTATTTGCATTTAGAAAGCAATCTTTAGAAGCATTTAATACATTATTTGGCTTTTTGAATGGACTTAGTGCAATTTTAAAAATCTAATAGATTCCGTTTAGTCTTTTGTACAATCTTAAAAAAAAAGAGATAGTTATTATCTCATCACAAAAAAGATTATGTACTAAGATTATGTATTAAGGCCTTGCGCCGTTGTACATCTGGGTGTTACAAACCAGAACAAAATAATACTTAGGAGTAGTTTTTAGGGTTCTGTACCCAAAGGGTAAAACGTAACCCTATTACTGAGGCTCCGCTGTCCGTCTGTCCGTCCGTCTGTCACCAGGCTGTATCTCTTCAATTGTGATAGTTAGACAGTTGAAATTTTCACAGATGATGTATTTCTGTTGCCGCTATAACAACAAATACTAAAAAATTGAATAAAATAAATATTTAAGGGAGCTCCCATACAACAAACGTGAATTTTTTGCTCATTTTTGCTTGATATTGATAACGGCAACAGGTAGACGCTTGAAATATTCACAGAATATTTAGTTATATATTCACTTTAAGAATAAATAATTAAATTAAAATAAAACAAATATTTTAGAGGGGCTCCCATACAGCAAACGTGATTTTTTTTGCTGTTTTTATAGATAATAGTACGGAACCCTTAGTGCGCGAGTCCGACTCGCACTTGGCCGATTTTTTTAATACCACTAAGGTGGCAATCAAACGTACGGTCTGCCTGGTGGTAAGCAGTTACCATAGCTTATGGACATGGGCAACACCAGGGGTGTCACTCATACGTTGCCAACCCTAGAATCTGAAGTCTTTTAGTATCAGGAGGACGTTTATCTACACTAGACAAAAATGCTAAATACTCTGATTTTATTGAGTTTTGTTACAAATTAAGCTATAAATATCCTCATCTTTTTTATACCACTTATGTGGTAAAAAATCAGTCAACAAACAGTCGCCGTAGCCTACGGGCATTTGCAACAACAGGTGTGTCACTCATGCGTCGCCGATCCTCTAAAAACCTCATCACGTCTTTCTTGAAGAACCCCATGCTGTAGTCTCTTAGGAAAACCTCGGCTGAGAGTTCATTGCACAACTTGAGAGTTCTCGGAAGAATGCTTCTGTGGAAACCACACGGTACGCGACCATTGCGGTTCTAGCCGATATGAGTGAACGCCACGCCATCCGCGGTTGTAGTTGTAGGTGTAATTTCGAACAATTCTTCAGAACACAACCTGTTATACAATCGGTAGAACACACAAATGGAGGCAAAATCTCTTCTAAACTTCAGGGTTCAATACAGTGTGTAAGCTTAGAGTTTAGATGCCATATCTACAAAACTTGGTGTGCTTCTCCTCCAGATTATTTCGAGATTAAACATCACTGGAGATCTCGACACCAAGAGTACTAATTTTAGTGAGGGGTGTGTTTTGGAATTGGGGACCCACACTTCGTCTTTTTCTCTGCAGGCTGGAACAGCATTAAATTTTAGTATGGGAATCATATCTGTACATGAATTCGTCACATTTGGCAGGCAAAGTACTATTTACGTGGTTAAGTCATCAATTAATAAAATTTTATTAGAAACTAATAATTCTGCAACAAATCCTATGATTTATGCCTGCTATGCCTTTTTAAATAAGATACATGACATTAGAACCTATTTAGTATAGATGTGATATTACAACTTTCTAATTACATATCTTTCTTTTAATTATAATCTGCTCACATAAATGGCCCAATGTCATATTTTTTATTGTTTATCAATTTATAATTAATTTTATATACCTACATTGAAGTCTTGTCTATATTTTTTCAGTAGGTAGGCAATTTTTGTATTAGTCGGGTTTTAGTTTTGAACAAATATGAAAAAAACGTAATATGTTACACTGAATAACAGAGCAGAAATAGCCTAGTGGTGGTAACTACTGTACTCAATAAAAATATATTGTGCGCCGCTGAATGTTTGTTTATACCGAGATAAATAATAATTTATCTCGGTTTTCGATTGTGTTATCCATAAAATATTATTAACGCAACTAGAGTGCATGGGAATCCGTGGAAATGCCATGAAATTAATAGAATCTTATCTGACGAACAGAGAACAAGCGACGGTATTGGATGCTTATACAAAAATACTAAAACTATTGAAAGGATACAATCGAATTTTAACAAAGTCTTGCTAGGTGTACCACAAGGAAGTATTTTGGGACCTTTTCGATTTTTGATATATATCAATGAACTTCCCCTTGTCATTAATCACCTATGTGTTATGTTCGCGGATGATGCTACAATATCTATAACTGAAGACCGACATAGCGGCAAAAGTAAAGCATACGAAATTAATGAAACACTATATTATAATATTGTAATAAAATGGTTGTCATCAATTAATTTAAAAGTTAATCTTAATAGGATGAAAATTGTAGAATTTAGAAATTATAAAAAGAAACCATCTACATTAAACGTTATAACAGACGAAATCAAAGTTGAGGTAGTGGATAACACAAATTTTTGGGAGTCAACATCGATTAACACCTAAATTGGAAATCACATATCGAATCCATCAACAAAAAAAAAATCCAACAGCTGTTACGCTGTCTCAGTCTTATCTAATATAGCCTCTATGGATGTAGCCAAAACTGCTTATTATGGACATATTTATCATCTGCTAACTTATGGTGTAATGCTGTGGGGTAACTCCGTAAATGTTCAGTCCACATTCCTATTACAAAAAAAATGTCTTCGAATTATATATAAAATTGATAAATTTGACTCATTAAGACCTATACTTAAAGATTTTAATTTTTTTACTTTGACGTGTATTTATGTATTAGAAATATGTGTATTTGTTAAAGAACACTTTTCCAACAAAAGTAAAACTAAAAAAAACTTGAGAGCACAATACTAACATGATATGTGCACAGTACAGCCACCAAGTCAAATGTTTGACAAAAGTGCGTATTATTATGGTATCAAGGTGTATAATAATTTACCTGGACATATTAAATATGCAGATGGTGTCTCAATCAAAAAAGTATTGAAACAGTGGTTACTATGTAAATGTTTTTATAATTTAAATGAATACTTTAATGAAATTAAACTATTTTTAACGGAAGTATCGCGTGTTTTATTTATTTTGTTGAAACCTGACGTTTCGAACGCTTTGCAGTTTTCGCGATTGTGTAACAATCGCGAAAACCTAAGACAATACTTTAATGAAACTATTGCATGATGCTAAGAAAACATATATAGATTTAATAATGATTATTGTGGAATTGCTTTATAATTTAAACGAATGTGTGCAGTTTTAAGCATTAAACAATATCTAATCTAATCGGCTACCTGAACGCACTTTACAAATTTAAGTTTTAGCACAGATATATCTTATATCTGATGTTTTGGTTAATATTATTGTGTATAAGGAAAATTGTACACCGCTGATGTGGAGAGACGAGTGAGTGCAGGGAATAGCGTGAATGGAGCGTTGGGTAAACTGTTTGGCAGCCGAAATCTAAGCCAGAAGGCACAGCTCGCTGTACACAGCGCGGTGTTAATCCCAACGCTAACTTATGGAAGTGAGAGCTGGGTATGGCAGAGAGAGCATGAAAGTAGAATAAATGCGGTCGAGATGCGAGCACTGCGAAAAATTTGTGGCATAACGCTTGCTGACCGCGTTCGAAATGATGACGTACGAAAGAGAGTTGGACTGAAAGAGAGTGTCGGTGTTAAGATAAGAAAGGGCATGCTCCGTTGGTTTGGACATGTAGAAAGAATGCAAGATGTAAGAATGACGAAACAGATATACAATGCGAAAGTGGAAGGATGTAGGAGCCGAGGAAGACCAAGACTAACCTACCATGACCAAATTGGTCGTGTTTTATCAGAAGGTGATGTCAGGAGCCTTAGGAACCGGCGAGCGTGCATGAAAAGAGCTATGAATGTGAAAGAAGCGAGTGAAGTGTGTAAGGACCGCGTCTTATGGCGCTCGGTTCTCTCTGCCTACCCCGCAAGGGACCTGGCGTGAAGATATACATATACATATACATACATACAAGGAAAATTGTTTTATTCTGTTATTCAATGGTAATATTCGAAGTGACACTTGAGTCTAACAAAAAAATTATGCTTTTGATATAAATATTTCGCAAACGCAAACCTATCTAACGACTCCCCACACTAAGGGGTAGGCGCGAATAAAAAAATTCATTCCCACTTTACGTATAGGAGAGGTACCTCCAAAAAAAAATATTTGTTCAAGATTTTATCCTCCCACTTGTCAGCATAGTTAAAATGTATATACATGCCAAACTACAGCTTTCTAGTACCAAGCGTATCTGCGCTAGGCCGCGGACAGACGGACGGACGGACGGACTGACAGACGGGCAAGGCTAAACTATAAGGGTGCCTTGTTTACTACGGAACCCTAAGAACGATGTACAGAAATAGGTTTTTATTAAGTACTACATTACAATATAACAGAATGCGGTGATGATTGAAACATTTTTCACTGAATGATGCTCTTTCGGCGTAAAAAGTACATTATTAAAGAGTAAATGTTTAAAAGATCTAGTTTAAGTACGCCTTGTAACTAAAATACTTCTTTAAAATATTTTCTCAATTTTCAGAGATTCATCTAAAGACTGTTAAATGTCAACTATTCTTGAATGCATAATTTACAAAAACCAATCAACTAACAAGATGTAAATAAAATGAAGCAATAGTTTAAACAAAATTAATACAAGTGTTGAAATCTATTACAATCTGCCATAATATATTTTCCCTTCCTTCTATCTTACACACAACTTTTGAAGAGCTCGGTAGCGCAGTGGTGCGACGCGCTGTTACGTTACTTTGACACCAACGCACGTGGGTCTGATTCTCACACAGGACAAATATTTATGTGTATAAACATATCCCATGAAAACAGCTCGACTGAATAAGTACCTCCACTGCACAGATAACTGCACCCAAACCAGAGGGAGACTTTGTACAAAAATCATCTGCATGGGTACCTCTGTCTCACCTATTTCTACCGCCAAGCAGCTATATTTATACAGCTATATTCCGGTTTGCTAGATATGGCAGAGAAATTACTGGGTACTGTGACGAAACATCCTTAGGTCACAAGATTGGCAGCGCGCGGGTAACATCACCGTGCTGTTGTGAACGTCCATAGACTGCGGTGACCGCTTACCATCTGATGCGTGCCACCTGCTTGTTTGCCAATCTAGTTGTATAAAAAAAAACAAATAACAACTCGTCGGTGGGTGAGGTAATCAGTAAGCTTCCAAGAAGTTGCTTTATTAGGAACAAGAGAGGCAAAGCGCGAGCGATACTTCCTATATTGTAAACTTCCTATAGTGTAATTGTAATCTAGGCTACTCTCACTTATTACTTTACACTAACTACGTTACATCAGGTGGGTCCTTAAAAAGACGTTTTTTCTAAATCTGTATTTCTAAACTTAGCAGCGGGTTTTGTCCCATTCCCACTAACAATAGTGAGTCTTAATTACTCTGGTCCAGTTTCTCTAGATCTGGCGGTGACGCGCTGTTCGTTTGATCTTCGTATCCCTTCTTGTCTACATAAAGTTAAATCCTTCCTTAGGTTAATAATACTTAGATACGAGTTTTAATAATATGCAATTGGAAGTACATTTTACATTGATATCTATAATTGTATAATGTTGTATTTTATTTTGGAAGTCGTAGGAGTTCATTATTATTTATGAGTTAAGCCTACCTCTATTGCACGTGGTGTACACGATTCATAAACTAGCTGTGCCTAAGGAGAGACCAGGCGCGGGGGCAGAAACTCGTGAGTGGAATTATTTATATCGCAAGCATATATAGGCTGCATTAACCGCTATACATCTACATATGTACATTTACATACATTTGCATTTATGCTTGATTGCTTCCGGAGTTTGCATAAAACCCTACTTTATTTTTGTTCTTATCACAAAGGAAATAATGACTGGAATCTGAGGACATAGAAAGAGACCTAAACAGTAGCTTAACTCTCAGCGGGTTAAATAGGTAGTTAAGCATTTATTGATATAATTAGTACAAATAATTATGCGTTTATTTTGAACAGACTTCGAAAACGGAGGAGGTTATATTTTGGACTCCGTCGATTAGGAAAATTCTTTTTTGTTTAAAAGGATCTACTCAGTATCTCCGTTGTCACCATCGGGATCTGTTAGGGAAATCCTATGGTAATAGAGGATTTTATAGGCACGTACAATGTTTTTTTTTTATACTACGTCAGAAGGCACACGAGCATACGGTCCACCTGATGTAAAGCGGGCCGTGCCTGATGTGTACCGTAGCCTATATATAACGCTTGTGATATATTAAGTATCACTCGCGCGATGCCTCCTCTGTTACTTACACAGCAACTCCTTGGGAGCTTACTGGTGACCTCACTCACACGAAGGAACACAACAACTTTTCTATGAGGTGGATGTAAAGAAACGGTTGAAAAACACTTTTTATAACCTTTAGTGTTAACTTAAGTCTATGGTTTGGGTGTTTAAGATGCGATATATATATTTTTTACATGAGTAGACCTTTGTTAAGCTCTTTGTAAATATGATGAAAATTTAATGAAGAAACTAAAAAGTTACGAAATGAAATCTTTTAAATAAAATAGTGGATCCAATTTTACTAAAGACAATGCCTATTTATATAGTCGTTTTTATATGTATTGGCGACGATTTCAATGAAATTAGATTCATTTTTTTTTATTGAAAAGTTTTTTTTATACAACGTCGGCTAACGTCGTCGAGTTCGGTGATTCAGTCGTGAATCAGGCGACAAACATTTGTATGCATGAACATGTGTGTTTGTCTTGGTCTGCGTGTTTTAAGAGAGGTAGGGCAAGCAGGAGAACCTGGGAAGTACCTCCACCTTAGAGAAAACCGCAGCCAAATAATAACTCCCTAGAGGGTTGTTGTGTTCCTGCGTGTGAGTGAGGTCACCAGTAAGCTCCTAAGGAGGTACTGTGTTAGCAGCAGAGGAGGCAGCGCGCGAGTGATTCTTAATGTAGGGTGGATCAACTATTCTTTGCAAAAAAACATGTCCCTCTATCAATTAAAAATATTTAACTTTTAATAAAATTTTTCATATAAAATTTTTAATGTAAAAACAAATAAATATAATGTTCGCTATAATTTTATATCCAAACAGTAATTTAGAATACTTAGAATTGATATTAAAGAGCTTCAATTATATAATTTTAATTATTTATTATTGCTTTTTCTTTTATTCCTGTCCCCACGTCTACTTCAATAGTTCCCTGACGCAATAATTTAAAAATTTTATATAAAAGTGTATTCATTTCTACTCATGTTATTTTCTACAACGGTTTCTAAACGCCCTTAAATGCTTACCAGTTTTTTTAATAAGTTTGATTTTGCTACTTAGAACTTAAACAAATTGTGTCCCAAAACTTATACCCAAACGGATGCCCGCTAAGTTACTGTTCTTAAAAGTTATAGATAAAAACATAGATGGCTCTAACTGTCTCAATTGTGGCAATTAATGCCTGAGGATGATGCAAAGACATTCCGCCATGTTGTGTGTGTGGTAGTGGAACTATTGTTTTTACCTAGTTAAATATTTTTAATTGATGGAGGGACATGTTTTTTGCAAAGAATAGTTGATCCACCCTGTATTAAAAGCGTTCATAGACTACGGTAACCGCTTTACATCAGGTGGGCCGTATGCTTGTATGCCTTCCGCTATATAATTTGTTGTTGTAATATATGATATATAAAAAAAAAAAATATTGTATAAAAAAAAACTTCGGAATTATCATTCGCACACTAAATCCTATGTTACATACTGGTAACCTTACTTATACGCTAAACACATTAATCCTACATGGAGTCGCTATTTAGTTTAGGTTTTCTGTGAGGTAAGGATATCCAGTACTCGCCAGATATCAATCGCTTTGATGCGCCCTACGTAGGAATACCTAGACGATGATAAACAGACATGTTCATGCACATATTAATGCACAAATGTTTGTCCTGCCTGGGAATAGAACTCACAAGCCCTGGTGTCAAACTAGTATATTTAACCACTCCGCCACCGATCTCTCATAGCTATAGAAACAACTAATAGTACATACGCAAAACGTCACTAGTTATTTTAAAGGTCGAACATTCGTGGCAGATCTTATTTGCGATATTTGCCTGGAATCATGCATGCATCTCGTCTCTGTGCGGGTGCGACGCTATCAATCATTTTTTTGAACTAATCTTACTGTTTAATCTCTACTGTGTTGGAGATGAGAAACATAATGTAATGTCAATCATTTTGCAAACGTAGTGCTATTATATTCACGCTCTTTGCATATTACAAGATGAACATTAATATTTATGAATACATGAATATATATGAATGTGCGGTGGTAGTGTTTCACGGTCGTATTTAGAACCGAATTAGACCTCGTGCTTACTGCCGAGTAATAATTCAAGATATGATGAAAGAAAACTGGGGTACTGTGATATTTATCTTACATTTTCTATATATTTTATTATCATAAGAAACCGCAGCCAAATAGTAAGAAAGGCATTAGGTTTCTTTGAGGCATTGATGAGTGAGGATATCTCATTAGGTGCGTTAATAGGGATTGTCGCTCCGCGTGAGTGGTTATACTTCTATTGCACACGCCCTTAGCCTATAGTTAGCGCTTAACATGTGGCCAGTCAGATTCGTTTTCCCTTTTTTGCTGCTTCACCTGCATAAGTTTTGTACAGAGGTACTCGTATTTATGTAAATTCACGTTATTCTTAAGTTTCTTTGTGATTACTTACACTGTAGAAAATGATAAATTATATGTATGGCTTAACGTATTATTATATATTATATTATAATTATTCACTAACCAACTACTTTAGACTAAGGACTCTTCCCATTCAGGTCAAAAATGGTCTAAAAGCTCGTTATATTCCATTTCAATCTATTGATTTAGTGAACTTAATCAATTTAAAAACCTCAAATCCTAAATTCTAATGTTGATCTATCATATCCAAAGACTATATTTATTTACATATATGAAACTTAAAGAATAACCTGCTCGAAACGACACGCTGACGTTGTCACTCTTAAGAATTTTTTGGAGTAAGCAGTGGCAAAATTTCCCCTGGAAACAGTGTGTAAATCCATAGATTCGTGGCCAGACAGATTGAATACCTGTATTTGTGGCAAAGGCGACCATTTCGAATAGAATCAATTTTTTTTAAGCTTACATAAATATATAATTTTAAAAAGATTACATTACTTCATAAAAAATAAATGCATATTTATTTGTAACAGAACTTATAGCCGTACTAGGTACATACATATCGTCACGCCTGTCTCCCATTGGTGTAGGCAGAGACTATGGAATGCTAAGTGCGCTGATCCTAACATGTCCCTCTCGCTTATTCCACATTCATCGACTTCTTTATGCATGCTCTTCGGTTTTGGGTGCTTTTGATTTGCCTGTTTTTCAATACATTATTAATTTGATCTATATGTGTGCGTCTAGGACGGCCCCTACTGATATCTCCAGTCACTATTGCTTAATGCCTTTCGTAACGCGTAAAGTAACCAAACCGTGTCAACATATCTTTTTCAATTTTTTCATCATCTTTCATTTCACATAGTTCTCGTAACATGCTATTTCTTACTCTATCAGTCATTCTAATTCCACACATTTCTCATTGCACAACGCTCTCATTTCTACTTGTATTTTGTATTCTCACATGCTTCTTCTTGACAATTTTCTCAAACCATTATACAAAAAATCCATTAGTATATAATATAAATAGTATTTGATAAAAAAGAATTAAATGCCATAAATATATAATAGACATAAACAATAAAATAAAACACAACAAAAACCTAACACTAAACTTGGTACTGAAAAGTTTGAGTATCTTTAACCCACCGCAATTGGTTATATAAACGTAAATTTATTATAAATTCATTTCAAAACCCCTCTCTTAAAATATACCGTAGAAATAACAGACCTACATTTTCATTACAGTATGTAAATCATGAAAAAACTTACCATCCTCGTATTCCCAAAAAAAATATTTTTTCTACATAATGATAGTCCTAAAATTATGCTAACCGTAGTCTTTTTATTTCACGAAAGACATTTTATCTCCACTTTTATATAAAAATTATGTACGTTGAGGTTACTTACTTGACACTATCCATCAAGAAAGCATGTCTAGTGAAAGGGGAAAAGGAAGACAATAAGGTTACTGTAAATTGAGTACATTTACCGTTAACCTTGTTCTCCTCTTGCATTTACGTGAACAAAGGTGAATAAAGTTCGTTATAAGCTTGTGCTTAATGTATACTCAAGTGTTTTAAGATTACCGTAATTTATTTTACCTACGTTCAGAAAAAAGGACGATCTGTGTTATGTTCATCTGGATTCGAATAATTCAAACTGTAGTATGTTTACAATACAATACAATACTCTTTATTGCACTACGTAGGACAGTATACACATTAAAATGACAACTTAAAATTAAAGTACAAAAGGCGGTCTTATCGCATAGCGATCTCTTCCAGACGACCTTAGGGTAGAGGAAAAAATAAAAGAACAAAATAGGTAGCACAAATAATAAACGTACTAAAGTTAAATACTTAGTTCATATAAACTTACACACACATATATACACACCATTACATACAAATACCTACATAAAACTATATATATACGTACACATACAGAAATACATGTACATAAAATTTTAATCACTGTTTTAAGCAAAGAGTGCAGTGACAGCCAATCTGTCTAAAGAACCGAATACCGAATATTTAAAGCATTTTTTCATTTGTTGTTTTATTCTTTGTAATATAAAGCATTTTTTTTCATGATATATAAAAAATGGATTATAAAAAACGTTAATTAAAGTTTCGTTTGTCAATTACATATATATTGATAGTAGTTTATGGGTATATACTATGAAGTTTTATTAAAAAATGTAAAAACGACTAATGAAGAATAAGCAAATAATTGAATAGGCGATATATTTTATTAGTATTTATTTTCAATTCAATTAATTCCTCCTATAGGTATGCCAAAAATACGCTTAATCCATCATTTTATTTGTTCAGACAATAGAATGGGAGAGTGGTACCTAAGCTAGGCAATGCCTGTATTTCAGGTCTACCTAGAAGCTAAGTTGTCATGACTAAATATTGGTTTTTATTTGCAGATTAATTTGTTACAATTTTCTATTTTATCCGCGACGTCGTCCTTGCGAATCCCGTAGGAACCACTATTTCAACTTTCTTTATTTTCCTCGGATTCTAACAGTCGTAACATAATGTTTATAATAACCCTATAACTTTCATCAGATTTATGGTCATAAATTACTGTGTCTATGAAAGCGCACCAGAAGAATTATTCGGGATTTGCCAGCCGTATAAAAAACTCTCAGTCCATACTTGCTGTACGCGTGTCAGTTAAAATTCCACGCTGAACAGACTTTCAGGTTCCACAAACTGAAAGTAGGTAGGAGCAAGACCTTAAATGACAATGTCACTACCTAATGTCATTAGCATAAAGATGCAACCAAACTATTAATCTAATATTATTTAATCACCTTAATGAGATTTTTTTAAACAATCCTTTGGTAGGATACCAGACACTACAAAGTTGTAACAAAAAAGTCTTTATTTCTTTTTTGATCTACTCATCATTTTATTTTCATTTATGTCAACAGTACGCATTAAATTGTTTAGACTAAATACAGTCTAAGTATTGTCTTCACCTCATACTTCATAACAGCACACCCTTAGCAATAATGTTCGATTGCCGACACAATCGGAAGCTTTGGCGAGATCGCACAAAATCCCGATAACTGTGATTTCTCGCATGTGTTACGGATGTGGTTAACCACTGCAACTCTGCAATTGATCTCTATGATGTAAAACAGTATTATGAGTGATTAAAATTTCACTAAACTAAAAATACCGTTGCAACTTTTTAAGCGTTACCCAGTTTTAGGACAAATATACTTAAAAATGGCAAGAAAGAATAGATATAATATGTAACTACGAGTAATAAATATGTGTCTCCTGCTCAATATTTTCCCCTCACATAAGTAAAAATATTATTAAATTTTATTAAATCAAGGAAATAACCCACCCTTGGATGTGAATCTTTAGTAATTTTTTCCACCACCTGCAATCCTCCGCTGTCTGCAAATATTCCAGCTACCTCGGTATGTCAATGCTCGCAACGCTTTTTCAACTTTCTCCCTGAATCAACCGTCACTCCCTTAGTATACTGGCCATTTCAACTTGCAGCCGAATTTATCATAGGAATTTAATTATTTCGTATTTTATCCTTTTGAGAATCCCCATTCAATATTAAGTTAATTAATTTAACATGATATTTTATAACACAGATAAAATTAAACGTAATTCAGAAAGGATCTTCCAATCCTAGCAAGTCTATGTTCTGGTATACACGATCCTCGTATCTTAGGTTTGTAGCTGTACAATCGCTAACTTTTAAAACGATTTTTCGAGCTTAGATAAATTTTCACAAATATAGTGAGAAGTCCCAGGGAAGATATTTATTTCCTTGAAATGCTCCCAAGGAAATATTATAAATGAAACGAATACCTGTCTTTTGTAAAATAAAAATTGATTTCATGTCTGTGGCTATTCCTCGCAACTAGTGTTGGACAGGACTTGAGTTCTTTAGGCTTTAATTTAGAATCTGGACTCGATTTTTGGAGACTCGTTTTACAATTAGGCGTCCTTCATCTCCACGAACGAGTCAAACGTCAACGTCAACGCGACGAGTGCGCCCATTTTATATCGAGAATGTCGCCGCGATGAACTGTAAAAAGTATATTAATAAATAAATAGACATAGGAAAACTTGTATTTATACTTGTATTATTTACATAAAATAAGAAACAAAAAGTAAATACTCGTAGATAAGTTGGAAGCACTTCTTTTGTACTCGATTAAAGAATGTTATGAATAAATATTGAGGAATGGAGAAACGGATGGTACATTATCAGTAAATTATAAAATAAAATTCGAATAATTTAATCATACTTTTAAGTTGAGTTTCTATTTTATACAGCATTTTGTTATTTTCATTACTGGCTCATTTATTTAAATAAAGAAAGCCACGATGCTAAGCATATCGCCTCTTTACAAGAATAACGTGATATTTTTGAAACCACAACTTTACAGGAGAGCAATTTTAAACATTTAAGCGTTGATAAATTCTAAAATATTAACAATTTTACTGTCGGAAAACAATTAAATTGTTGCGGGAATTAATGTGTTTTCTGAAAATTAGCAAAAAAAACTCACTCAATATGAAATAAGTGAAAAAACTGATAAAAAAAAAACACAGACACACATGTCACGTTTTTAATGAAAATAAGTCACAAAATGCTTGTAACATATTGATATATCACATTGAAGATGTTAAATTTAGGCGTAAGGCTGTGTGATAAGTTTAGTAAAACACACTATCAAAATAAAGATCTTGTATTTAAAAATACAAATTTACGAAAACAACTGCTTACTTACACCACGAAATTAGTTTAAGGCACAATAATCAACTAAAGATCAATCAATCACATAGTACTTAGTACTCGCTTTAATTAAAATTATAAGGTAACTAAAAATGACTTTCATACAAATAAAAAAATCAAAAAGTTAACTGTACATAAAGGTATCTAATAGTAAGTAATGTCTTCTAACACAATTATGGCCCCCAGTTTTATAGTACTTAGAAATTCAAAATAGGAACATTGCTATCACCCTTCATAAACATAGAATCACAAATTCTCTTAATACTAATAAAAACACTATTATTTTATATATAGCAATTTAATATTTCAAAAAATATAATTCAAAAAATCTTTGTACTTAATCAGTCTTATTACAACGATTCGTAAAATGGCTTGTGGTATCTAGGAATGAGGTTTTTATTGACTAAATCCATGAGATCAGCTTTTTTTTCTTTCTGCTAGTCCAGGTTTTTGAAGATAGGCCTTTTGCAAATCTAAAATAATGCTTTGGCTATTATGATTTCTCTTTTTTTTACCCCTATTCTTGAATAATTCGTCAGCGTATGATTCTTTGAAAAATATGGCATCGGGATCAGAGCTTTGAACTTTTACCATCTTCAGTCCAGCCAGTTTCACAGTATTATTGTCTTCATCATTCATTATTGCGAAGTTCATTTGAGTGCATATACTTTTCCAATGAAAAAAATCATCGAAGCACATTTCATTAACATGAAATGGCTCGCTTTTTTTCCGTGCCGCCTTATAGCCACGATAAATGCGTCAGGTGTATACATTGGTCCTGATCTCAATTGCCTTTTAACTTCTCTCTCTATTTGAGAGTGAGCTGAATCGCCCTCGTTCTGCATATGTCCTTTAACGAGGTATTTGTATGTAATTGATCTGAGATTTGGCAGAGTTTTGACTGCGTAACTGTACATTGAGATCATAAACTTATTTTTTTGCTGTCCGGCACAATTGTCTGAATAAAAGACAACATCGAGGTCTTCAGCCGTTGCGGAAATTTTCTTCAGGTATTTGTTAACACAGGTAGCTATTTCGTTGATACATCTATTGGCGTTAGAGACTCATCCCATACATAACTCTCACTCTGAGACGTCTCCTTTGGGGCATTGGAACACTGCTTGAAGATCATAGACCGCTACTAAAATATTTTTGTTGTTCTTATCTTTTTCTTTTTCAATGCGTTTTTTTCGTTACTTACGTTTTCAATCGCAGAAGACTCCCTGTTCTCTATGACACCGAGATCGTTGAATACCATAGCATGTTCGTTTGTAGACGAAAGTGGTTCCTCGTAGTTTTCAATGTTTATTGAAACCATATTAGATGTTACCAAATTTTGATCATCAGAAATGTTATTATAGTTGGTAGTGATATTTTGTTCCACGTCAGTATCAGAAGAATACTCAGCACGTTTTGTTGGTTGGGCTTCATAATCAGGATTCTTTACCGAGTCGTCGCTGTCTGTAACGTTATAAATGCAATCAATTTCTTGAAGTGTAATGGTGTGGTATTGGTTTGATCAATTACCCTCGAATTTTGTGAGAATTATTTACTCCTAACATCTAAACTTCTGTTTAGATGTTAGGTTAGGTTAGTAAATGATTTATATCCCTCTGCATTTTAATTAACTTACCTTGATATATAGATGGGCCACTGCTTGAAGAACTGCTAGAACTTGGAGAACTGCTAGAACTAGAGGAACCGCTGCTAATAGTCGAATTACTACGAGGTCGGATGGAATCTACTGCGATGTCTTTGTCTAAAAAGAGGATTCAAATAATGAAATTATAGGAACATAACTATTATTATTACTATATATAGTATACTATTATTATTATATTATATAACTAGAAAAAAAAATCAGTACAAGTAAAAAAATACCTTCTGTTGATGTCTGCAATGTATTAGTCGAGCTTTTGGCATATTCATTCTCGTCTTGTGTTAAAATATCGATCTGAGAGTTTGAATCACTTAGTTGTTTACTTAAATTATTTTTAACACCAGTAGCTAATTGAACTAACATCCTAGATCGGGATGCCATCTGAAAAACAAATTCGTAAAAGTTACTTTATTTTAGCATGTATAATGTAACATTTTAGCATAATATAAACGATAACTTAAAGGTTTTCAAAAATAACGATGTGAAATAAAATAACCCATAGTATTTGAAAACGATTCATCAGCAACATGGGTACATTCTAAGATATCACATAGAAAACTTGTAACTTTTTCATCAATAATGTGGCAATATTCATTATCTCATTCTCAATACTCACGAGTTTTACAACAAAAACGAGTTAAATAACTAATATCACATTATTCAAGTTAAAGTAAATAACAACAAGAAACATACCTTTGCACTAAACACGTGGTATACTCGTGATGCCACGTTTTTTGTGAATAGCAGGAACACTTCACTCGTTGCGCGTGCGGGGCAAACTAACACGTCGCGTTGTCGAAGTCGTGCGCCACACCAAAAGGGACAACGTGATAACGCCATTTGCCACGGTGGTGTCATCTCTTTCACTTATAGCTCCTCGAACATTCACTTTTAAAATGCCGCGTTTTTGTAGAAAATAAAATTCGACATCGCGGTTTTGAATATCAAATAATAAAAAAAAACGTTTTTATGAGATGTCACGTTGCTCTTGTAAAGAGGCGATATAGACAACTGTATGGTTTTATTTCCAAGGTGATTTTTTTTTCTTGTTTTTTAGATTTTCCAATGCAGATAATTGTTGTTCGCTGGGCACGCTAGTTGCCGGAATACTTAAAATAACGCAAGTTATCTTCGATAATACCAGAATGTGTGGCTTGACAGATTAAAAATTAGTTGATTAAAAAAGTATTGATAATCAAAAAAACGACAATTAGACAAGAAGACTCTATTCTTTTTGAAGTACTCAAATATTCCAAAGGAACTTAAGTTTTTTTGAAGAATTTGAGTTCCATAATAAAACCTCTATTCTATGAGTCGAGTCTTTTTGTATTAGGACTCTACGAAAGGACTCAAGACTCAGAACTCAGGACTCATTTGTGTTAGAGTCACAACACTACTCGCAACAGTGTACCATAAGACATAATGTTACAAAAGAACAAAATAAATTATCTAGGCTGTCTAGTTTTTAATTGCTACTACTACTACTAAATCTAAGGGTTTGGCGAAGATACAGATTTTTTACATTTAGCGACTGCCGTCAAACCTCAACTATCCGAAAGGAAAACCATACCTTTCTTCGGTAAGGTCACACATAATCTCTAGAACGTGCAGGTTTCCTCATACTGTTATACTTCATCATTGAGCAAGTGATAATTACAAATATGTACATAAAATACAAATTTAGAGGTACATGCCAAAATTCGAGACAGAGACCAGTTGAACAATAGGCCAGTTCTATATGAACTGGGCTATAATGCTGATCGATCCGTCACAGAAGACTCAGTTATATACATAAAGGCGAGAACAAATCGTCTATTACTAATTTTTACTACAATAATTAGCATACTTTTAAAACAGAAATATGTTCAAAGAATGATTCAGCCAATTCTGATAACTAGCAGAGTCATTCCAAATATATTAAGGCAGCTGATTGCCTGAATCGACTGAATTGATAAAGATGATTTGGTTTCGAAATTTCTCACAAATAATGAAAGGGTGTCGAAAGTGATGGTTTTTTCTTCACCTTATCGTACTATAAGATCTAATTGACGGATCTATAAATCAACAATAATAGCACTAATACAACAGGAATAGTATGCGGAGTACATTTTCTAAGAAATGAATAGCATAATGAGAAATGTCATAATATTTTTGGAACTACTACCGCAACTTTTATCTGCTAACTGTCAAAGATTGGTAGGCATTACTTAGGCTGATAAAATTTATGTTAATTAAATTAAAATTTTTGTATTAACGCCGCGCGGATTAGAATTTAGTTGCCATGTAATTAATTGATTTTAGACACGGCGTAACAAATGCTTACCATATTTATTTATGGGAATAAAATTAATATGATATTGGTGTTATTAATGTTGAGAAATGTTGATAAATAAGCTGCAAATGACAATATTCAATAGACAATATCCATGCTCTAATTATACAATCTACGCCAAGACGCTGAAACGAATCCTTTTGTTTTTGAACAGTAATAGCGTCCCTTAATCATACTATTATCAATCTATATCTTTACCTCAAAGCCATAGTACGATAGGAAAATTCGTATCTAAAAACATAATGACACGAAAGACAAAGTACTGTTTGTTCTTGTGATGTTTTTGACTTTGTCGCAATACGAACGACTAATTAAACAAGTAACTACGACATGAATTTTGTGTTATGCGTTTAAAAACAGTATGCAATATTATTTTTCACTCAGTTAACGTTTTTGATCATGTTCTCCAATATACAATCTTGGTAAGTGGTCGAGAGTAAGGTAAATTGATGTTGCAATATTTATTTCTTTTTACGGAGTCCTTCGTATATGAGGCAGCACGTTCAATTGGCATCAATTTCTGGGAATAGTTGTACCTTTATATCACGATGAAAGCACTGAACTGCATAAACTGTCACCGTCAACTGCTTGTATCGTGCGAACGGATGTAATATTTTCTACGAAAAATGTAGTTTGTCAACTTGCCGATATGAGTTGCCAGCAACGGGCTCCTTGTTATTATGTGTTGAAGGCAATTTTAATATTTCAGACTATTTTTATTCAGGACTGAATTTAATTTATTATATTGCTGAAATGAAACCTATTAGAAGTTGATACTACTTATTTGTGAAACCATATAAAATAAAATTATGTTCTTTTTTTATTTATGTAAATATGAGTTTATCTTTATAATATACATCGTAATAAAAAAATGTGCCTTTGAGTGTCTAATTGGAAGTAAATCACTAAGTAAATAAAGGGGTAGAAGTAAAAAATAAAGCTGTAGGCCACTAAAATAAATTCATTAATCATCATAAAAATTAATAAAGATATAAAGGAAATAGTGTAGTAATTTAATTAGTTATAATCGATGATAGCAAGAGAACCAATATATAAGAAATATATTATGGCCATGAATATGAATATCAAATCAGAGTGAAAGTGACGAAAACTAAATAAGAGAAATCTGTTCCAAGTAATAATATCATCAAGAGAATATTTTAGAGCCAATTTGAGTGATCCTTCATTACGCAATCCACAATTCCTAAAATTATAATTAAGTCTGAGAGACTTGATTTTATTTAGCTCTGCGATCAAATGTTAACTTCTTTGGATGAAACATCAGTAGTGGGATACTATTCAAATGTGGTTTCAAGGAGGGTTACTTATCTGGCGTTTAGGAGATTTTGCAATCTGAATTATTCATAACTTATCAAATTGTTTGGTAACAACTCGCAAATGTAGGTTCACTACAATGAAAGTCACAAATCGTGATGCAGGGTAGTCGAGTTTCACTTAACTTTATTTAGGAAGTAATGCATTTTCAGCTTTTTGTTGACTGATTATTTATTATTAATCTGATATTATCAATGCCTATAAGTAAAATTTTCAGACTCCTAAATTCTTCTGTTTGAATGCTTGAAAAGTTTTACGATAGTCATAGTTTTATACTGGAACTGCAATGAGCTCGTACATCGAATCTTTAGTGCTTGCTACTGGTTGCCAGAAGACCTAGCAGTAGCAGTAGTATCTAGTGAGTTAGCGACTATATAACTCGGCTTTGATTTTATTATTGTTACATTTTAGTCTCAAAGTTACGCAAATTAGATTTAAAACAAGTAAAATAAAATGTTAATAAACATAGATTTATCATATCGGGTGTGTAATAACAAATCCCTGAAGCAATAACGATTTGTTGCAAAGCTTCGACAATAAATCCATATTTTTCTCGGCCAGACTGGTGCTATAAATTTCATACCGGCATATACTATCGCCACGCGTACATACTCACACAAAACAATAAATTGTAAACGCCCAGCGCACTCTAGTCATATTCGTAAAGCAGATGAAAATCGTTTTAATCTGATCATTTGGTAATAAGGATTTTTTTGATAATTTGTTTTAATCATTATGTAGATTTTGTTTACTTAATAAGCAATCTTATCTACTTACACTACGTGATTACTCATAAACAGACAGACGTTATACATATAAACTAAAATATCAATGTCTAAGAGTATGGAGGACCTATAAATAAACATAATCGTGATTTTAATAGAATTTTTAGGGAACATTCATAATAACCCAGCGGGTAATTCTGTGAAATTTGGTAGCCATCGGATCACTCATGTGAGATCTCCCGTGCTGAGCTGGTGCAGGTCGCTAGTATTCTAGAAAATATAGGAACCTCCTCTCCCGTTATTTCCGATGTTAGCTATCTGAAAAATGTGAAAACATTAAAGTGATGTTGGCGCCGAAACACCTGTTAATAATAATAATAAGAGCCTCGACAGTACATCTTAAATAACATTATTTTAGATGAGGTCTTCATTGACGATATGGCCTAAGTACTCGTATTTAAATTGATAACACGGTTGAGTGGTACTCCACCGAGCATCACGGGTGGAACATATTATATTCATAACATTATACACTAGACCGTGCAACCCAGCATAAGTTTCGCATACACAAAGTAATTTCTTAAGTGCACTAACTGATCGGCTCAGCATCACCATGTCATCTGCGTAGCTAATATTATTAATCATCGTTCCACCAACAGAACATTCAACCAGTGTTGCTGAGCTCAACGATCAGTTCATTTACATAAATATTGAAAATTGTGGGCGAAGTCACTCCACTTTGCCTAATCCACATTCCAACTTGTACTTATTTGAAAGTAAATCAGACCACCTTACATAATTACTTTGATTGCTGTACCAATACTTAAAAACGTCTACTAACGCAATGGGTAAGCCAAGGCGTTCCATCTTGAGCCACAGTTTCCCGTAAGTCACCAGGTCGATAGCCTTGGATAAGTTCAGAAATGCAGCGTAAACCGGTGTCTCGCGATCCATATAGTACCAAACTATCTGCTTAAATACTAATAGAGCACTCTCCGTAGATAGTCCTCTTCTAAAGTCAAACTGGCCATCACGTAGATTTAAATATTTACTGAGGCATCGTTCAAGCAGACTGTCAAGTACCTTCCCAATTATAGTAGCAAGAGAAATGGGACGATAGGCTTATCAGCTATATCACCTGTTTTGTTTTTAATTGTTGGTACTATAATAGTCTTCATTAACTTTTAAGGCAAATACGAGTGCCGTATATAAAACGTATACAACATAGCAAGTACTCTACTTATGTGCATTCCTCCATTAATAAGATGTGATATGCTGAGGTTGTTTAATTTTAATGGCTCTTAAGAAAAATTTAAAAGTCTTTGATACCGAACCCTTAGTTACCGAGTCAAAATATTGGACTCTTTAAAAAATATATGGTATATTAGCAGTATTTTAATACTTGCAAGTAATATGATATAATTTTTCTTCTTCCTAGCGTTATCCTGTTTCAAACCAGACGATATCGAATCCTGTGCGACTGAGGTAGCTACGGCGATATTGGATGGCATGGAATGCTACATTCCCAGCCGCTTAGTGGCTGCTGCGGGAGCTAAAAAGCGACCGTGGTTTAATAGGCCTTGTAGAGAAGCCAGACTTCTCAAATAGGCTGCTTTCGAGGCTTGGACCACGGCGCGTGCTAATGGAAATCCTGATGTCTCTGTTTTGAAACGTAAACTCAACGCTGCCTCGAGGTCCAGTAAGAGGGTAATCGCCAGAGCAAAGTTTGATTTCGTCGGTAGAGTTGGCGAGTGGCTTGCAAGCCTTCCGTCTGGCAGCCGTGCTTTCTGGTCGCTGGCTAAAGCTGCCGAGGGAAACTTTTGTCAAGCCACCATTGCAAAAACCGGACGGCAGTCTGGCCTACAGTGCTAAAGAGAAAGCCGACTTACTGGGTAATCTCTTTGTCTCTCCAAAAAAAAAAAAACTCGACTTTGAATGACGGGGGAGCTTTACCACCTACCATCCCGAGGTGCAGTAGCTCAATGCCGGAAATCTCAATTACCCAGCGAGATGTCCGGCGGGCGTTGCTCTCCCTCGACATTCATAAGTCGAGTGGGCCAGATGGCATACCAGCAGTGGTGCTAAAGCAGTGTGCTCCTGAGTTGTGTTCTGTGCTAACGCGCCTTTTCGTACTTTCCTACTCCACTCGGCAAGTCCCGTCTTCGTGGAAGACCGCCAATGTGCACCAGGTGCCCAAAAAGGGCGATAGATCAGATCCGTCGAATTACAGGCCAATTGCCATAACCTCCCTTCTCTCCAAGGCGATGGAGCGTGTGATAAACACACGACTCCTAGCATACCTAGAAGATCACGACCTAATCAGCGACCGTCAATACGGCTTTCGCCACGGTCGTTCGACTGGTGATCTTCTAGTGTATCTTACACACCGCTGGGCTTCGGCGATTGAGAGTCAAGGTGAGGCATTGGCTGTTAGCCTAGATATGGCAAAGGCGTTCGATCGGGTCTGGCATCGGAGTCTTCTATCGAAGTTACTATCGTACGGGCTGCCCGAGGGTGTGTGCAAATGGATTGCCAGCTTCTTATCCAGCAGACATATAAAAGCCGTGATAGACGGTAGTTGCTCCGATAGCATGGATATTAATGCTGGCGTCCCACAGGGCTCTGTATTGTCCCTGACGCTGTTTCTGCTGCACATTAATGACATGTTGTCAATAGACAGCATTCATTGTTATGCGGACGACAGCACCGGGGACACTTATTATACAGGCCGTGCTAACATCCCTCGTTCCCTTGTGGAGGAAAGCCGCGATAAACTTGTGTCTGAAATGGAGGGTACATTGTCTAAAGTATCTGACTGGGGGCAATTGAACCTAGTCCAATTCAACCCTACCAAGACACAAGTTTGCTCGTTCATTCGCTAAGAAAACCCCGTTTGCTGTGGTTCCCCAATTCCAGAACACGCCGCTCGCAATTTTTTCATCTACTTTCCGAAAATGAAACCTCTCCCGGAGATATATTGGAGAAGAGGGATTGAAAAGGACATTGTATAGAGAGGTGAGAATATGAATGTTGCGACGTTGCCTTATAGGTAGCCAGTTAAGCTGCTGCCGAAACTGAGAGATATGGTCATATTACGAAGACCAAAAACATATCGAATTGCCTGATTTTGAAGTCTGTCTAATTTGTCTAGTAATTCTTCTGAAGGATCAAGAAAGGCTATGTCGGCATAGTCAATAAGGGGTAGGAGAAGGGAACGAGCCAGCATCGTTTTGGTCGCGACAGGAAGAAAGTTTTGAAGGCATCTCAACGAATGTAGCGGGGTGAAAGTTTTACGACTTATTTCATTGATGTGAGGTCCCCATGAGAGTGCCTGGTCCATGACAATTCCCAGGTTCCTTACCGTGGAGCAATAAGGTATTACTGTGTCACTGCAAACGACCTTAGGAAATGCACCAGATTGAAACAATGAAATAAAGTATGGACTACTTATTACTATACTTTGAGATTTCGCTGCGTTGATTTTTAAGCCAAAGTTTTCAGCCCATTCGATAATTGCTCGAAGGTCAGAATTAATAACATTAATAGCATTTGTGAAGTTTTGAAGAGAGGCAGCAGCATATATTTGTACGTCATCTGCATACAGATGAAACGAGGAGGATAGACATGACGTGATACCGTTGATGAAGATGGAGAAAAGGACAAGTGAAAGCACACCACACTGAGGGACCCCAGCCCTGACCTCGCACCAGTCGGACATACTTTCATTCAACTTTACCAATTGAAAACGATCAGAGAGATAAGATTGAAACCAAGAGAGAGAAGCAGATGAGAAATTTAGTTGACGAAGTGCCGCCAGCAAAATATTATGATCGACCATATTGAAAGCATTAGAGAAGTCAAGTAATACGAGAAGAGTCAGAAGTTTATTGTCAATATTTTTACGAATATCGTCGGTAATATTAACAAGTGTTGAAACGGTGCTATGACCGGTACGAAATCCAGATTGATGCTGACTCAGTAGATTATTTAGAGTAAGGTATCTAGAAAGTCGTTGATGCACAAAGTGCTCCAAGACTTTAGAAAGAAACGGTAGGATAGTAATAGGTCGAAAATCACCGAAGGAGGAAGGATTGAATTTTTTTGGGAGAGGAATCACATGGCCACGCTTCCACAATGCCGGGAATATGCCGGAAGACAAGAAGCAATTTATAATGTCGGCTATAATGGGTGCTATTACATTAGTAATTGGCTCAACCATAGACAGACCTATGTCATCACTACCCACTGACTTAGATTTGATGGAGCCAATGTATTTCATTACCTCATCCGCCGTAATTAGTCCAAGCTCAAAAGGATCGTGACTTAATACTTAAAAGTTCTTCGTAAGGCAAGTACCTAGCTACACGCTCTTATTGACCCACAGCGCGGCATACGGCATACTTTGTGTTTTTAAGATAATATATGTATTTATATTTAAAATTGTAGAATTGACAAAATTACTTGTTAGTTGTTTGCTATTTAGTTTGGTGCTATTTAGTTTTTGGATCATTAAGATTGTTTGTTTATTTGTAGAACTTTATTGCATAAATGTTTACATTCGTAAAATATAAGAATTTGATTTGCAAAGGCCTGATTATTCCTTTGAGGAATCTGTTCCAGCCAACCATTGCTTATGAGTTCCTGATTGGAATAATGTATGATGGTGGTAGATAAAAATATGTATAGGTATAAGGTTAACATATCGACAATATTGATGTTAATTTTTAAGAAAATGAAGATAGGAAGTTCAAGTAAATTTGTCTATGTACATATGCATATGCACACTCAAATCATATCAATCATATCATACGGGCATAAATACATTTATACACACTAATTGATAACAATAGAATACAAACAAATGCATTAATATAATTGAATAAAAATAATACATAATGTAAGCTCAATGTCTCGCAGAAGTACTGAAAAAGATTTTAAGATGTTTTTTGAAAGAACTTATAGTAGGCGAAGCTCTGATCTCGACATATTATTATTATAACGCCGTCACTAATATTTGCATTTCTATTTCCAAGAAACAACGGTGAATTGTCGATGTTTAAGAGGTTACAGTATTGATATATTTATTTCCACTTAGAATCAGAAGGTAAAATTGAGACCAGGGATAGCCCAGTGGATAAAGAACCCGCCTAGTGAACAACAGGTCCCCGGTACGAATCCTGCCGTATACTACTAAAGTCGTATTTTCCTTGCTCGGCGTTGAAGGAAAACATCTTGAAGAAACTAACACGTCCAAGAAATTATGTTTCGAAAGACGTGTGACCTTACCTAAGAGTGATTTGGGTTACGGAGGTCTAACGGCAGTCGCCCCATGGAAAAAGAGTCTTCTTCGCCAAATCCATAGGATTTGGTAGCGGACCCAGCCAATTCTAGTGCATTAGGAAACAGGATAACGAATAAGAAGAATCCGGAGCTAAAATTCATTTTGTGATATATACATGGTATTTGTGTCAATAATCAGTTATTTGTCATTTGTTTTTCTGTGAGCAGATAAATATGAAATTGCGCTTTATTTTCGAATAAGTTCTATGGTAGCACCGCCACAGACGCACTATATCTACGACGGGGATGGATCAGTAAACGTTACATTTTTAATTTCATTATTATGTGCTAGTATCAACAATGATAGTGAAAGTAGATGCATCTCACAACACATCGTAATTAGTAGTAACCTTTTTAGCAATAAAATAATTCATTTACACAAAAATTGGAAGCATTAAAAGGACATGTATCGGCATTGTTCGTTACAGATTCTTGAGACTTATACAAATGAAATGCAAATGATGGCGGACAGGCATGTTGTCAAACAACCGAGACGTACCATCTGCTCTACTCTTTCTACGATAATGCTTGTCCATATACACCATGAATGACGGTTAGTTACGACTGGAAACTCTTCGCATTCCACTCTACTCATCCAGCTCTAGTTTTCAAGATTTTGATACTTTTTAACAGGGAAAATATTAAATTTAATAAAGTATTAATCCGTTCCTACCTGTAGAATTTTAATACCTTCAGTATTCAGAGGCATCAATGGAATTTCATTAAAATGGTGATGCATTGCATGGACAATAACGGCCAATATTTCAATTAAATAAGTATATAATAGGTTTTTTAATGACATTTGAATAGTAACAGTTCTTTTGTACAGCATAACACAAGCTTTGGTTTTCGAGAAAAATAAAATATTTCGAATGCTAAAATCATGCAGTCTAAAGTTAGTTCTTCTTATTATTTACAACTGTTAGATGCGTCACGATAATATATATTTGTTGTAATATCTTCAATTCCGATTTATTAATATATTCTAATCGTAAAAGTAGAAAACGAATATTATTACCACGCAGCATTTGATAGTGAACTACGGTTACATTCTTTAGCTAATAAAATGGTATTTCGTGTTTTACACAAAGCCTTTGAGTTCGATTGAAACAGGTACCAACAATGTATAAGTACTATTAGCAGTAATATATAATATTTAGATCAAAGAAACTGGGTAAACCTATAAATATCCACCAGATTCACCAGACTCAGATACCATACAAGGTACACTTTTTATGTTTATCTTTTATTTTGTTTGCCACTCGACGAAAAAAGATTCGATCCTATTTACCTGCTCTTGCTTACCTGCTCGATAGTTAATTTGATTTTCTTTTTCATTGCCTGTTTGGTCGGCGTTCGGCAGTGTATCTTTACTCTATAAGTTCCTTCGGCTGTTTTTATTTATGGGCATTATTATAACCAGATAATTTTGTTTATTTGCAGGCGTGGTATTCGACCAGAATACTGAAGAAGTCCAAAATGCTTTCAAATTTGGAATCGTGCAGATTACGAACTTGAACAGGACTCGTATCGACACCCAGCTTTACGTGGACATCATTAATACCGCAGACGCGTTCAAACTCTCGAGACTCAGTAAGTTTTATCTGTTAATCTATATCTTAGAAAAGAAATCTCATGCTATCCACAACTTCTTTTATTTAACACTATTTAGGAGTGTATGTATGCATAACTTTACGCTGAATCCCTCGTGGAGTAGGCAGAGAGAACTGTGCGCCACATGACTCGATTTTTTTCGCTTCAATGTTAACATTAATTGTTCTTCTCACGCGGCCTCCTGATATCACCTTTTAATAAAACATGATTAATTTGGTTATGGTAGGTAAAACTTGGTTTTCTTTGGCTCCTACATCCTTCTGCTACTACTTCATCCTTATCTATCTATTTGGCTCATCATCCTTTCGCGTTGTATACTGTATATTTAGGAGCGGAGAATTACAAAATTTAGCTAAGAATGTTGGATCTACTCACTGAGGGTTTTGGTACAGTAAGTGAATTGCATATTATTAAACAATCCATTTAAATATAAAGTCATAATTATAATAACTCACTATGGCCCATCTGAGTTCATAACAAAAATGTTAATCATTTTTGTTTTAATCTTTATCTTTTATTTAAGACAAGCACTGACTTGTAAGTCAGAGGCACTGAATGCTGGTGCATGGGAAACATGGATCCGTTATATAAATATACTAGCTTTTACCCGCAGCATCGCTCGCATTGATATATATTTTGATATATATATTTTTAATGAAAAGTATCCTATTTTAATTCTGATATCTCCAAGAATATGTGTACAAAGTTTCATGATCGGTTCAGTAGTTTTCGCGTGAAAGCGTAACAAACAAACGGACATTCACATTTATAATATTAGTAGGATATACGCCACCTTTTGCCATTTTCTCTTTTAGAAGTTGATTTTCCAAAAACGTTGAAACAATTTGTTACGAATAGTGAAAATATAAATTTTCATCTCTCCAGCTGAATGGAGTACAGGGCCGCCACATAAACTTTAAACATTGCTTCTAGCTCCAAAACATATGTTTCAAAAACATAATTTCTTCCTGTCTAAAGTACAAATAACGGTTAAATATCATACTTCGTACAGTAGTTAAATTTTCGTAAAATTAAGTAAAACCATAAAATAAGTTACATCGTACAAGCCTTATTTATCTAAAACAGGCTTGTAATCTCCAGCTACGGGGAAACTTTCACGGTTACCGTACCGCATATTGATAAGACTTTTCAAGTCTGTAACGTAAACATAAAATGAAAATATAAGTAGTAATTACATATAAAGTCGATATTTAATTTCTTCTTCGATCGATTAAGAAAAGAAATTGAACAAAACTTAGTGAACAGATTTATTTTTTCAGAATTACGTAGAGCACATTAAAACAACCCATCTGGGTAAGTACCTCGCAGAAAACAGTAGACAAATGACGACCCCCCGGAGCGTTGTTATGTTCCTGCAAGTAAGTGAGAACACCAGTAAGCTCCTAAGAAGTTGCTGTGTTAGCAGCAGAGGTAACATCGCGCGAGTGATACTTACTGTGTAGCTAGCGCTCATAAGCTACGATGACCGTTTTACATCAGGTGGCCCGAACGCTTGTATGTCTCCCGATGTTGTACAAAAAAAAATATATATTTTTCGTCCTTTGAACTGAATTTAAATGAACATCACCTTTACACTCATAGGCACGAGACTATAGCTGCAATTGAATTGTAGACAGCATTAACGACTATTTTTCCAAAAATAGCATTTATTTTAGACAACAAGTAATGCAATAATGACTATGAAAGTGATGGCAGGCGAGAGGTTAACTTGACCGTGTTAACAACTGATGCAGAGTTCCTACTTTAACAAACTTTGCCAACTAAAAAATGTAGGTATGAATGTTTTATCGCACGCAAACTCATCAAATTATCCCTACCTGTGTCACTACTATATATGATCACTTTAGAGATCAGCTACAGTTTTTTCTGTAATAAATTTTGTGACAGACTACCAGAGAATTCATACATATATACACATCATCATGCCTGCCTCACATTGGAGTAGGCAAAGACTATGGAACACCAGGTGTACCGATCCAAACATACCCTCTCGCTTCTTCCACACTCATCAACCTCTTCGTCCATGCTCTTCGGTTTTGGGTGCTTTTGATTTGGCCCTTTTTCAACACATCACCAATTTGATCTATATGTGTGCATCGAGGGCGGCCCCTACCGAAATCACCGTTTACCACTGCCTGATACACTTCTTTCGTAACACTTTTGACATTCATTCTTTCTAAATGACCAAATCTCAGCATACCATTTTCAGTTTTTTTTACTATATCATCTTCCATTCCACAAAGTTCTCGTATCGTGCTATTTTTTACTCTATCAACCATTCTTACTCCACACGCGAGGGCGCAATGGCAAATAAAGATTTTTTATATACCATACCATACATACATTATTTCATGGGGAACATGGGTTTCACTGCCGTACATCAATGTTGGCTTGAATACAGTTTGAATGATAGCAAAGCGAGCTTTGCTCAATATATTATCGCTTGTTACCACAAAGTCCAACGCATCAAAGGTACGGTTTCCTGCTTTTACACTTCTTTTAATATCGCCCTCATATTTTCCATCTCTCGTAAACATAGGACCTGGGTAAACAATTTCATTCAATTTTTCCACTTTTTTATCTTCGATCTAGCAAACTGTAACACTTTCATACCTTTCAAACACCATCGCTATCGCCATCATTACATTAATTACATACCTTTCCTTTTAAATGCTTCATTCATTACAGTAAGCATTTGATGTAGTTCTGCCACCGAAGACATAAGGAGAACCTGATCATCAGCGTACAACAGGGTTCTAAATACTGATTCATTCATTTTTATTCTACAGTCATACTGTTTTAAGTCTGTCAAAGAACTGCCCATGAATAAGTCAAATAGCCAAGGGGATGCTTACACAGCCCTGCCTAACACCACATTTGATGCTGAACCAATCTGTACAGACCCCATTTACCCTGACACTGGCGCTCGAATCCTTATACAAGAACTAGAGTGCCCGTATCAAAGTACTATCTCGTCATACATGGAAAGCGTAGTCTAAAGTTCGTCACTTGGCCCTCAGTCATAAGCCTTTTCCAAGTCAATGAACGTGCAGAAAACCTTTTTGTGTTTTGCTTTCTCTATTATACACCTTAAGGAAAAGACTTGATCTACGCATGCCATCCCCTTTCGAAACCCCGCTTGCACATCCCAAATTTTCGATTCCGTTACAGACATCACTCTTTCAATCAGAATCTTTGAATACAATTTGCCTACAACACTCAGGAGGCTTATACCACGATAATTCTTGCATTCCTACTGTGATCTTTGTACAGGGGCACAATCACGGCCTTAACATAGCGGCACAATGTTTCACTGCCCTTTCAGTACTGTCACTTGAAACTTCTATTAGCTCTCATAGCTAACATATACCATGATTTCTTCTTTTGTGATATCATGTCTCTCACTCCAACATCGCACCATTCGTTCCTGATCTTCTTACCATACTTCTTCTTACTAACTCCACATATTTTTAACGCGATCTTTAAACTCCTTCCAAAATTCTTCTATATCAGTCCCCTCTTCATTAATCAGCTTTCCAAATCTTTCATTCAATATCTTCCTATACTCATCACATACATCTATACTACAAGATAGATACTACCAGAGAATCGCAATAACGGTAAATGAGGTACGAACCTGGTGTCCTTAGCCTGTACTTATAATTTAGAGACTATATCCTTTTTTATCGCCCTAGCTATACAAAATATAAACTACTACTAGCTGCTGCCCGCGGCTCCGCCCGCGTGGAGTCAAATAACGTAGCCTATGTGTTAATCCAGATCATAATTTATCTACGTGCCAAATTTCATTCAAATCCGTTCAGCCGTTTAAGCGTGAAAGAGCAACAAACATCCATCCATACATACAAACTTTCGCATTTATAATATTAGTAGGATTTACGAGTATGACGTCTATAAAAAACGATAAAAGTGAAAACTAAAAATGTGTTAATTACGTAATACGTAAGATTTATCTACGTTAGAAATTAAACACGTCGCATCATTTGGCAGAGGGAGCAGAAATCTCTTTCACTCTTTTGGGTGGTGTTACACTTTTCGTCGAGGCTAGGCCAATTTCCCCGACCGTTCCTAAAAAAGTTTCCGTTCAAGTAATGGTACATTGTTCACTGAGGGAAGAAAGTGACCGATTACTCACGAGGGAATCGCACTTGTGCCCACGTGATATACTACATCTACGCAGTGACAATACCCAAATTTCTTTAATTGAAGTTTATACTAAAACGATTTAAAACTTTATTGCGACACTTATGCCAGGTAGATGGATATTAATTTGGGATAATTGAGACAAAACAGAAGAGATTAACTGCCTGTAATATTGGATCTGCGGTCGTGTATGGTTTTAATTTCACAGCGGTTTGCCGATGTGGCCACCGGCGACGACACAGCCGCGCAACTTTTAACAAGTAATCGATGTTGCTATTTCATTATTTATTAGTATTTCCAGCTAAACCGGCGTTCGTGTTAGAAGGAACAGTAGCAGATGTTCTTATCAAATAATGATCAGTGTTAAAAAAAAATATATATAAATAGGCCGTTATTTCTTGTGGCACAGAACTTATTTTAATTTTTTCAATCACTTGCATCTTACATTTTTTAATTTTATATTGCAATAAAAAGCTGCTGTATATAGTATATTTATATCACTAAGGCGCAAATTCAGGTTTTATTGACAATATCATGAATTAAGTTCTATGCACGACTGTAAATACATGTATGTTTTTAATAATAATAAATAAATAATAATAAATGTAGAAAGTGATCGTTGAATTTTAGTTGTTGTGTTAAGTAGATTGAAAACAATCACATTTCGTAAACGGCCATGTCATATGTAGTCATTTCTATCGATTCGTGTGAACAAGACGTACCATTTATGAATAAATTCAAAATATTTCAAAAATATAATTCGCTCGGTGGCGCCGTGGTCAATAACGTGACTTTGACACATGCGCTCGTGGGGTTCGATTCCCACACAGGACAAATATTTATGTGCATGAACTCGTCTGTTTGTCTTGATCTGGGAGTTTTTAAGAGCGGTAGGGCGCATCAAAGCAGTACGTCTAGGGAAGTTCTTCCACCTCACAGAAAACCGTAGCCAAATAACAACTCCGTACAGGGTTGTTGTGTTCCTGCATGTGAGTGAGGTCACCAGTAAGCTAAGGAGTTGCTGTATTAATCCGCTACGGTATCCGCTTTACACCAGGTTAGCCGTATGTTTGTATACCTTCCGACGTTGTATAAAAAAAAATACTTAATTTGTATCTCGGTAAGGTTGTGATGGTAAGTTCATACAAAAATATTCAATGAGAAATATGATAATTTACACAAAAAGCTCAAAATACCGAGCGAATTTAGCCCAGATGTATGTATGTATGTATATCTTCACGCCTGGTTCCTTGCGGGGTAGGCAGAGAGAACTGAGTGCCATAAGGTGCGGTCCTTACACACTTCACTCGCTTCTTTCACATTCATAGCTCTTTTCATGCACATTTCATTTTTTTTAGGCCAGATACTAGTACATATTAAATTAAGTAAATCATAAGATAATTTATAAACGTTACCTTATACTACTACGAGTACTATACTACGAGTAGTATACAAATCACATTATTGTGTATATACTAGTACCCTTTCATTTCGGTCAATTCAAAATATCTCCTGGTAAACTCAGCTTGTCCCTTCCATAATATAGTGACTCATATAAAAATGGAGTTGCGATGATTAGTCATTTGAAATTCACCAGGATAACGTGTAGGGAATTCATATGAAATAAATTCAATTGCTTTTGATAACAAAGTCATCAATCTGCACATATATTTGGGATTTCGATCTCAAAAATCAACTTTGGAGAGATGCTAAGAAATAAACCATTACATTCATTGTGGGAATAGTTCACACATGTGAGAATAAAACCGTAATCCGACTACAATTCTAAACATATGAGAAGGGATTTATACAAAAAAATAAAGAATATTTTTTCCAACGTAGTGGTGTGCTGGTATTCAAATTAGAGGGTCTATTGTTAAAACTTTTCTACTGTTTTGAGGACGAGGCTTGCACAGTCGCTAAAGTCGTAAAAATTTGGAAGTTGTAATCTATTACGTTAGAATGTGGAAGTATGGGTAAATTCTTATAGTACATTGTTTGTTTTCATGAGCCTGTGGACTGCTTTGCAAACGTTAAGGGATATATAACCAGAACTCACCGCGTACATCAAATCCTGCTATTTTAGCCTCAATATATTGTAAGGATAAAAAGGAGAAGATAAAATTTACAAATATGTTTTGGCAGCCGGCAAAATTAATTAAATACATTAAAAAAAGATATCGCCGATGATTTCTTCGTGACGACTAGGAGCGTTTCGAGTTAATCAAGCAATGACCTAGGGTACAGCTGGAAGCTCCGGCAAGATAGAAAAGTAGGATTACTCATGATCCACGATAGCGACTGCGCAGGTAAGGCGGTTATAATATGATAAACAAGAATGTAATAGACAGAAGAGTTATTGAGATAGACGTATTAAGTTTCGGTCACAATATCTATCTATAACTTCACGCCAAATCCCTTGCGGGGTAGGCAGAGAACCGAGCGCCACGTGACTCGATCCTTACATATCTCACTCGCTTCTTTAACATTCATTGCTCTTCTCATGCGCGCTCGCCAGTTTCTAGGGCTGCTGACATCACCTTCTGATAGAACACGACCAATTTGGTCATGGTAGGTAAATCTTGGCCTTCTCCGGCTCTTACATCCTTCCACTTTTGCATTGTATATCTGCTTCGTCATTCTTTCATCTTGCATTGCCTCTCTTGCCTCTTCTTATTTTAACACCGACGCTCTCTTTCAGACCAACTCTGTTTCTAACATCATCGTTGCGAATACGGTCTACAAGCCTTACGCCACAAATTATGCGCAGCACTCGCATTTCGACCGTGTTTATTCTACTTTCATGCTCTTTCTGCCATACCCAGCTCTCTGCATTGTGTACAGCGAGTTGTGCCTTTTGGCTCAGGTTTTTACTGCCAAGAAGTTTTCCCAACGCTCCATTCATACTATATCGGTCACAATATGTTTGCTAATCTTATCTTCTCGTGCGCCCATAATCTTAAAATATAAAAATATAGTAGTTATGAATAATACGTATTATATGTTTACTTCGTCGGAAGCTTAGTCAGGTCAGGTAAGAAATTCCAGTTGGCAATCTACAAAACAAGTGATAGTAGGCAGCTTCCGTGGCGATACTCACATTGCCTCGGAAACCCATATTCGAAATGGATTCGATAAGCTTTCACTCAGATTTCATACATTGTGACCGATAACATTTCGATGCCGATTCGAATATGGCTTTCTGGGGCAACGTGAATATCCCTATAGGTTCTAGGTAACTAGCACTGTTATTTTAATTTATGTAAATATATTCTAAATTAAACTAATTACGTAGTCTAATGTATAGCGTGATCCTTGATACGGGAGTTGACTCCACTCGTACTTGATGTTCTTGCCACGTTCATAGAATCACCCACAAATCAGTAAACTCGTCAATTATATAACAATTTAATTATATTTTTTTAAAACGTTGGCGGCCATTTTGGCCATGTTCCTTAAGAAATATGATATTGGTTTTTAAGACATTCCTATTCTACTTTTTAATTTACTTTTCGAATCTAAAACAAAAAAAATTTTTTTAGTAGTTTTTAGTCGGCCATTTTGACCACGTTCCTTAAGAGATAAGAGGTTGGTTTTTTAGACATTCCTATTCTACTTATTTATGCTGAATCCGAATCTGAAGAAAAAATGACAGACAAACATATAGATTTCATATAGGAACGGTGTTCCGGAAAAGAGGAATTAGGAGTACATGAGAAGAGCAATGGATGTTAAAAAAACGATGTGTGTAAGGATCGACTCATGTGGCGCTCGGTACACTCTGCTCTGCAAGGGATTTAGCGTAAAGTTATAGATAGATATATTATTATTATATAAGGCTTGCCGTTTGTACGACATCTGAATTTAAAATAACAAGATTTCTTGTTGTAGGTAATCAACAACAAAATTTTATTTCTTATATTTTTACAACAGTGGTTCCGCAGCGAAGAGTTGATGAAAAAGAATCTTGCATTTAGTTATATTTAATTTTATTTTGATTCACGGATATTGTCCCGGTCATTAGATAGGCGTGCGCGGGGATAAGGATCCAACGCATAGAGGCCCTTAGGAAAGACTGTATGTAATGTTTTACACATATAATAATATTATTACTACTTTAATATTAATATTATTATTACTTTACATTTAATATAATTATATTTAATATTATTTATATCTTTTAGTCTTAAATTGCATTAATCTGCATAGAAAAAAAATATGTTTTGCTCATATCTTCCGAACTGCATTGTCATCAGTATTTGCCGCTTAACTACAATATTATGCAGAATTTCAAAATTCTGGCACATTTCCGAGGACTAGATTAGTAAAGAAATTGGTTGTCTGTAAAGTCGGTTTACGGACGATAATTTTACGTGATAACGTCATAAGAAAACATTCAACAGTTGACAAAACAGTTCACGTGTAAGTTGTGCTGTCGCAGACAGCTATCTCTCTTCTACTCGGATGCATCGGCCGATGGAGTGGACGAAAGATAGATGCGTCACAAGCCGAACGCTTAGGCTGATCGTACCTCTCTATCGCTTGCTTCGCGCTCTCGCTTGCACGCTCGGCTCAGGCGGAACGTGACACTTTCGTGTGTGCAGCCGGCGTTCATCGATTTCTAAGACGTTATTACGTCCAAAATATTTGAACTTTGTAAGACTACTGGCTGTAGCCAACTTTGTCGGACCTCTTATTTCTTTACTTACGAAGATCTAAAATAATAAAAGAATATAGTCATAATCTTTAATTACTGTCACTGAGTACTAAATAATATCATGACGATAAAAATTTATTTATGTGTATTTGCTGCTGAATTAGCGCATCATGCATTTTCACGCTACCAATAGTATCAGAATGTTAAAGATTGATGAGCTGATTTTAATGAACAGATCACTGCACTCTCTGACTAAGCGTTAATTTTACGATTAGATTAGATGGGTAATGGTCCAATGATAGACAACTGATTTCGCATGAATATTATGTATGTGATTCGTTTAGATCATTAGTTCCTTCAAAATGCCGTTGTTCTAACTTTGAGGGATAAACGTCGGCACCTCTTTCATATTTGATCTTTTGGTTTATCTAAGATAATAATTATCCCAAGACCAAGACTAACCTACCATGACCAAATTGGTCGTGTTTTATCAGAAAAATGAGGATCCTAGGAACCAGCCATGCATGAAAAGAGCTATGAATGTTAAAGAAGCGAGTGAAGTGTGTAAGGACCACGTCTTATAGCGCTCGGTTCTCTCTGTCGACCCCGAAAGGGACATGACGTGAAAATATATACATAATTATCCCTTATTGATATTACAGATTCGCTTTGCCTGATCACAATTTCATTTTTATTCTGCTGCGTGGAACATGGGAGGTGCATTCGAATTTTCGAAATATTTCTATTACAATGGATTCTTTCTTTGTATCAAAGTACAGTTGCACTTTTTGAAATCAAGAAAAAATGACGCATACAGACAGTAAAAGAATATGATTTGATTAATTTTAATCCACCGCACCAAAGCCATGTTTCTGTGTTATCAGAACTAACAGGGACTACCAACAAAATAACATTGAATAGTTGAACCGTTCATTGCAGTTCCGGATTAAAAGTTTATTCGCCTTGGAACTTCGAACGAATTTAATGAGAAGATTGGTTAATTATACACGTATATATCCAAAAACATGGATAATGCTACTAGCTATATAGTAGAAGTACGATGAAGAGATACTATGCAACGTCTCAACGCCCACGTAGTGCAATAATATAAAGTTTCTTGATCATTAAACAGGTTAACGGAAGTCGCAGATGAACAGATTGCGTCTTACAATATACATGACGTAGTAATTTGACTTTTTGCAACTATATCTGAACAGTGTAACTTGAAGGAAATTCAGCATTTCATTACACGCTTGATTCCATATAAACTCTCAGTCTCGAAAATTACTACTCGTATCATCACTTTCAACTATTTTTTATTCACTCACCGATCTCTCTTATCTACTATTGTATGATCAGAAAGCCGTCTATCCAGTTTTTGTGTAATTATGTGTATCAATTAACTTTTTATCAATTATTATTATTTAACTAATTTCCATATGAAGAGGAGAGGGTGACACCATTTTTTGATGATTTTCTCCATGTACTTAGATGAGCACTTACACGGCTTACATTTTTTGAGTAAAATCTTATTGTATTACCTAACCAAGAGTATTGAGACCTTTAATCTCGTTGTATCGATTGTGTATTGAATCGATTATACAAAGTATTGTCGACCAGAGATGATATTCATTATAACCCTTAGAGCTTCCGTCTACAACACTACAGTAGGTCATCAACGTCTCAAACTGAAATTACAAAGACCGCGTATTGTGTGATTAAACAATGGTTTTCTTCCGTGATCAAATGTTGTGGAATGTATTCCCTGCCGGGGTCTTTCCCAATTGACATCAGCAAGAGGGTCTTTAAAATGGCCGCTAATAGTTTTCTGTATGGACGTCCCTAGTTTCTATACTAACTGTATACTATCAGTCAGGTTGTACTCTAGTTAATAGTATTATACGTGGTATTTGCAGTGAATAAAAAACAGTAACAAGTAATAAGTTGTACAAATTCACCGCAAATCTCCAAAGCATTTTATTCAGCCTACCGTAACGTGCCCAAATAAAAAACCTTACCGCCTTTGCATCTAAATAAGACTGGTGACAAGGACTTTGCAAAGTAGAATCTTAATTTCTTGACCTCACGTCTGGTAAAAGGAAATCTCATAACTATCCTTTCACAGAGTCTTTTGATTAAAAATAAAGTTAATAATTTATGCCCCTGGTGTTACCTCTTTATCTTTAGTTCATGATAAAAAATGAGTTTATCTTTTTTAAGTATAATGAGATAAACTGATTAACCTCAATGGAATAGTTAGTAGTAACTAGGATTAGTTTTTACTGAAGATTTTAACAGAATCAAAGGAAATGCATATTGCGCCACTACAGTCTTTATTAATTGGGGTTCTTTGCATTGATTTTGGATTCGTGAATGTCTCACCTCTCAACAGAGCTCTTTACTATTGGGTCAAGATTCCATCGAAAACATTGCGACACTCATCTCCATAGGCGAGTGATACAGCAGCAGTTCAGGAATATTACTGATGGCGGATATGGTACTATGATAGTTTGGGGTGTGGTTAGATTTGAAGAGCACTCATCATTATTTCGGGCGGTAGAGTGCTTAAGATTACATTGATATTTAAAGTTAAGTTCCATGCTTACGTTTCTCACCTGTCACTCATAAAATTGCTTAAAATGATTAGAGGAACAATATTATGTTTCTTCCTAATTTATGAAATACTAGGTTTTAGCCCCGCGGCTTCGCTTGCATTGATATTTTTTTTTTGATAAAAATTATGTTACTTTTGATACCTCCAAGAATATGTGTACAAAGTTTCATGATGATCGGTTGAGTAGCTTTCACGTGAAAGCGTAACAAACAAACGGACATTCACATTTATAATATTACTAGCTGCTGCCCGCAGCTCCGCCCGCGTGGATTCAAATAACATAGCCTATGTGTTAATCCAGATCATAATCTATCTACGTGCCAAATATCATTCAAATCCGTTCAGCCGTTTAAGCGTGAAACAGCAACAAACATTCATCCATACATACAAACTTTCGCATTTATAATATTAGTAGGATAGTAAGATTATTAGGTGTAAAATGATTTTCATGGCAAATTATTCATTTAGGACCATTAATGACCACTAAAAATGATTTATTTGCTAAACTTTAGAAATAAATTGCATTTCCATTTTAGACAATAAAACAAAGTAGTGTTTAAAAAGTAACAAAAGCGACCAAGACTTTTAATGATTTCTGAAGAGCTGTATGTACCTACCATTTTTTCTGTACGTATTGTACATCATGTAGCATACTGTTGTCTACTATTATTATTTAAGATTTTCACTGATAAATTTAAAAAGGAACAGAGCTTCAATCTAACTTACTATGGGATTCCCAATACAGCGGGATTCTTTAAATATGAATATTGCAAAATAACCTTGCCAAAGAAGGCCTGTAAACTGACTGTAGTAAATAACACAACTTTTTGCTGAGGCAAATGTTATACATCTTTCCTTGAAATGCCATTATGTGAGTTAGAAGTTACGCATGAAGGATTCAAACAACGATTAGTATCTGATTTGAAGTTATTGTAATTCACCTACAAGTCCAAATTTAGATTGATGACTTTTTATTTAAGTGGTCCATACATGAAATGATAATATTGTTCCTAAATCTTATACTTTATTTCCCTTCTTGAATATGTATTTGGTTTAAAAGTGTTGATGAAAATGAGAGCGCTAGCATTTTTTAATGCCCGAAGTTATGTTTTCCTAAAGTCTACTTGAAAGCAATTGCATGTTCGAAAAGAGTTTCGTACTTACTTCGTAAGGATGAGCTTTAATACGTGGGGTTGAAATAGGCCTTCGCACGGGATTCTAATGTCGTCTCCAAGATCAATATTTAATATATTTTCAGCCCTTCGGCTGTATACGAACGAGCCGGGGTTACGCGGACTAATTTTTACGGTTTAGTATTCAAAGGTCTTCCAAAGTGGCTAACGTGGCGATTATGAAACCTGTGTTCCCATTATCCCTTTCGCAAATATATCTGTTCCACGTTAAGGTTATGTCTTCCGTACCGTTTGGGTTGAAATTTTCACAAAATATGTAATATTCTGGCGGGTCTAATCACAATATAAAAATAGTGAATAATCTAGCCGACTTTCTTGTGGCGTGTGGCGTGTGGGCGTACTGAATTTGATATTTTGACTATTACAAATAAACTAGAAGACATATATTTATAAAGTACTGGAGTTAAAGTAATGGATTCAAGCCAGTGAAAGTTATGATTACGACTATTAAATCTGTTAGTTTTTTTTTAGTACCAAAAATAAAGACTGATTCAATTTAAATTTTCAATTATTTTTTACTATCTGTCATCACATTTGGTAGAAATAGTTTTAATATTCTCCTAAATCTCATCAAACTCTAGATGGATTATATAAGTTATCGCCAAAAAATGTACTATGTAAGGTATAATAAAATGAAATCGATAAAGTTTACGGGATCTAAGTATAAGGTTTAATTTCTTATGTTTCTTGTAATATGTACATTTATAAAAAACAAGAATTCTAGTCTATATAGACGTAAGTTTTAAGTACTTAATATACACTAGGTTGCAGTTACATATCTAATAAATCAACGTTGTTTACTAGGTTGATTTAAAAAAAATAAAAAGTATTTTTGTGATTTCTATTGTTAATTAATTAAATCTAAACATAAATAACACCGAAGTCAAAGTTGTTCCTCGATTCAGCGATGGCATCGCTGTCGTGTTCATGTACTAGGGGTTTAGCTCACCACATACGAGAATCTAACGGCGCCAAGTCAGATAATGTGACTGAGCTTCTGCGACCTATCTGCACTAAACGCCTTTCTAAGACACAACGAGATAAGTTGGCTGGAGCTCTTGACGCGACGAACGTGAAATGAGTGAGATGCAATACTTCACTCTGTAGTCTTTATGTTCAATCGCAGTCGAAATTTTCCGAACTCTCGATGCTGTAGCAAAACCACGAGTACAGTCGACACTCCGTAAGTGCTCCTAATGTACATGCTGAGCATGCCATTCGGAACTCTGCCACAACACTTGAAGAGTTACAATCCGTCTGGGGTAAGTATCTCCACTTTACAGACCCAGCTCTCTCTCTCTCTCTCTCTCTCTCTCGCTCACTTTACAACACCAGTCATTTTTTTTATATACATCGTCGGGAGGAATCCATGTAGGTACATGGGTCTCCAAATATAATGTGGTTACCGTTGCTTATGAACGCTTGCAATACAGGAAGTACCGCTTACGCTTTGTCGCTCCTGCTACTATCACAGCAATTTCTTAGGAGCTTACTGGTAACCCTACCCACTCGCAGGAACAAAACAACTCTCTAGGGTATTGTTATTTGGTTACTGTTTTCTGTGAAGTGGAGGTAATTCTCAAATCAGCATACACAACAACTCCTTGGGAGCTCACTGGTAACCTCACTCACACACAGGAACACAACAACCCTCTAGCAAGTTGTTATTTGACTGCGGGTTTCTGTGAGGTGGAGGTACTTCCCCAGACGGGATGACTTGATGTGCCCTACCTCTCTTAAACTTACCCTACCTCTCTAAAATTAACCGCAGAATAACAGTGACTGAAACTATCCATTAAAGTGATAACAAATCTTGTTGGTAAAGGATATCTCGATACCAGACAAGTATACATACTAAAGTAATCTTTTGTCTCCTGTGGGACTTAAAATCGAGTTCTCTCCAAGGCGATGATTTTTTCACGGGGCTTCATTTAAAATTGCGGCTGAAACAAAAAAGGTTGGCATCGTGATTCTTACATAGACCTGTTTTAGGACGACTATTGAATGGATTCGAATGAGATGTTCTTGTGTCCTTTTAGAGGTGTTTTGCTTCGATATAATGCTTGATTCTCATAGAATGGACAGGATGGTGATGGTACAAAACGTACAATGCGATGGATAAATAAACTCAATTTAAGTAAATCAACTCAAGTAAGTTCATTTACATCATATTTTTGTAAATGCAAGAAACATGAGATTCGAGAGAAGAGCTATGAATGTTAAAAAATCGGTCAAGTGCGAGTGGGACTCGCGCACGAAGGGTTCCGTACCATTATCTATAAAAAGGCAAAAATCACGTTTGTTGTATGGGAGCCCCTTTAAATATTTCTTTTATTCTATTTTTTAGTATTTGTTGTTATAGCGGCAATAGAAATACATCATCTGTGAAAATTTCAACTGTCTAACTATCACGGTTCATGAGATACAGGTGACAGACGGACGGACGGACGGACAGCGGAGCCTCAGTAATAGGGTTCCGTTTTACCCTTTAGGTACGGAACCCTAAAAAGCGAGTGAGGTGTCCTAGGATCGATTTACGTGGCATTCGGTTCTCTCTAACTACCTCGCAAGGATTTGGCGGTTAGTTAGGTAAGGAGTTTATAGATAGATAGAAACCTTTAGGGTTATCCTAGAAATTGATTTATATAAGTTGAAATTAAATGTTTAAATATAGACCTAGGCGGACGTTTCGAGATCAAATCAGGAACGTCCTGAAAAAAGGCCAGGTCAAGAGTACCCTAAATCCAAGAGCATGTATGAAGAGAATAATGAGAGTGGACGAAGCGAAACAAGTATGTAAGGATCGTAGCAAGTGGAAAGAAGTGGTCTCTGCCTACCCCTACGGGATAGAGGCGTGATTATATGTATGTATAAATTAAATGTTTAAACCTCCAAACTAGTATTGGATTAGTATAATCGGTGGCTGATTGTTAAACTAAGTGTTACTAATGAAACAAATATACGCCCATCCTTATATTAAGCAGTCAATGGATTCGTACATAAACACCCCCTTTACTACCTTCATACCTTCTTCATCTTGATAATACCTTTTATTTAATGAGCCCATTGGTGGAGTGATTAGCAATGTTACTTTACCACCAAGGCTCGTGGGTTCGATTTCCAAACAAATCAAGCATTTTTGTGCATGAACAGGTCCGTTTGTCTTGATCTGGGTGTTTTTAAGAGAGGTAGGGCGCATCAAACCAGCCCAACTGGTGAAGTACCCCCGTCTTACATAAAACAACACTCAAATAACAACTCCCTGGACCATTGTTGTATTCCTGTGAGTGAGTGAACTCAGAAGTAAGCTCCAAATACGTCGCTGTGACAGCAGTAGGGCAACACCGCGCGAGCGATACTTCGGCTACGATAACCACTTTACATCAGGTGGGTCATGTGCTTGTATGTCTCTCAAGCCGTCACGCACTATTATGAATATATATATTAAGGCATTATTGTGACAATAAGATAAATATATTGATTTTATCAAAAAAACTCTACCCTTTTACATTATTTTACTCTATATTTTTTATTTGTTTTTGACTTTATTTATTAAAAATTTGAATATTCACTAAGATTTTTCACATCTGCTGGGCATCCCGTGACTGCCACCCTTTTTTTTTCAATTTAGAAGGCAGAATAAATAATACATGGAACTATTAAAGCTAGTGCGTACACTTTTCGTCGCAATAAAAAAAAATCGTGTAATAGTAAATATTCTTGCATCGTAATCGATACTGCGTTGCCAGAAATCGTAAAAGTTTTTTTGTCACTGGTATGTTTTTATTGTCACCATCCAATGAGAATCAAGCCTAACTCGAGTGATGGCAACGACATTCCATAGTACCACCAGCCCTGATCAAAACACGTCTGAGACTAATGACAATGATGCGAATTTTTATGGCAGTTTTCGTTCTTCAGGGACTACTATTTGTTCACGGATATCCGTTGAATTTTCACTCTTAAAGCAGCTATAAAAAGTTAAAATGTCCAAACTGTGTAGCTACAAAAGTGATTTTATGACTTTTGCTTTTTTCTTTAGGCATTTTGGTTGAAATTGTAGGACAACATAACATATAGCATGTCTGTGGACGAAAGCTCTAATATAATGAACTACAATGTATAATGCAATTGTACAAACTTACTTTGTTTTTTAGCCTAATAAAATAGATATGGGCTAATAGAATATGTCGTCTTCATAATAGTACGGATTTTTTATTACTTTAGTATTATTCTTTAGTCCTAAAGGCATAATCAAATGATTTCAACTAATCTCGAAACTCCCCCGTTTGCGATCGATAGTACGATTTAAGCTAACCCTTAGTAATCAATACATTTTCGCGTATGTTGTGATATTTTTAATATTTTTTTTAGAGTAAGATGGTAAGCAAGTGCACGACCTGCACGATGGTAAGAAGTTACCGTAGCCAATGGACATTCGCAACACCAGCGGTGTCAAATTCAGCAAAAATACAAATTATTTTGAATTACTACGGCTAATAATGTGTTCCAGCCTATTGCAGTATAATAACTTCAAAGAAACTTGTGAAATTACCGTACTCACACGGAAGCGCGCTTTTACCTACTATTTTATCTCTCAACGGAGAGATAACTCTCTCTCTAAAGATAGAAATAGATATCGGTGATTAATTTCAACTTCAAGCAATAAACTCTTTCACCGTGAATCATTTTTGTAACTAGCAGGACTGCGTGCACATACACATCTGTTTTCACATCTACATTTAGGGTTAATAACTAAAAAGACTATCCCACATCTTCAGTGTCTCTTGTTTAAGACAAGGGGACCTTGGTCCCTTGATACCACTCAAGTTACGCGTCACATGTAGCACTGCGCGCGTAAATTTAAGTGAAGGAAAACTTTTATAGTCTAAGGTCACGACTTTCCAAGCACAAGACTTACAATTGACCGTGTGTTTTAATTTTCCAAATATGTTTTATATGACTTATATATATTACATATTTATGTATATGTGACGTGTGTAAGGAGCGAGTCATGTGGCGCTCGGTTCTTTCGGTCTACCCCGCAAGAGATTAGGCGTGAACTTATAGGTAGATACATAGATATAATATGTTCATTATCTCAATATTGTATATTAGATGCTTACAATGAGGCATAATATGATGATTCTAATATCAGATGGTCTTAAATGAATAATAAATGCGCAGTTAAGAAATGATTACTTAGTAGAAATATTTTTATTACATAAAAACATTTCCATTAAACGACATGCTATTAATTACTATCATATTTGCTAAATATAAAACTCGTTGATTTGGAATATTGCTCTCAATAAATTGTTGAAATTATATAACTTTGCTGGAACAAATAGTTCAATACCATTTTCTTCCAATATTTTAAATGGATAAATTAAATCTCGGCGAGTGATATTTGTCATAATCCATTATAACATTATTTAACAGTTCTTCGGTAGAATAAATCTTTTTAACAATTATGAATTATTATTGAAAATTAGTTTTGTATTTTGTATATCAATAGTTACATTTTGTCAACGGCTCCGCCCTAGCGGGGTTTTGCAAGTTTTATGTAACAGTAACTCTAAATATAAAATAATTGATTTTGATATATTTGAAAAGACTATTTAGCCTTAATAAGCGAAGAAGTTTTCAAAAACAGATCAGTAGTTTCAAAGACTATCCTCGACATCCAAACAAACAAACATTGCTTGTTAAAAATATTAGCTTTAATATATATACGATAATCAGGTTGGTACATGTATAGGTGACACCTATTTGTGTGATACCCAGTACATATTAGATAGAGCAGATGCGGCGTTATGAAACTTTTAGCGCTTTAAACATTTATCTTTCTAACCGGCTGCCATTCATCGGCGACTTTATTGTCGGCGCGTTAGCGTTCGACATCATCTCATTGCAAGTCAATAAAGATTGCCGTAAGTTGGCGGCTATCAGCCGGATGTGGTGTTTTTAAATTAATCTAGAATAATTCATTAGTCTAGCTTCAAGAGACGTGCAAGTTACGTATATTAGCGCGCCAGGCAACTAAGCGGGCGCGTAAGATGCGGAAATGACCCAAGCATGGCGTTGGTAATTATTAATTTTATTAGGTCTGTGGTCTCAGTGCACAGAACGTTTAACTTACTCTTATAAATTTAGAAAAAACCAATAGTTTTACTTAAGAAATCATCTTTATTATTAATATTTAATGGTTTTTATCATTTTAATATTTAATAGCAACTTTCCTTCCTCACGTTTCCTTTGAAAACTATAATAAAACCGGTCTTTCACGGACCGATCTCTTGTACTTGAGCTCCTTTGTCGATACTCACTTGGAGATATTCGATATTCACCCGTGATCCTGAACATGCACCATACAAATACATAAAAGGTCAACTTACCTTGTACGCTTTGCATAGCGCTTTTCTTTATTCGCGATCTTTTTACTGGAAACTTCAAAAAGAAGGAGGTACTCAATTCTACTGGTATTCTCTTTTCCGTATATCACCCTTATTTACGCTATTGCGTTGCCCGCTTTTCAGTACAGTTTGAGCTTAGATTATGTATCTTAGATTATGTCTTTTGATCAAATATAGCTTAGATTGTGCTGCTCTCTGGCTATATCAAAAAGCCAAAGTACGTTAACCTATAATATTGCGAAAATTGTATTGGTAATGTTTCACTGACATTTTTAGCAGACTTCGAGAAAGGATGAGGTTTTTTTTATACAATGTCGGGAGGCATGCAAGCATACGGTCCACCTGATGTAAAGCAGTTACCGTAGCCTATTAACGCGTGTAATATATTGAGTATCACACAGCAACTCCTTAGGAGCTACTGGTAACCTCACTCACACACAGGAACACAATACAATAACCCTCTCGGGAGTTGTTATTTGGGTGTGGTTTTCTGTGAGGTGGAGGTACTTCCCCAGACGGGCTGTTTTGATGCGCCCTACCTCTCTTAAAATTACCTCTTATGTTCGCCTGTATCTATTTTTTACGTATTTTTTTCTTTGAAGGGGTTTCTTGAGTAATGCCACCAAATGGAGTGCTACTCCGAAACCGCACATTCAAATCTTCGGGTCCGACCGATGCCCCACCGAAGTTTAAGTCGTGGCCTTACTCCGAAATCATATCGGGCTCGAGAGTTTACATCGGAGTCACGTGACAATTATCGTGAACGAATGAATAGTGTGGTCCACTAAGAAATTTTACGCCTTGTTTACGGTTTCTCTTTCATATTGATTTCTTTAAATATTTACGTGTATAGGATTTAAAGAACGTCATGATTTATGTTCAATGTGAGTTAATGAATATGTGTAAGCTATAGAAGTGATAATGTATCTCGTAATTCGAAAAAAATAAAAATAAAGGATGGCTGTATGCTGTTTGTGTTTGCCTATATTGTTTTTTTTTTTTAATAAGGAATGTGTCAATGTTATACGTAAAATTAACATAGGTTGATTTGTAAACAAGTCGTAAATCAAAAAGGTTTAAAAGAATTTTTTTACACACTTTATGTGTTCGTGTTTTAAGTTTTGAGTGGAGTGTGTTCTACGAAATTTGTGTGGACGTTTTGCAAACTCTTACTCTTAATATAGATAGAGATAGACAGTTTAATTAACCTGACAACAGGAACTGATAAGGAAATCCCATGGAATACAAAGAGTGTTTGTTTTGACGTGAATACGTCTTTAAATTTGCTTCTAAAGTGGGAGGCAATTCATAGCACAGATGATAACAAAACCGGGGGATACGGTTTGGTATTGTAACTATATCTATCGTTTACACAAAAAAAAATATTACACCACTTGTTAGCTAAAAATCAAAGAATTCGTTACGTTGGATGAGGATTGTGATACATCGCGAGCGCCGGGGTGTTTTAGTAAGTTATACTTAAACTTTCTTTTAGTATAACTTACTTCCACCACGTAAAACTCACGGCTGTGTATACAATACAGCCACACTCCGTTTTTCTGTCTCAAATTATTCAGTAGTTTGCGCCTGGGTGTCACAATTTCATGCTGCTGAGCTGATGATGGAAAAAAATATTTTAAAAACGCCTTTCTCCGAGTGTTTGCATTTTTACACACGAGCCTTTAATGATCCTGTGTATTTTTAGTGAAGATTTGTTGTAGACACGCAGGTTTAAGGTTTTCTTTCTTTCTTTCTATCACGGTGTTAAAAAAGGGAAAACTGAAATCGATGCCAGTACATATACGAGACTACATCGTTGCTATATATGCGCTGATGTCGACTGCAATGAATTTGGTTCCACTTCCATTAAAACATTTCTTCAATGTGTAATTTTTGCGTTTGTACGTTTGACATTTGTACAGCTATTTGTGTTGTAGAAAACACTTTGATATATCCAACCGTAATTTTAATCAATACGCATTATCATACACACACGCAATATCCACTAATTTATATTAGATGTAACATATATACTCAATAAAATATGCTTTTAGCAAACGGTCTTGCATAATGCATATTAATATATTTACCCGTGTCAGCGATTACGAAAAGTGGTAAAAAAATACGTGAAGTTAAGAGCAGCTTGTGAAAACAAATGACTGTCATCAGCTTTTTTATCTCATCAGCCTCCTTCTGCCACGTAAATTTCAGAGTAAATTTTCGATTTTGTGATTTATGGTTGTACATACAAATGCCAATAATAAATTGGTGAATTGCGCAATTTCAATTATGTTCCTATTTTTCTTTAGGAGACGATTGATATAATTTGATAGGGTTTTTTAGCGAATAAGGTTTATTTAGCTTAGCATAAATATTCAACTAAATATTAATAAATGGGGGTCATGTGCCAGAAGCGTGCTCTTACATTCCACGTGCCCATGCAGCACTCGGCTCTCCTTGACCCGCCGGAATTTCCCCTGCGTGGTGGGTGGCGCATCCACCGCCGCATGCTGCTACATTCGCACCGATGGAGACGGATCCGATGTAAAATAAACTGGTAGATGCTTTGTATATGACAGAGACTAAGCGCAAGGAGAGCGACACCTCTGCCCGGTGGAGTTATGGCCCTATGGTCTGGGGTAGACCAGAACGATCATCCCAGTGCAGGTGTAGGTGTCGTACTCTCCTTTCGCTTAGCCACTGGTGATTACTGTTTGGTAGGGGCTAGATTTCTCTGGGTTCGTATAAAACTTGGCATCATGCGAGTATTTCTGGTTGCAGCATACGCTCCCGTAAGCTCAGCGTATGGTCAAGAACTAGAGGAGTTTTGGGAGTCTGTGAGGAATGTTCTGGATTTAGTTGAAGGGAGGAAAGAGTGATTATAAATGGATGGGTTGGGACCAAGCGAGACAGCTATGAAACTGTTCTTGGTCCGTATGGAGATATGAGAGTGAACGAAGTAGGTAAGACAATTCTATATTTTTGTATGGAACGAAAACTTTTCGTCTCGAATACATTATTTCACCACGTATACATAGGGACGGTTTGACCAAAAAGTACGATCTATTTGATTTAATAGATAGACTATAATGGATAATGGATATAAGTATCTTTAGAGGTCTCACTCTTGAAACGTACCACTACCTGGTGGTAAGCGAGTGTGTATCATTTTCGGAGATTATGAAAGGATAAGGAGAGAAAAATTGCAAGATGAAAGTACGTATGTAACTGGTAAGCGAAAGACTTACAAATGCAAGCCTTTCCCACTCAGACATGGATGATTGCTGAAAAGTTTTGGATAAAAGTATGATGGATAGTGCAAAGGAAGCATGTTTATGCGCAATGAGGTATAAAACATTGAAAGGAGATGTCTGGTGGGATGCGGAGGTCGAATCCTCCATAGCAAGAAAGAGGAACCCGTGGCTGGATTATATCTCATCGTTGCCCTTAAATGAAAACATAAGAGAGTAAAAGAGAGAAATGTACCATTTATGCAAAAATGAAACCAAGGCTTTAGTGAAAGAGAAGCGTGAAAGACAAATTATGAATGAGGAAGAGAGGCTGACGAAATCGAGATCGAGATCGAGAAATTCGAGGCAAATACCAAACTCTTTAGGAGAGAGGTAAAGAAGTCTCGGAGTGGTTCGTCGGCATGCAGAGTAAACAAGACAAAGTCTAGAGCTGGTGTTAATTTTGAGAACACTCAAGAAGTGTTAGAACGGTGGAGTGAATAATTTGAAGGAATGTATGATTATGCCTCGGAAGCTGGCAATGAGAATGAGTCTGATGCTTACTCGGCGTTGACAGCGTCCAACGCAGGCATAACTATGAATGAGATCGAATGGTCGATACGAAGCTTGAAAAATGGAAAGTCAGTGGGAATTGATCTGATCACAGCTGAGATGATCAAACTAGGTGGCACTACGTCCGGGATGCCTTCTGATACTTATGCTATCTATGCCGGAGAACTGGAAGGAACCCTATAGACTGGAGATGTGCAGTCACCGTGCCCTTGTATAAAGGAAAGGGATCATCGATTGGATTGCGCTGGCTATAGGGCCATCAGTTTGATCAGCTTAGCAGCAGAAGTAATGATATGGAAAGGTAATTGAAAGGACAATGAGGGTGAAATCCGATGGAGTGCTATGGGAGGCACAAGTAGGATTCGAAAGTCGAAATGAATATCGAAATATCGACACATATGGCCATAGACCAGAAGGTTTTCTGTGGTTTTGTGGATCTTGAAAAAGCATTTGATAGGGTTGTGCGAAAGGAACTGTGCGATATATTACCAAGATATGTGATTGATGGTTCACTGTTCCGTGCTGTGCAGTCCACTTACAAGGATTGATCAGCATGTGTGCTGATAGATGGTAGCATGTCTACCTAATTTGATGTTAAAATTATGTTGAAACTGGTCACAATATTGAAATACTATTCTATGGAGAAAGGCTTAGTATTAAATGCGGAGAAAATAAAGACAATGGTATTTGAAAGAGAAGAAACCAGAACCATTGTATGGATTACCGTTGATGATGAAGTGTTGGAACAAGTGGCTGAGATTGTAAACCTTGGATGTGCTTGGAAGCAGGGATGGAAGCGGTGTACCCGTTTATGTGGAAAGACGAGTGAGTGCTGGAAATAGTGTGAATTGAGCGTTGGGAAAACAAAATTTGTGGAACTCTTGTAGACCCCATTCGCAATGTAGATGTTAAAAATAGAGTGGGTCAGGAAGAGAGCGTCGGTATTAAAATAAGAAGAGGCGTGTTCCTTTGGTTCGGACAGGTAGAAAGAAAGTAGGATGAAAGAATGACGAAGCAGATATACAACCCAAAAGTGGAGGGATTGGTCGTGTTCTATCAGATGGGGATGTCAAGAGCCTTAGAAACCGGCGAGCGTGTATGAGAAGAGCAATAAATATTTAAGAAACGAGTGCGGTGTGTAAGTATCGAGTCACGTGGCGCTCGGTTAGTATCGCAATGTCCGTCCGTATTTTTTCAAGGTACTTCCTCTACACCTAAAGTGAGGATGTTTTTTTTCTTCTCTTCGGCCCCAAGGTATGGGATATCGTTTGATCGATCTTTTCAAATATATAGCCCGTTTGAGGAAACATTTTTTTCATTAAAGGGATCCGTTTATGAAATATTAAGTTTTAAGTAATGATTTTTGTTAGAGTCAAGTGTCCAAAAACTACGGCTTACCAGCTAAGGCTAAGCGGTATGGATATGGGAAAAAATTCACGGCAGTAGTACCTTTATATAACGAAGTTTAAGGGAAATCTATCAGAGCTAAGTGGACTTTTTAAGTTTACGAGTAATATTCCAAGTACATTTTATAACTTGGTCTACAGTTATAAAATGTACTTGGAAAAGTAAAGATTTCGTACAAATTTCTTCGAAGATTATTTATATAACGTTATTAATTCTGTAAAACAGATACGTTATATAAATCTATGGACCATACCAAAGTAATTTCACAATATCCTTAATAATAACAAATCATAAATTAATAATAATGTTTACGCCCGATTAATGCATTGACGTGGGCGGCGTGCGGCGCCCGGCGCTTGACAGTACTATTTGGAGATTTTAACGAAAACTATCTCTTTAACGAAAATATTGTATTCAAATGAATACGGAACGTTGGTTGTCAATCTTTATTACAACCACTAGGCCTCTATACGCGGTGGTACTCAAATGGATAATATTATTTCTAATATCTATCCTACAAGTTCACGCCAAACCGCTAGCGGTATATATAGGCAAAGAGAACTGAGCGCCACATGACGCGATCTTTACACACCCCACTCGCTTTCTTAACATTCATTGTTCTTCTCACCACGCTCGCCGGTTTTAAGGCTCCTGACATCACCTTCTGATATAACACGACCAATTTGGTCATGGTAGGTAAATCTTAGCCTTCCTCGGCTCCTACATCTTTCCACTTTTGCATTGTATATACACTTCGTCATTCTTACATTCTGCATTATTTCTACATGTCCGAACCATGGAGTATGTACTTTCAGGCCAACTATTTATTTGTAACAACACTTCTGAATGTGGATTTTAGAACTCTTTCTTCAGTTACTTTCGTCCGTCTTTAGACGTCATGAACCTCGAAACCGTTAACATTAAATGTTCATAGTATGAAACAACAGAAAGCTCTGTTCTTAGTCCGCGTTATTGTGAAGGGCAACTACAGAATCCTATACATTGCGCGCAGCCAGACAGGGCGTTAGCCTGTTTTTATTTATATACTATATGAGATCTTGCCTCTTTCTATAAATAAATGAACCTACAAGAATACGATGTTTGGATCTGGTGATGTGCGCCTTTACTATTTGCCGAATTTCATGATTCTATATGTACTTAGGTTATTTTATAGGTTTATGTTTTGTTGACACAAAAACAGGCAACAAAATGATTTGAAATTTGCCCGAAATAACCAAAACTTATTTAAAAGTACGTTTCAGTTCCAATTACATTTTTCCTGACGATAGCTACAACAATAAAGAAGTTTGGTTTAATAACGAAAGATGGGTTTTTGATAGAATAGCCATATTTTCCGATGTAGTTATTTTTCTAATCGAACATCTACCGATTAGAACATTTTGAAATCTATACTAAGATGATTTATGGGTTTAGGATGAAAGGTTGTTTAGTGTTTGTGTGTGCCAAGAAACGGTCCCATTAATGTCCAAAATATGATTTTATGTAAAGGCTTTCTGATTCATCGACGATGGTTCTAAGATAGGTGTTATGGTATAAACTCGCCAGGGAAAGCTCAATTATTATTTTTCTCTTTTTAATGTGGAGTTCTTAAAGCGCATTTTTATGTAGTAGTTAATATTAGGGTTATCGATACACATTGCTTCTTTGGTTTCGAGAGTAGTGATAGCCTAGTGTAATGTAATAACCAACCTATTAATTGGTCTCTGGTTCAAATCCTGGTGTATATGCATGTACCACTATATTCATGTTCTGTTTTCTTTTATACGAATATAATTATAGTTTGTAATTAATATATATTCATTTATCAATATTGTTACATTTTAATTAAATTGGGAACCTATTACACAGTTTTAGTTACGTGAATATGTTAATAACTGTATTTGATATTATTGTGTCATCACTACGATAAATAAATTGATACACAACGGTAGGTAGGACAAAGCAACTTAATAAAACGTTTTTTATTTTTATCTTTAGCAAATTACTTTCTTTTAGTCGGAGGAGTTTCAGACTTTCTTTTCCTTGCAGCATACATATCCGTTACGGCATTTACAAAATTTATAATTTATTACGAATGCTGCAAAGAACATATTCCGCATCAAAGCTTTCTTTAACAAGGAAAAATCACCTCGAAAATCAGCTTTTGCGATAAGGATTTCATTACGTGAGACCCAAGCCGTGAACTCCGCACAGAGAGCAGAGCGGAGTGACCACAGCCTACAAAGATTAAATTGAATCTGGCATGTGGCCAGACATGGCGTAGCCGAAATTACTAAATATTATGCTTATTTCATAGCTGCTTATTCTCATTTTGTGTTCTAATGTTCAGTCTGTTGGTGAATTTATTGCTGTTTAGCTTTTATTGAATTTATTGTTGTTGCTAAAAAATTGAAAATGTTATCATCATCGACTAACCTCAGTTACGATAGTGATGGTAAGCTTGTCTCTAATTAAATTTGACTTCTATCGAAGTGTTCGAGAGCGCCATTCCGCATTTAAGTCGACTTAAAAACGTCCGTCAAACAATGACGACAGCAAGCTTACCATTATTATGATGTGATTTATTTGATTTTTTTTTTCACAGAATGCACCATTACAATTCTGTTAACGTTATTAGGCAGTTCTGTCTAATAAAAACGCATGTCAAGTGGGCTATTACGGGCGAATATATTTATATCAGAATCCTTTGTACGTATGAGTTTTCTTGATGAACAACAATGTTTATGTACGTAATCATAATCCGCAATTTCAAATATTATAATAATTTAAATTATGACGTGTATATTTGATACGTATCAAATTTTGGATAGTATAATATAATCATTTTCTTTGATGGTTTAATACATATATTCAATGTGAGTAACAGTTTACGTACGAGTGCGTACTTATTCATTTAATTTAATTTATTAAACATATGGATATGTAATGAATCGTTTTAATAAATGAACATCTATAATCGTTTTAATAAGATATATTTTAATGAACTATCAAGTAGATATCTTATGCATACTTTCGCAGCATCTATTTGTGGGTTATCGATATCATATAACATGTTTGGTTTCGTAGAGATTGTCACAGTGGTTAAAAGATCCGAAACCGTAAATTTGTAGTTCCATCATGAAACAAAAATAATTTTTTTGGTGACAATAATGTGAAAATATTTTTTACGGAACCCTCAGAGCGCGATAATGTGCTATCATACAAATGATATCCGACTACGGCTAAACAAAATTGCCTTTATTTATTATGTGTAAGTAGTTGTAACGTTTTAATTGTTTCTAATTTAGGACAAAAATCGCGTTGTTTCGGAATATCCACCCATATAAATTAACTTAAAAAGCAAAACTCTATCAAGTACAAAATTTGTACTAATTCGTTAGAGGCATATTCGAGATACTCGAAATATGTTAATATAAATTCAAGAATTACTCAATTAAAATTTAATGAAATCAAGTATTTAACATTTTATGTAATTAATAATACAATGGTATAGCTTATAACTTAAATAGCATGCGAATGATACCTCAAGCAGGTACTCAGGAGCAATTAGGCAGAGGAAATTTACTTAAATACTTCCACTGTTATACGCTCCACTTTAGATGCATTAAAGTGTTACAAATACTTCAAGTGCAGCACTATACATAGAGTGACTGCGTGTGTGACTAGGACTACCACTGACGTGTCTATAATTTGTAAACTAGCGTATTTTACATAGTTATATGTTTATGCCCTCGTAATTGTCATATAATTTAAAGCTTCATACTTATAGGCATCCGCATAAACATATCGCCGCAAACTCAGATTCATTCTGTCTCAGTTGAAGAATCTGTAGAGAAGTTCTAATGAATACAATGCAAGTTATCGTTAAAATAAATTTGGTACAAAATTACTTACATTGTCATGAATATAATTGGATGTACTAAATAGAGATTAAAATTATCATTTTTCATACACATACATACTTTGATGAATATACAGCATCCCTCTTAAAAATGATATGGGAAATTTAAACGGTTGAAATGTAAACACGTCATCAACTTCCTCTATAAAGGAGAGATAAAAATAATCGTATAAATATTACATCATTATGTACATAATCATAAATAATTACGTTAAGAAACGGAAGCTTAAATTCAAAGTTATATATGGCATATATTGGTAACCATTCGACCAATATAATGTGAAAGTAATTGGACAAGCAAGCCCCGCTCGGCTTTATTTGTATTTTTTTTAAATCGCGTTTCTTTTTATAAGTTAGTAGTTTTCTAAGTAAGATATGTACATTGATAAACTTAAAAGCAAAATCTCATAGAATACTTAAGTACAAAATTGATCCAAACCGTTATATCCGTTTTCGAGATACACGAAATATATTCAAATATTTACAAGAATGACTCATTTAAATATATAAAATGTAGCATAAACTATTGGGATTCTCCGGCGTTGATAAAGCTCTTGAGTTTGCTGTTTCGGAATTTGCTATATCATGACTACAAATTTACAATTATGTTCTAACTTTTAACATTTATTTCTTTTGTTTACATAAAATGCAATAAAATACACGATGGAATGGATTTCGGATAGATAAGTACGAGTTTTAATAAATCTAACAAGAAAATTAATAAAGTTGGCTTATATGAGGAAACATACACCGTTCTTATTATATTCTCTACGCTGAAAACTAATACTCGAAGTAGGGATGGGCGCTGACTAACTTTGCCCCAACTGTTGTGTAGGGCAAACCTAACGAGGAACTCACTCAAGGATTTAGGCGAGCACTGATTTATATTACCACTAGCAACATCTGTTCCGTGACACGACTGTCTAAATGATACTTTGAAGTTGTCAAATTATCGCATGCTTACTTTGAGATTGGGATTTTGCCCGCTAAGTTTCCTTCGCAAATTAGTATTTGTCACTGAGTTAGCGTACATTGGTTTTCATGTTCGGCAAAGTTTAGCTAATGTTTTGTTACTTGTAACTGGAATTTAATGCACGTTCCTTCAGGGTTACGAATTCAATATGAGCTTTAGAGGAACGCATTCGGAGGTGAGCAATCAAATCTTAGTTCCTATTATATATTGTTTTTTAGGAATGGATCTTTGCAGGTGTTTTGAGGTGAAGACGCAAAACTTTATTTGAAACCCATTGCATTTAACATCCTCTCCATTTTCATCGAGAATTTATGAGGTAGCAATCCGAACAAGCATTCTTATTAGGTACTAAAGAGTACCTATTTAGGTTACATTTCTAATACTAGACTGATATTTTGGATGCTGATAATCATAATAATGATGACTTCTATCAATTTGCTTGCAGTACAGCCAAAAGTACCAAGCTTGGTACTTTTACCTTTTGTTTGCATTTTAATTTCCGCCCTAAACATATTTATTTTCCTCTAATACGCCACGCGAATAATATAGCTGTCATAATTGTTGGATAATACAAGACAAAGAGTTTGCATGAGTAAGTAGGTACGCATATTTAACCAAACTTACATTCCTTATTGATAAATCCGCAATGGAGAAAAATGACTTATGTGTCGTTTTTAAGAGGTTTAATTCATGATTTCAGTTTCATGTTCTTTTGAATACTTTTACCTTTAGACAATTACTAATATTATAACTACGAGTATTATTACTTAAACTTAAGACCTAATCAGATATACATACCATATGGTTAGTTCACTGGAATTACATTTTCCTTTGTCATATAAGCTCATGTATTATTCAGAAACAATATCATTTATGTGCAATATCTCTTGTTCATTTTATAATGCTAGAGTCGATATTAGATATAGCAAAATTGTTTTCTGTTGTTATTCGCGTATCCCTCTTGGTGTCGTACCAGAGGATATTTCGACATTTTTGCAGAGCAACGCAGGCACTAACAAAAATTTGTTTGTATTTATGAGCAAAACATAGTTGTATTCATACGACGCTGTTGACATAAAGACCGTTGCATATAAAGACTTAATTTAATTAAGTACTTACTGCAATCCATAATGCTACAAAAGGTTACGATTAAATATATTAAAAGTATCACATTACAGACCCTTGTCGAGCACAGCAACCGGAGAGATAAGGGCGGCATGTTTGATGTTTATTTTATTGTGATTAAATATACTTTCGTTATTTTTCTTATTTTTACTCAATATATTTATTTCAAATCCGTAACTAATGGTTTTATTTAAATTCTTTTTAAAATTTATAGTCCTCGATCACTGCTTTGAATTTTGAAATAGTTTCATATGATGCTTTCATAAGTTGGTGGTAATTAAAACGAAATAAAACTCTGAATCTGGACTGGCAGACGGGCAGATGGACGAACGGAAAGGACGGTTACGGTTACCTTCTTGGTACGAAAATATAAAAATGAACTTAACGGGAAATATAGGCTCATTTGCGTATGTTTAAATCGATTTTTTCACACATACTTTTCCACGTACATTGAAAACTGCAAAAAATCATTGCCCGGGTAGGTCGCGTATTCTCTGAATATTCATATACTTATAATATTTTGACGAGCCTGGTGGTCGAGTGTTTAGAAATTGCTACTTTTATACCAAGGCTTGTGGGTTCGATTCCCACACAAGACATTTGTGTGCATGAATATTTCTGATCGTATACCTCTATCGTCGTTGAACTTGAATATTGAAAATATTTTTGAAATATCACTTATTAACTCAACTTTAAAATTTTATTCTCTAGACAAAACTAAAACTTCATCCAATAAAGAACTCCTCTTACCATGAATATTGTAGTAAGGAACAATTATGAACACAGAAACATATTAAATGCGAATAAGTGTATATACTAGATATAATAACTATACCCTAGAACATTTCTTGTCAGGCTTTTATGAAGATATAAACAATTTATCTTCTTGTATGAAAATTATTTTAAATAATAACAGGTAATAGAAAGTTTCGTTACTAGGTACTCCATAAGTATGTATACTGGATATTGCACGATGAATTCCTAGGTAGACGATCTCAATAGGCAGATATCGTATTTTATAGTGACATTAGTTTAAATTAAATACCTATATTACAATGTATTTCAATTTTTCAAAATATTTGATGTATAAATTATATTTCAAAAATAAAAAGAAATAAGATGTTGATGGATATTTATCAAAAGGCAATTTAACTTACACTCGCAATTATTTCAATTTGTATGGACATATAACTTTACAAAAAAAGTTTAATCTCTTATGAAAAGAACAAAGTTTGCGTATGTTAAATTGAGTCGCAGAAAAATAACTGAACAAAAACAGGAGCATAAGTAGCGACACCCATAAAAAAACTCGGCCGTTGCCGGTTGTGTGAGTATTTATACCTGCTGTATTTTATCGTGTTTTTCGTATGAGGTTTTATTGTCTTGACTTTTAGATGTTTCTATTATTTGTGATGGACTCTACAATTAAGCTAATTTTGTAGAAATTAACTTCTTTCCATGATATTCTACAGTCCAGTGGGTGATATTGTTATTAGTTGGGTAACCATAAACAGCATTTTTATAGGCATCTCTGTTTGAGTTATTGTAAGTACGTCTTGTTAAATTGGGGATTTTAAAAATGTACAAGATTTGCGCGGCATAAATTCAATGTCAAACAAATATGTTAAGCAAAGTCGACTGTACCTTGCTTATTACGTTACGTTACGTTACCATTACCATTTATCACAAGTTCTATCGAGTATCGGAAGTCATTTTCAGCCATCTTCCGCGGCCGTTATAGGCTATCGCCATAGAACATCGGAACACAAGTCCTTGGTTCAGGGACTAGCTGTGTGAGTTATTGTAAATCCTAATCATAGTACTACATGCTTTTGTATTTTCCCGATACAAATTATTTATACAACAGGATGCTTTCAGTCTCCTCTTGTAAGCGTACCGCTCACTATTTACAGAGAATACACATTAACACTTTGAAACCAAAATTATTCCGTATTGCGAGGCTGAGAAGGGATCTTCCGCAAATCCTTAGGTTGCGGATGAAAACGAGATAGCCACCAATAACCCAAAGATGCACCAGTAAGCTATAGTAACTACTTACCATCATGGAGGTGTTACTTTAGTAATGTAGTAAAATGTCGCACTGGGAAAATGTGCTTTTTTCATCTTAAAACTTCAATCAATGACTAAAGTTCTTAAAAGTAATCCATATTACAGCAGTGAGATGAGTCTAGGTTAATATACTTATATGCTAAGAAATAAACGCACATACTAAATCAATACTGTTACATACATAATCAAATGTTTGGTCTGTGTCGGAATCGAACCCACGAGCCTTGGTATCAAAATAGCATTACTAACAACTCCACCACCGAGCTCTTCTGACGGTACGCTGTGTATGTTAGCCATTCGGTCGAAGCTGTTGTAGATAGATTTTTAACCCCCGACGCAAATGGATAGGTATTATAAGTTTATCGTGTCTATCTGTGTATATGTGTGCCCCTCAGTGGCATCATAGCCCCTAAATGAATGGACATATTTTAATATGGTTTGATTTGTTTGAAAGCTGACATGATCGAGATAGTTCTTAGCTATAATCTATATAATTTTGTTCGTATAAATCACCATTCATACCGCTCATAATATCGGGGTAGATTGTCGTGCCGGTTGGTGACCGGATGGTGAGAACACGGTGACATTTCCGGGGTCCGGGAGCCCTTCCGTCCCATGGATCAGTACAGGTCCTTTGTCGACAAACTAATGGAGAAATAGTTCACCGCTGCTTCTTCTCCAATGTAGTGGCAATTCTCTCCCGCTTCACGCTTCTCTTCTGTTTTTCTTTTCTGACAGCGCAATTAAGGATACGTGGTCTTACAGCGGTGCACTCCCCCTGTCAATAAAATGTTAGCGAACTCAACTTTGAACAGGGTGGTCCCTGTTAAGGTTGAGTTCGCTAACATTCGTGGACTCCACTCAAATCTTAAAGCCGGCCACCCACATCTTGAAACGGCATAGCCCGCCATGCTCTTCCTTACGGAGACACAGGTCCAGCTTTTTACGTGCTTGAGGAGAATTTCCTCGCGAAAGCCGAGGTGAGTTTCGTTGACCACAAGGATGTATGTTGTCGCCATCTGCGCTGCCTAGAGGATTCCTTCTTTCCCGTCCTCTGGATGCATGTAAACCTGGGCCTTCAGAGCCGTATTTACATGTGCCTATACTGATCCCATACTAGGGACACGGAGACGACTCGGCTCTTTAAGTACATGAGTCGGGCGGTGGATGAAGCACAGGAACGGTACCCTACTGCAGATATGGTATGTTTGGGGGCTTTAACTCTCACCAATACTCCTTGTTGGGATACTCCGTAACTAACCATGCAGAAATACCGCCCACGCGTTCGCTCTTTCGCACAGCCTGACGCAATTGGTAGACCAAAGTACCAGAATACCAGATATCGCTGGTCAGGAGCCCTCTCTACTATACCTACTGCTCACTACCCACCCTGTTAACTACCGGTCAAGGCGCCCCTGGGTATATCTAACTACTGCTAACATTTTATGTCTTACTAGTGCCAAGCGCGGTTCCACCACAACCCACGGAGGTTAAGCATCGTATCTGGCACTACTCGTCAGCAGATTTGGATGGCATGCGCGACTACTTTACGCCTGTCCCAAGAGGGCAGCGCTGTTTGAGTGAGATGGATCACATGACGAGTGCTGCGGCCGTTGTTGACAAGATCGGCGTTGGCATGGAATTCTACATTCCTCACTCCGATGTCGTCATCAAAAGCCGGAGACGCCCTTGGTTCAATCGTAAATGCACCGTAGCTGTTAGTAACAAATAGGCGGCATATCGCACTTGAACCAAAAGGTCCTAAGCCAACTACTGATATGATCTTAATCAAGTATATTTACAAAATTTATTAATTAATTAAAAACATAAGAATAAATGTCCAAATTATATTCGTTACGGGTCAGTCTCAAAACCACGACGATATTTTATCTACTTGTACTTAAATTAGTAATAAAATAACGTCACAGCAATTGTTACTTAAATCTACGAAATATTCATCAAGTATTATTAAACTTAACCTAGGAAGGAACCTAAAAATATCAATCTAATTAGCATTAGATTGATATTTTTAGTTTTCAGGTAGATTTATGTACAAATCTACCTGAAAACTAAAAATATCAATCTAATGCTAATTAAACAATTTTTAACGGAAGTATCGCGTATTTTATTTATTTTGTTGAACCTGACGTTTCGAACGCTTTGCAGCGTCCGTGGTCGCAGGAAGACTAAGGTGGTATTTGTCTTACATTAGTTATTCAATTATTACATCTACCGACATGGATGGATTAATTATATATGTTCCGATTCACACAAAAATCGCTCACAGTGTCCGAATCAAGTCAAATCAATTTGTCAATTGTCAAATCAAGTCCCAAACCCAAAGATCTAAAAAATGTTCGGACACTGTGAGCGATTTTTGTGTGAATCGGAACATATATAATTAACCCATCCATGTCGGTTGATGTAATAATTGAATAACTAATGTAAGACAAATACCATGTTAGTCTTCCTGCGACCACGGACGCTGCAAAGCGTTCGAAACGTCAGGTTCAACAAAATAAATAAAATACGCGATACTTCCGTTAAAAATTGTTTAATTCAATGTGTAACAATCGCGAAAACCTAAGACAATACTAATGCTAATTACTGAACTGAATTTACTCACGTATTTACAAGCAAAATATCAAAGAAAACAAAGTCCAAGTAATAAAATAAAATCAGGTTGAAATTCAAATTCGCGACGTGTAATACACGGCCAAAATCTTTACTGATTAAAAAAATATATTTGATGTACCTATTATTAGAATAAGTAAATTTCCGCAAGATTGTTATTGATTGATGTGTGTGTAGGTGGTAGAGCAGAGGGCGTAGAAGACTCTAGGCAAGGTAATTAGCGGCTAGTCTGTGTGCAAGGCGTGGGTTCGAGTAGTTTTACAGACCAAAACCAGCAAAGTCAATAAGTTGTGTGCTTCAAAGCGAATAGATAAAAAAAGAAACGAGCGCCACCTGATTTAACCAAAACCTATCAGGAAGGCACGATAAAGTAATATACAAACTTATATAAAGAACAGATTAGCAAGTTACTTGTTTTTTTTTTCTTTACAGTCGCTTTCAGACACAATTAATAGGAAACATAAATTAACTTTCATATATCTATGTTTTACATGGCTAGCTAGATTGCACATCCACTTAAATTTACCTACTGCATTAGGCTTATGTAAATGCATAAAGTCGCTTACTTTATAGAACAGGTGTCCATTTGTACAGATCTTATTACTTTTTGAGTGCTAGAATAATTAACATTTATAGAAAATTTCTAAACATTCAAACGATCATCTGACTGTGAGCAGAGCTTCAGGTATGATGGCAAGAAAACCAGAGTTGCACTTTTTATCCAAAACTGGGCGCAGAGACACAAGCTATGAGCCTGCAGCGAGAAATTAGACGACCAGAAACTACGTAGTACGGGTTGCAGAAAATTATGGCCTGGGAAGAAGCATTGCGGCCTGCGAATTAGCATTGCGGCCTGGGAATTGCGACTGAACCTAAGTCTACAATAAAAAAAATAAACTATTACATTCTTGATACCAAATTACAGAGAATAAAAACATTATCTGTTTTACAAAAATGCAAATTATTCAAACATACTTACTCGGTATAGGAAATTCAAAATACAAAACTAATTTCGTAGGTGACGCGATTCTTGATTGAAACGTTGATTATATTTTATCTTATGGATTCGCATTTTGTGTTCACTTATTCATTCAAAAGTTGTATTTGAATGGCTGAGTCTATTACGACTCAAAGAAGTTAACTTCACTTGTTTTCCATATCGAATAGTTCGGCCTAAAGGCACAGAAATAACATGGCCTCTCCCGAGCCTAGGAACTATCTGTCAAGTAATAAATTAAAAGTAAAAACCTTTTTAAAAACAAGCTTTTATTTAAATGCTCTAAAAAGAAAAAAATAAACTTTTGTACTAAAACTTTTACTGTTAACTTATAACGTCATTTCACATTTGACACAATTTATATGATATAAAAGCTTGTCGCGAGATTTAAGTAATAGGTAATATTATTCACATCAAATTATTTAATTTACTTGTTAATCTACACACAAGTAAATCTCGCGACAAGCTTTTATATCATATAAATTGTGTCAAATGTGAAATGACGTTATAAGTTAACAGTAAAAGTTTTAGTACAAAAGTTTATTTTTTTCTTTTTAGAGCATTTAAATAAAAGCTTGTTTTTAAAAAGGTTTTTACTTTTAATTTATTTTTTACTTTTTAGTTATCGCTGGACACGTTTCTTAGTCTGTTCATCTCATTCAACGCATCATTGTTGCATGGTCCATGACCATGCAAACAACAACCTTCGTTTAGAAGGGCAAGAGCTAATATACAACAGGGTTCGCCCCGGTCATAGTATAATCAAACAAGTAGGCCGACTCGACACCTGAGCGAAGGATAATAGCCTAAACTTTCGCTTATAGTTTATACAATAGTCAAAAATGCATAGTCTATCTATATATAAAACAATTTTCAGGGAATCATCAGGGATCTATAATACAAAGTTTTTCTTAATTATTTTTTGTACTCGTACATAGACCAGGAGCTGACTATTGTATTGAAGTTATATACTCCTTTAGGCGCGTTATGAAAAAATGACGAGTGAAATTTTAAGATGCTGTAACACAAAAGTAACAGGTTGAAGCTGCTCGCAAAACCGCTCATTAAGTCACGAAAAATATGCTCAAAACGCAGCCAAATAACAATTCCCTGGACGGTTGTTGTGTTCATGCAAGTGAGTGACGTTACTACTTCACGGAAAACTGCAGCCAAATAACAATTCGATGGACAGATGTTGCGTTCATGCGAGTGAGTGACGTTACTACCTCACGAAAGATATGCTCAAAACTGCAGCCGAATAACAATTCCCTGGAGGATTGTTGTGTTCATGTGAGTGAGCGACGTTACATGACGTTATATGGCTGCAGTTTTCCGTGAGGCAATAACGTCACTCACTTGCATGAACACAACAACCGTCCAGGGAATTGTTACTACTAGGTACACGTACAAATTATTACGAGCGGGAGCGCAGCGGCGGTGCGTGCGTGGGCGCATGAGGTATTAAGCACGGCGTAGCCACGACTAGCGTACCTTTAGCAGCGATAAATTTTGTCAGTGTGTGCGTGCGACGACGCATACGTACGGGATGGTACGGGCGCGCACGAATACAAACCGAACGCGGTGCGTATTTATGAAGATAACCTACTTATTTGATTTTACTATGCCCCGGTGCCCTGAGGTGGTACGTTCGCGACATCATACTCCTAAATTCTAAATATTAATAAATTTAGTTTCTAAATTCCAGAACACACCTTATCGTCACTAAAAGTATTAGGATGCTTGGCGTCGAGATCTCCAGTGATGTGTGATGCAATATCGGAATCACCTGGAGGAGAAGGTCAAGCTGGCGTCGAAAAAACTTGGTGTGCTCAACAAGGCTAAGCAGTACTTCAGTGCGGGGCAAAGACTTATATTATATAAGTCTCAAGTCAGACCGCACTTGGAGTACTGCAGTCACCTTTGGGCGGGAGCACCTGGATACCAGCTTGAATCGTGAGATTCGATTCAGAGACGAGCTGTGAGAATTGTCGACAATCCTAAGCTTACACACGGTATGAACCCTTAAGTTTAAGGAGAGACTGCCTCCCTTTGTGTGTTCTACCGATTGTACAACGGGTTGTGTTCTGAAGTTCGAAATGATGCCGACAGCTACTTTTTATAACCGCACCTCTCGCCGACGGCAAGGAGCTCACCTTCACACGCTTGAACCGTAATGGTCGCGTACTGTACGGTTCCAGAGAAGTTTTCTTCCGAGAACTCTCAAGCTGTGGAATGAACTGAGATTTTTATAGGGCCGGCAACGCATGAGTGACGCCCCTGGTGTTGCAAATGTCTATAGGCTACGATGACTGTTTAACATCAGGCAGGCCGTATGCTTAATTGCCACCTTAGTGGTATAAAAAAAACATATTACACCCTGATGCCAGTTAACTATGCATTGTCATCCAAATTATTGTCATAAAAATTGATTTTCAAGCTTTAGAAGTCCGCCATATTTGATTAAGAGTGACGTCACATTATTTTTCGAGTTATTCTTAGCAAGCCCTTTTATTTGATACCCATATTGTAGGAGTGCATTAAAAATAGTTGGTCCGCCATCTTGTGTATGCCGCCATGTTGGATTTAGAATGATGTCACACAGTTAATAATGCATTGTCATCCAAACTGAACGTGTATTCAAAATTTCAGCTCAATCGATTGAAGATATCTGCTTCGAAATTGATTTTCAAGCTTTAGAAGTCCGCCATATTGGATTAAGAGTGACGTCACATTATTTTTCGAGTTATTCTTAGCAAGCCCTTATATTTGATACCTATATTGTAGGAGTGCATCAAAAATAGTTGGTCCGCCATCTTGGGTATGCCGCCATGTTGGATTTAGAATGACGTCACTCAGTTAATCATGCATTGTCATCCAAACTGAACGTGTATACAAAATTTCAACTCAATCGGTTAAAGATATCTGCTTCAAAATTGAGTTGCAAGATTTCACCCGAACATACTTACATACTTACATTGCAAGTTAAATAAAAGCTTGTAAAATGTTATTTGTTGACAGCTACGTGCCCGTCATTATGATGAACTAATCGCAGATGGCGTTCATATCCCAGACAAGATTCTTCCACAAAATTCCGTCCCACAATCTTCCATAACAAAGGATATTTGTGGAAAGCAATGAAAAGAATCAAACATTGAGAACTCAGAATCTTAGAACTGCTATAACAAAAACAAAATTAAATGAAAAGCAAAGAATTAAATTAATCAGAAGCGACTAGAGGGCGGCACATAGACTGAAAACGATCAATTTAATGTATTTACGGATCAACAGATGACTGGTACGCTATATATATACGCTGTACATTGGTAATATCGATATTTGCATCAACATACAAGTGTAGATTTGGACCCTAACAAGACTGTCTATTGCAACTCCGTGTTACGTTCCAGAAAGTACGAAATGAAAGTTAAATTAAAAAATTATAAAATGTAACAAAAAGTAAAAAATAAAATTTATTGTGTGAACTTGACCATTAATATTCAAATACTTAATTACTAATATTTTGTGATACAAGCGTCGTTGCGTTGGGAAACCGCTAAATAAACAAAACAGAATACAAATTAGTTATACGCGTTATAAAGAACTATACTAATCTGCAATTATTGTAGAATAGAGTTAACTATTCATTTTTTTTCTACAGTAGTGAGTTGAATATAGACTGATATGGCTCTTATATGGTATGAAATTAACTTATACACGAAATCAATACTTCATGAAAGCCTAAAGGGAGTAAATATGACGACATCGATTTCACTACAAATGTATATTAATTATTAATGCGACATATGGTGTAAACAGCGGCTGCTAATGAAGTAAATACTGAGATAACGAAGGTAAGTTTAAATAGTGGTTAGAATTTGATAATTTGTAACACGAAGCTCAGATTATAGAATTGGTAATCCGAGTATGAACATTGTAATTTTCATTATGAAAGGGATAAAGGGTGTTGGCTGTGTTATCGAGTGGACGCCTGCGAATCTTGTGATGGATACGCGTGTTGAATAATGATTCTCGGATGCCCGCATCATGCAGCTCTGTCATTTTCGCAACCATAGACAAATATATCAGGCTCCTATGGCGAGCGCTGATAGAGTAGAAGTAATTTAGTAATCGTCAAAATTTAATATAATCTACTAGCAAACCTCTTTTTCCAAGTTGTAATATTTTACGATACGATAAATTCTACCTATAATTTTCTGTCCGCAATATTATAAATATTTGAGTTATTTTCCCGTATGTTTCACTATCTATGTAAGTTCGCAAAGCGAAATTGTTATTATTACTCGTATTTTAGTTACTACGATCATGATCTTTCATGATACGTACTTTTGTTAACACCTAGTACTCCTAATACTACTACACCAACCCTAACGGATACAGAATGGACACGGCTCTCCCTTCCACCGAAGGTGTTTAGAGCAAACTCCATTACGCTTCTCAACTACGTATTGGTGGAGGCCAGTATTTTCAAGCCGCCTGAAGGCCACTGACTTAGCTTAACTACAGCCTAAATCGACGGCTTAACATGTCCTCCGAAGCATGGAGAAGCTCGAGATATATAAGCCGATCCGTGTGTTCGGTAAGAATGACACGCGCAATGACGCCATCGAGTTGCCAAAACATATATAAAGGAATCGTCAGTATTGGATTAAGTGTCGTGGAGGAAAAGCGAGGAGCTCGATAGTATCATTGTGTGTTGGTCTGGTTGGGCACACAAATTAAACAACGCCCAAGTCAAACCGTCATGTTCATGCACACAAATGTTGGTCCTGTGTGGGAACCGAACTCACGAGCCTTGGTGTCAAAATAGGTTTAGTCAGTGACTATCGGGCCGTGCTTGAAAACACGGTCCTCTACCTTCTCTGAGTATGCTCTGAAATATACACCGCAGTGGTGAGTCATACGGAGACCCCACTCTTCATCTCCGCCGGGTCCACTTATTGTGACCGAGACCAGCGTGATCACCGCTGTATTCTACTACGGTGGACGTGACTACCAGCCCTCTGACTGAGCTAGGGACGACTGTTGGACCAATTGGTAAGCTTATTTGTCTCCAAGCTGTACCAACTTTGCAATAAATCTATGTTCTTATACGTCTGTCTTTTTAAATATACCCTACAACAAAGAATATTAATTCCAAACGCGGTGCGTAAGGAACGAAAAGAATATTGAACAATATAAAACTATGTGTAATCGAAATTTTTGATCCTCTTAATACCTCAGTAAAGCAAAAAATTCGGAATAAAGCTCATTGGAAATTCAAGTAATAGTGTGGAAAGGCATTTCGGGTGCAATGCATAGTTATTGAGAGGAGGTACAAGGCGCGGAGGCTATTCCGACAGAACAGTACCGGGTGCACAGGAATGTTTATGGTATGTGCTCTAGTGATATAAAATCATCCCGACCCGGGCATAGCGTGTCGAAATGCTCTAACCTATATATCTACTTACTTGTATATATGGTGTCTGTGCTTAAGTTGGTTGCTATACTATGAACATTTTATGATAAAATTCAGTAACTTTCTTCGGGGCTAATATTGGCATATTCAAACCTTTTTAGCTGATTGCGTTAGCAAAGCAGGGTATTGTTTTTGTACAAGTTTTTACGATACACCACTGTTGTTTTAAAGAAATGTTAAGCCCGTTAATGTTAACTATTGTTAACCGACTGCAACTAGTTATATTTTTTATGTTTTGTGACAATTTTTGTCAAGCACCTCGTATTATATAATTAGGTAGATAACTCATCATAATAACTAACAAAGTCCAAATATCGTAATTATAGCTTCTTAATGCGAGCAAAAATTTGTTCAAAAGAATACAGTATACCTAAAAGACTAAACTTAAAACAGATGAATTTACTTAATTATAACAAACCGCCCCTTTTTTCTGATGATCTGTTCCTGTGTAAAATAACTTAGTTATGCGGACCAAGAAAATCATGAACCGAGTCCGTACCTTGACCTGCAGGTTTGAATATTGATGGTAAGAAAATAGAGTGCCAAAGTTGATGTCATATTTGGTGTCAATTTTTCTAACTCTAATGAACAATTCAATGGGCTTAAGAGCCTTCTCGGTGCGCAAGTAGGACACACACTTGGTCAGTTTTATTTCTTATATCTATTCTTATTTTGATTTTTAAAGTCAACTCGTCCTGCAGAGGAAATTATTTAGATTTCATTTTTCCATAAGTACAATATGTTTAAGTATCAACTCCAATGTATAATATTATAATATTTTTCTTTCTTTCTATTTAGTGGTTCACGGTAAAGGTTCGTACATTGTGATATTTAGTTTCCAAGTTAGCGAACCCGCACATTAGGCGATAGTGACCGCGGGTTGTAATTTATAGCATCCGTTGTGGCCAAGACTACGCTCTATGTGCGCTATAGAAATGCAGTAATCAGTGCGTTGTTGAACAATAAACACCTACCCACACTTATTGGAAGACGCGTCGCATAATGCGATCACGTATATTTGGCTAAACTTTCAGGCTTGCGTAATACGCACGTGGTACAAATTGTTTAGCGGTCCGCAGCAAAAGTTAATACTCGTACTTTGTAATATTTAGTTTTTAAAAAGTAACGTACTTGTCCATTGGGAGACTAACTGCAGGTGATAATATGTAATATTTGATGTGGCTTAGACTACGTGCCATAGAATCACAGTAATCAGTATGTAGTTAAAAAGAAAGGTGCGGCCCACAACTGACAGAAACTACGTTGCTTAATGTCCTTGATGGCAATCGGAATTCGGCAGAAATTCAGTCTTGCATACTACGCGTCTAAACCTTAGTGGCGCGATGTTACTGCTTTGTCATTGACGATGTGATGACGCTGCGTTGACAGAAACAGAATATACACCGCTAACCAGTATAGTCAATTGTATTAATTGTCAATGTCAATTAATACACTTGTGTCTCGAGTCGATAGTAAAACGCGTCATCAATTCTGTCAATAGTGTGAAAGGTTAAATGTTTATCTGTTTTCTATTTCGGTATTACTCGATTAACGATACGCTAGTTTGAAGTGAGCCGTCTCTAATTAATTCCGGAACCTGAAGTTAAATTGAAATTGATTACTTAACTATGAAATACTAACCATACCAAATTATTAATTATTTGAGTGGATGTGCATCATATATCCATACAAAATAAGAAGCAGATAGGTACACCTAATAAAAAGGTAAACCAAACAGTAAACTCTACTTTACGAGGCTGCAACCTATTTGCGGTAACGGTAACACGTTAAAGCAACTAATTAACTAAAACTGTCAGCCTTTGTTTACTGTTGGTTTCATTCACCACTGTAAGGATCGTTTAAGTTCTATAAAATTACTATCTTCTGCTTTCGGCTGAGCTTTAAGTGTTTTTCGAAAAGACTTAATAACAACTTAAAATTAGCTTGTTTGTATTTTGTAATATTTTATTTTACGTGACAGTGCGAACGCGGCAGCATGTCCGGCACTTCATGTAACCGATAATTTCAACAGTGAGGATAATTTGATGTGACCATTTTTTCACAAATTAACACAGAAACTACTATACTACTATCTGGCTACTGGGTATAGGTCAGGGCGCCCTTGGCTACATCTAAGCACTGCCTAGTATCTAGCACAGTGTCAAGCACAGCTTCACCCAACCCACGGGGGTGAAGCGTGTGTCTGGCACTACTCGTTAGCAGATTGGGACGGCATGCGCGACTACTTTGATTCCATACCATGGGGGCAGTGTATGGAATACTACATTCCTCACTCCGATGACATCATCAAAAGCCGGAGAAGAGAGATTAAACCAAGGTAGATCAGAAATCAATTCAAATCCGAATATTGACTTGCTGAAATCAGTCTAAAATACTGCCACCAAAGTCTGCTATAGTGCATACGTATGAGCGGACACCCAGCGCATTACACGAGTCGGCACGGGACTTGAGTCGCACCTTACTGGGTCCCGTAACTGCTGGAAACTAGCAAAAGCCGTGCAGGCTAACTTCTGCTAACGCTTGTTGCCTCTGCTGAGATACTCCGATGGCTCACTGGCGCATAGCCGTAGGAAAAAGTCGATCTTATGGCCAGCCTCTTTGCGGCTTACTCGTAGATCGATGACTGTAGCACGCACCAACGATACCCTCTAGTGGTCTCGTTATGCCTGATATTCCCATTAAGCAGAGCGATGTGCGTTATGAACTACAGTCACTTGATGTCCGAAAAGCCAGTCATCGTGATGGTATACCAGCGATTGTTCTGAAAAAATGTGCAGCGTAGTTGTCCCCGTAGTTGGCGCACCTCTGTCATCTCGCTCATATTCCAGTGACTTGGAAAGAGGTCAATGAGCAGCCGGTCCCCAAAAAGGGAGACCGTTCTGACCCATCAACTTACCACCCATTGCCGTAACTTCAGTGTTGTGTTGGGACGGATCCTTAACAATCAATTGATCCGCTGCCTAGAAGATCACTCCCTAATTAATGATCGTTAGTAAGGTTTTAGACTGAAACGATCAACGGGTGATTAACTAGCGTACGTAACGCGCCTCTGGCGGGAGGCAATCGATATAAATATGGAGAATCTGTGGCAGTCAGCCTAGATATCGCCAAGGCATTTGATCGGGTTTGGCGTAAAGCACTTCTCTCCAAACTTCCAGAATACGGTCTGCCCCCTCCAGCCTTGTAAGTAGATTCAGCAAACTTCCTGCTAAGCCTAGAATCCGCGTCCTTGCAGATGGATGTGCTTTGCGGTTCATGTCAGTGAACGCCGATGTCACACAGAGCTTCGTTCTATCGTCTACCGTCGTAATCCCTCCAGATTTAATTTCAATAGCCCAATTTTTTTCGACTTATTCGTAATAGTCCCAATACCTGCCGTGACCTGTTCATGGGTATATCGTCTCATTGATATCCCCTGGAGCAGGCCATGGAGGGTATACAACATTACATCAATCTTCTCAAAGGGGTCTCTAAACGCTGGATCCATATCGCCGCGCACGCCTATCAAATGACCGGGATTATACTATCTTTTCTAACGACAGAAAACAGTTTTCCACTCGCAATTGATTAAATGTTTATTGTTTTGAGGATTAAATTCTACTTTCCGAAAAAGAGAGTCGACACATATACAATTTAAATGGTTGTTTTGTTAACGCTTTATATACTTACAATACAAATAAAATGTTAATAATAAGTGGTCGCGTTAATGTTAATAATTGCACTTGTACAGATTCCACTTCACAATTTTATTTAACAATTGTTTTTACCGACCGGTTTCGCCTTTACGGCATTATCAAGGTATTTTATACAACATATGGCGGTACCGTGTGGCGGTACGGTACAATTGTTAAATAAAATTGTGAAGTGGAATCTGTACAAGTGCAAGTATTAACATTAACGCGATGTCTTCAAAATTCCACCAAGTGCCTACAATCAACAGTATCAACATAATAATAAGTGGCTTTACACGATATTGTAAAGTACATGCTGTGTTTTTATATGCGTTGCTGTGAATCTCCATATAACATCCTAATTTGATTACCTACAGGCACAAAGGTCTGTGACATACTATTTCACTCTCAATTTGATTACAATCTCTGTGGATCTGAGTTTGAAAATCGTTTTTTGATGTATGAGGTAGATATTGATGTATTTTATTATTAGTTCGAATGTCGGAGTAGTGACCAGAAGTGACAGTTAACACATGTCATGCGTCCGTGTCTCTATAATAAAAGCCCGACACCTATAATCGTCCCCGATCTCATACCAATAGCTATTTAATTTTCAACACATTTCGTAATAGTTGTAATGCCTCCTGAGGTCTGCTCTTGGATAAAAATTGATCCATTTATATCTTCTGGAGCGTCCCGCACTGAAAATACTACATCACATTAATCTAGAAGGTGCCTCTATGTATTCGAACAATATCTCTGCTACATACATTTAAGAGACATGCTCTGTTGGTTCGGAAATATAAAAAAATAAAGGATAAAGTAATGAGGACATTATGAACATATATCTAAATCCTTTGTATATGTTCTAGATGTACATTTTATTTAGAAATTTGTTTTTCATGTACAATAAAGGACCTAATAATATTGCAAGTAACAGATATACAATACGAAAGTGGAAGTTAGCCGAGGTAGGCCAAAACTTACCTACCATACTACCATGACGAACTGTTCGGGAGCTCTAAAAACAAGAAAGAATATATGAAATTGACTATGTGTGTCCAAAAACCTACTGAGTTGTATAAAGGCAGTGTCACGTCGCAGTTGGTTTCGCTGTGCAAAGATCTTGACGTGAATATGAGAGAAGTGATATGATGATACAGAAAATGATTAATAATACCTACAGTTTTTCAATAATAATACTATTTACATAATCTCTTTCTTCTTCTTCACGTTATTTCGTTTCCTAAACCATTAGGATTGGCGGGGTACGCTACCTAAGTCTAAGGATTTGGCGTAGACACAGATTTCATATGGAGCGGCTGCCTTCAGACCTCCACGACCTAAAGGGAAAACCAGATCTACGAGTATCATACATTAGCTCATATTAGTTTTTCGAAATATATTTCCTCACATCCAAAAAGTATATTTCGAAAGACGTGTGACCTAACTTGATAAAGATCTGCCTCTCTCTGGGTTGCGGAGGTCTGACGGCAGTCGCTCCATGTAAAAATCAGTATCTTCGCCTAATCCTTAGGCTTAGGTAGCGGACCCCGAGGATCCCAATGGATTAGGAAACAGGATAACGCTAAGAAGAAGAAGACTTCTTGATTATCTAAGCTATATAAAAAGGGGACACTTTGCCTGAATTGTTGCCTACATCAACGGTTAATTTATCGTTATCTGGATATTTCATGAAATATTGGTTTTTATAATAATGACCACTCATTGTAAAATGAACTGAATTCCTAAGGTTTACTTTTCAATTTAGCTTGTTACTATGTTTATTTTATTTTGTCTACTTTCATTGGTTTCAATCTCCATTTAGAAAGGACGTGTCGGCCTGTCACCGCTTACTCTCATTTAAAATTTACACCCCACTGATTCGGATTAACGCTTAGCTTATTTATTAATTACCTCTTAATTTACTTATATTACTTGTTAAACACAAGTAATATAACATCACAACAGGACATTCAGCTTAAAATTCAATTCAACCCTTGCGAGTATCACTTAGGTTTAATTAAAGACGTGCCGTAGGTATATGGGATAAATTATTTTTTAAAAGCTGTAATGTTCTTTATACGTGTAATATACATAACCAGTATGTTTTGTATACATTTTTCAATGATATCCCAAAAACTGTTTTAACCGGATAGAATTTTTCGATTTGGATAGTTTAAGATTGTATTTATTATACGAAGGTATATCGAGGTAGTTTCATGTAAAATCGACCAAATTGATTCAGGGTCCACTTTGCCAATAATTTATTTAAAACCGCCAAAGTAGTAGGATTTTTTCCTAATGCACTTAAAACGTTTTTAATCATAAAAACTGCATCAATACTGGTCAGAAGAGTACAGAAATCAGCAGATTTGATTTTTACTATCGTTGTTGTATATATTCAAAACATGATATATTTCAAATATTATGATTTGAATTTCGTTTTTACAGAAGTTTTTGGAACTACTATTTTTTCCATTAACAGAAAACATACTAAAATTTCAATTACAATGTTTTCTAGTCAAATCTGGCACCGAAAGTTTGAAAGTGTATCAAAAGACTTGTTAAAGTTTATGATAATTAATTGATACTCAAAATCTGACGAATTTCAACTGTGTAATGGCTGACTTGTCAGAAATGTCAGGTTTGTTTCTAATATATTTTTATGCGTATTGCAACCTACTTATTGAGAAAGTAAGTTTACAGTGGATTATCATGATCACAGGTCACTATTGATTCTATTTCGTCGATTGAACGTAAGCTAAAGATTTCATGAATATATAAACCATAAAAAAAAACGCTGTTGAATAAAATACATCTATGCCAATTATTTTATAAATGAGTATATTTATAAAATAATTGGCATAGATCCTGGGATGGTTCTCATATAATCATGGATAAGATTTAATGAAGCTTTGATGATGAACTAAACAGTACAGTAACTATCTATTGAAAATTGAATACGACTTGTATGGTTGTTGTAATTTTTTCAAGTGACGACTTTAACAACACTATTTATTTTAAAGATTTTTATTCCCGTTCCCCGTTGGCCTTTCGCGTATTTTTGCAATTATAAGTGCGACAGAATTTTATGCTCGTAGCCTTCAAGTACCATCGAAATTTCCAAAAGTCTGAAAGTCACTTAAAATCTAATTTCCCCTTTCGCTCTCTGGAAACTCATTACAAATTTCAGGACATTACGCCATAAGCTGAAAACTTATCACAATATTCAGTTAAGAGCTCAATGACGTCGTTGCGTATTTAAAGTATGACATGACATGATTCTCGGCATAGGAGTCGGCGTTAAGCCGTCGATTCTGGCTGCTGTCGATAGATGACAGTCGTTAAGCTACGTCAGTCAATCCGCTATTGAGCAGCGTGGGAGAGTATGCTTTTAACCCCTTTGGCTTAAGGAAGACTCGTAAGCTTGTGTTGGGATGAGTTAGGGTACTCAAATATTTATGTCCATACTGAATATGTCAGTACAGACATAAATATTTGAGCACGAAATTAAATAAGTGTACATATTTTTCTGTATCGAACATTACGCATCGAACTAACATATTCACGAGTAAGTTTAAAATGAAATGTAAAATTAAGTAAGTTTGTATAAGTGCTGATTACCATGAAGTCTAATGAATTTGAAAACGGAATTCTGTGGTTATATTAACGAACCTAAAATATGAACCTGAAATATCGATATAATGTAGATATTTATAAACTAGTCAAGAACATTTTTGGGTTTCCATGTTAAACAGGCAGCCTTATGGCGTGTATAACGAGATCCCTACATGGGCGAAGCGGAAAGCAGAAGATACTCGTACAATGAAATAAAATCTAAAATACGGCATAATCATTAAAAATATGAACTTATGTTTTGGGTTATTAATAAATACATAGAGATAATTTTGTGAAATCGATGCCATATAAGTATGTATAGATGCTATATATTCACTGGTGTTGACTTAAGTTAAAAAACCGCGACGAAATACCAACTCATTGAAGGGTTGTTGAGTTTCTGTGACATTCACTCACAGAAACTCAACAACCCTCCAAGGAGTCGCTATTTAGCTGCTACCTTGCCAATAATCTCCCGAGGAGTCTCTATTTATGCTGCCGGTGTGACAATGCGCGAGCGATCAACTGCTTATGTACGAATCATTCGTAGGCTACGGAAACCACTTACAAACAAGTAGACCATATGTTTCAATGCCTCTCGATGGGTTTAAAAACGTTTTAACCGAGTTTATACAAATACCAACTTACATACAGTTCCGCTTTTTTAAATCGGTAATCTCTTAGGAAAACCTCAGCATAAAGTTCAATTCATAACGTTTTGTTATCCGGAAGAAAGCTCTGAAGCCATACAGTATTCCAGTATATTAGATCGCCATAAGACGCGGTCTTTACACCTGTTGTGTAGGTATACCTTTAAATACACACATCAAAAGTGTCTAGGGATCAACATATATTTTTGCAATAACTTTTCTCCTGATTGATATTAATTAAAATTTTCTTTAAGGATTCATCAAATAAAGTGTTTTCGTTTGTCTACAGTAACGATAAACCAAGTCACCTTTGCATTAATAAAGAAATTTGCCATTTTCATAATAAAGGGATTTTTGACATTTGAACCACTAACATTAAAGTTCGAAAAAAAGACTGAAATAACAGTTTTCTTTAAAATTTTATTGGGTAACTTAAACAATTAATAATCCGTGTTTCTACCGCGAACACTAACAACACAAGAACATCGGTTTGGCATACTCAAAATGAGTTCATCCAAATCACGCTGTGGAATGGCCGCCCATGTTCGTTGCAACAACAAAAAAAGGTCTTCTTGCGACTGGATACCCTCCATATTCGGCAGAGCTCTTCTCTGTAGCATATCCCATGCATGCTCAATCGGGTTCAAGTCTGGCGACTGAGCAGGCCAGGGCATGACATTGATGTTAGCTGCGGCGAGAGTCTGTCTTACAACTCTTGCGGTGTGCGGTCGTGCATTATCATGCATTAACTGAAATAAGGGACCGATTTGCACTTGTAGAGGAACGATGACGTCTGATACAATCGTCTCAGCATAAATTTGAGCGTTGAGGTTGCCTCTGATCCAAATCAACTCAGTTCTTCCGCCGATCCAAATACCCGCCCATACCATGATGGTTCCACCACTATAAGGATGGACTTCCTGGCAGGATTTTAATCGCTGCTGGCGTCCAGGGGTTCTCCAGTGTCGTATACGTTTATATATTTTATATATTTTTTTATTACAAAGCCACACATCTCAATCTCAAGAAATCCGCATAAAAAATGCTTGATCCCTAGACACTTTTGATGTGTGTAGTTAAATAGTATATCAAATCACTATATGTAAGATGAAATCTCAAACATTTGTATTAACTTGAAGCAAGCAAGTAGGGGATTCAAAAATTATATTAACTGCGTAAAATGTCTACGATCTAAACGATGAAGATTAAATATTAATCTGTATTTATCCAGGACGAAATTAAAATATTAAATCAAATATGGTACGAATCTAAGGAGTATAATGAAAACAATAATGATTTAAATTCGTTTGCGTAATTAGGAGTTATACTCGAATATAGAAACAAAACTCGCAAACAAACATACAATATAATTATGAAGCCCGAAAACATGTACACACTTATTTTAAGAAAGTTTTGTAAAAATAACAAGGTTTACTTGTACAGGTAAGAGCAAGTCAAGTTTTAGAGTTCGAAATGCGGTAATGCGACAAGTTGTGCTTCATTTTATTGTGTATAACTCACCCGCCATCTAGATGGGAATATTAGAAAACTATTTTCATACGTATGAACCGGAATTTCTTTAAAAGTTCTTTTTAATTTTGAATGCACTTACCGCAGAGTTCAAGCTTGTTCTGCGAAACTATTCTTTATGCAAGATAAATTTATTGCATAAATTCTGAATAAATAAAAGGCGGCGTCTGGAAGGACATTATAGTTATGCATTTGTGGTACTTTGTAAGTATTTAGAGTGTAATGTCTAATTTTTACAGTCAAAGGCATGTGCATGTGGTCTACCCTGCGAACATAGCCAACATAGGAGTAATTGAATAAAACTATTATTATTATATTCTCTCCTGAAGAAAAATAAGAACCAGGCAGCTAATGTGGTAGCTACTGTCTATACAAAGGGTGAAGTACCGCTGCTCGTGTACCAGATTGGTCGTGTTCTATCAGAAGGTGATATCAGGAGCCCTAGAAACCGGTGAGCGTGCATGAGAAGTCCTCTTCTCATACTTCACTCGCTTCTTTAACATTCACTCCTATGAATGTTGAAGAAGCGAGTGAAGTATTCGAGGGCCGCGTCTTATAGCGCTCTGTGCCCTCTGCCTACCCCGCAAGGGACCTGGTGTGAAGATATATATACTTACATACATATATACATACTTGTCTTCTTAATTATGACAGTTTTTACCTGACTGACCCAAAAGAAGGGTAATGTTTTTGCGTGCATTGTGACCTCTTGTAATCTAAACGGCTTGATCGATTTTGAGTGAGGTGTCATTAGATTCATATATTCCCCCCGAGTGTTAGAGGCTATGTGATGTCAGCAAAAAACCAATACGGTGGACGTAAACCTTTATAGCTCTAATATGACGTAAACTAAAACTGAAAACTCACATAGTAGACATAAACCTTTTAAATATCAATAACTGGCAGTCGGAGGCTACTCATATTTTTGTATGTCTGTCCTCTTTGTGTGTAGACTCCGATTGTCAGTTAGGTATAATTTGTTAGTTTATTATAAATATTGACCTGTTAGACACCTAGGTACTCATGTTAGCAATATAACATACCTTTAGGTGCATTCACAATATGCACACAAGTAGAATGTCACGAGTACTATATTAATGATTTATAGATTAAATTATGGACGCATCCTGTTACCTTAGGCCATTTTTACAGTCAATCAGGTTAATTGGTCTTTTAATTAACTTGTTATTTTTACTCGAGCCAATTTGAAGGATCCAATGGTGGTAGACAATTTGTTGAATTCAAGTGAGTGCATTCGACAATTTTACAGAATTAACGGTGTCAATTTAGTAATGTTGATAAATATTGTGTCAATTTAGTAACATTGGGTATGTTAAATAGAATAGACAGGCAATATGTGAAATTTTCTATGAAGTCTATCTGGACACAAGAAGAACTGCTTACGAAAGTCAGAGATGTAGTAATATTTCAGCAGTTCAAATAGATTCTTCATGTCAACATTCGGTAGGCAATCGAGTTTGTCAAACCTCCGGTTTTTTATTTTATTAGATAAAAGATAAAAAAAAGTTAAAAATTCTTTATTTGTCATTGGGCCCTCGCGGGCACTTTGACACGTCTTACAGTTTTTGAAATATAATCTTATTGTATCTTATTTAATTCTTTTTTTACTTTTTTCATTTTTTTATCTACTAGCATTTAGGAAATGGCCATTGGTTAAGAAGAAAGGCCAAAGAAACTTGCCAATATAGGTCTCTTTTAAAATTGTCAAATAAATATTACAAAAACAAAAAATACATAAGCATATTGGTACAATAATGATATCAAATGGTAAAATTAAAAATTATTAAGGACAGGTAGTCTGTGCTAAATTATTTCCAGACATCTTTGTCAGTTACATATTCATCAATTCTATAATAAGGCCTTATAATTATATATTATATTCAATTTTTCAAAACCACGCCTCAATTTTTTTAACTTAGTTTACTTACTTTTTTTAACTAGACTCGGCGTCTTGAGTAGAGAGTGTATAAAAAAGAGACATAATCAAAAGGGAATATCAATATCTTGCGTAACATCGATATCGAACTTATTGATAATTGCGATTATTTCGGCAAAACATGATATGAACTATGAGTACATGTGTTTAAAGTTTTATTGGCTAATCACTTGAAAATTACCAGTAGAAAATTAGAGTAGTGGAGATAGTTGAATTTTCACATAATCCAATTCCCAGAATATATATGAAAGTCAAAAGCGCAGGCAAAAGACTACTTAATGTAACAACTAAGCTTTAATCGGGCTATATCCTCGTATACTAGAGTGCAAAGGTTTCGGCTCCGCAATAGCACGTAAGTACCTCCTACATAGTTTAAAGCCCTTTAGTGACCGTGCAAACGTTGCTTCCTAGGAATTAAGTTCACCACAGAAACTACTTCATTACGGACGTTCCTAAAAGTTTGTTGATAACCAACTGCTATTTCATAAAAAAAATGTAAATAATTTTTATCACAATAGTTAAACTGGGCCCTCGCCGCTCGAAAAAAATCCCACCCCTCCCCCCTAGCCGTAAAGGGTATAGTACTATAGTGTGATGTCGGCCCCAATTAATCCGAATACTACCGATATTGTAAAAGAAAAATAGTTTTATTGGAAAATAAAAATATTTAACATAATGTTTAATAATTATTTATTTAAATATTTATATAATCAGTCTTTTATAAGTCTTCCGTGTACCCGTACGTTATTTAGAAATTATCTTAAAACTAACAAAACTTAAAAAATTCTAAAAAAAATTAAATTCTTTCGTTATAAATTATACAAAAAATATTATATTACTATATATTATATTATATTAATATTATATTATAATATAACTTATTTTTTATGGTAAGAAGCAAAACAATTATTTTTTCTTGACAGACATAAACGGGTGTTACATTTATCGCACCTAATTTTCGACCGAATTTTACAGCCTTCCATCCTGCATCTCCGGGGGCTGGAGATCTCATCAAACACAGGGAAGTATTCATACCCATCATAGCGTTTTGATACTGAGGGTAAATTGACTGGCCGGTACCTTCCTGAAGGACAATGACAAGTCCCGGTTCTCAATGTCCTGGTCTTTGCGGGATGGCATTTGTCTTGGACGTTTAGGCGAATTCGTTAGTCCATCAGCCACTTGCATCTTAAATTCCAATAAGTTAGATAGTTGAATTTTCATATAATCCAGTTCCCAGAATATATCAGAAAGTCAAAACCTGACCTCTATGAATTCGACTAGACATAGAATCTATTTTATATTTACGATAAAGATAAAAAAAAAGATAAAAATTCTTCATTTGCCTTTAGACCCTCACGGGCTTAGACACTTCTCATATTTTCAATATTATATCTTATTATTTTTTAAGTATTTCTCTTTTTTAATCTACCAGCATTTCAAATGACCATTGGCGAAGAATAAATGCCAAGAAACTTGCCAATATAGGTCTTTTTTTTCCAAATCATCTTATACATATTACAATAAATATAATGATATGAGTGTACATATAGTGATATTAAGTGGTACAATTAAAGTTATATTAATTCATGTTCTGAATAATTTCCATACATCTCTGTCAGTTTCATTGATTCTATAATAACCCTTCTTACATAGAGTATTTTTGATGTGCTTTTTGAACATATTGTCAGGCAAGGTCAGAACTGTTTCAGGTAATTTATTATAACTGAGGTAACTAGTATATAAATCTCGTAGTTCTCTAAGTGATTCCCTGGAGCCCATGTTATAAATAGAGCAGATGGCTCTCTTTTGTAATATGAAAATTGTTTCAATATCAGCCGCTCTTCCTCACAACAGGATACCATATGACATAATGCTGTGAAAGTAGCTGAAATAGTAGTCTATTTCAGCTACTTTACTACTTTAGCTACAGCGAGCAGTAGCCACATCCGTCAATTGTCTAATTCTCCTAACGGCATTTGCGGAAAAGCTGAGCTTCCTGGCCAGTTTATTTATGTGGGAGCCCCACTGCAATTTTGAGTCTATCGTAATTCCAAGAAATACAGTATCATTAATAATTTCTAGTATATTATTGTCAATTAAAACTTCGGTACTGGAAGAAACCACATTTGGAATACTAAATTTTTAAATTTGGTTTTAGTTGAATTTAATAAAAGATTATTGCATGTGGACCAATTTAGGATAACACATAGAACACTGTTTACATTGTCAATATTTTCGCACCGGCGAGCAACATTAAAAATTACAGAAGTGTCATCGGCAAACAATAGTATATTCGCCGTTTTCTGCACCATGTAGGGCAGATCATTTACATATACTAAAAATAAAAAGGGTCCCAATATAGAGCCCTGGGCTACCCCAATATTAACATTACTGCCTTTAGATTTGACCACATTTATGTCAACAGTTTGTATTCTATTGTTTAAGTAAGTTGCGATCAAATCATGGGCTTTAACCTCTAACTCCAAAATGGCACAGCTTGAGCAATAATGTTCGATGGTCGACACAATAAAAAGCTTTGGAGAGATCACAGAATACCCCAATAGCATCCTGGGAGCTTTCCCATGCGCTAAGAATATGCTTGACCAATCTGTAGTGGATTGCTACCCCCGCATCTGTAGTGGATTTACCTGCTGTAAATCTGTATTGTGCACTATGAAAAATTCATTGGTCTTAAAATAGAGTAGTAATTGATCAAGCACTATCTTTTCGAATATTTTCCATACTGGCAAAATAGATATGAGGTCTGTAATTCCCGGGTTCACTTTTTTCACCAGACTTGAATAATGGAATTAATTTACTAAATTTCATCAAGTCTGGGAACACACCCACATCTATACATTGATTAAAAATGCCAATTGTAGAGTTACTGACGCAATAATATACGCCAACCATTAGCCACTGCTAAATCGAAGAAATGCAGAATGACCTTTAGCGTCCATGTTTTAGTCTTCATAAATGTTTGATAGTATTCGATACTATCGAACACTTATGAAGACTTTTTTATTTATTTTTATACTACGTCGGGAGGTATACAAGCATACGCAGCAAAAAGAGCTATCTACAAACTTGGTCCCCGGGAGAGCCTTAGAGAAAAATTCAAAGACATAAATATTTTAACAGTAGCATCGCAATATACTCGTATCTATGAAAATCTTTTGTATGTCCATAAAAACAGACTCATTTTGTAAAAAGAGTGATATTCATAGCATAAATACTAGATATAAGCATAATCTTGTGTTACATGCAAGCCGTCTCCACAAAATAACTAATTCTTTTATGGGGCAATGTATACGGTTCTATAACAAACTTACCAGCAATATAATAGAATTGTCAATAAACAAATTTAAAACTACTATTAAAGCCAAATTGTGTAGCAGGGCATATTATAAAGTATCTGACTATATTAATGATAAAAATGCCTGGGAGTGAGTCGATCCAATTATAATGTAATTAATAAAATATGTAAATTTGTTTGGATACCAAAAGAGGGATGCCTGAGTTTTTTGGCAGTATTTTTATCAGTGTAGGTGAGCACTGTCATAAACTGCACGGTAGGGAAAAAAATTGTGACGATTCCAAATAAATGTAGCCATTTTTACGGAATAAAAAGATTTTGACTTTGACTTTGACTACGGCCCACCTGATGTAAAGCGGGTACCGTTGCCTATTAACTCTTGTGATATATTAAGTTTAACTTACATAGCAACTCATTAGGAGCTTACAGGTGACCTCAGACAAAAGTTTGCATCTCTTGTCTCCAATACATTTGAAGACGTGGGTATGAGATACACCCCATTACAAAATTAATGTCTATCAACTTCTTCATTTCTATCGCATTACTGTTTAATACTGAGCCAAAAGACATTAGGTGATAGCTGTCACTACAATACGCCATTTCTTCAAAAAAACTATCCGGGAAGTACTCTTGAAAGTATTCCAGAGGGGCTTTAATGTGTGTAACTGGTTTTTTTTTAATATATTAGTTCAGCATAGTGGCTCCTCTTTGCCTGATGGTAAGCAAAAGAGGAGCCCGAATCGCAAATGCAACTGACAAAATACTACACCGTATCCTGTCAGTTGAACCTGCCATGCTGACTCGCAAGATGCTTCTTCACGCTTCGTTTGAAGGTTCCCATATTATAGGAAGAAGGGAACACATGTGCAGGCAAGGCGTTCCACTTTCTAATGGTACGATAAAGATAGGAGTTGCTGAGCTTTTTGGTACGCGAAGAGATATTCTCAACAGTGGAAGGATGACATCACAAGCATCTCAGTTGGATTAGTCTCCTGTTAGATGTGTTGCTTTTGATCAAACGGTATACTTTTTCCACAGCCTTCTCTGGGGTGTAACTTTTCGGCACTTTGGTGGTCTGTTGTTAGAAGGGGTACTTTGATCGAATACTGTTTGGTTGTGAATTGGAAGGTGGCTGGGTTTAATTTTCTTAGTCGCTTTGCGCTTTCGTCCTATGGTAAACTGAACCGGTCTAGGCTTGCTAGTGGCGTGTTGAGACTGTGTTATCTGTTCAGATTGGTTTACCTGTTCAATCTGGTCTACTTGTTCCGACTGGTTCGTGTTTTCAATTACTTGGTCAGCACTTGCTAAGTCCACAACGATCGGACTCAAAGTGCGCACTGCTCTGGGTTCATAGGTAAGGGCACTTTCTTCTTCATCAAATGCCTCCACTTCTGAGTCGTCACCATTCTGGAGTGTTTGCAGCAATAAATCTGAGTTGAGTTCTACCCCTGAAACAAATTACTGAAAATATTTTACACAAATGAAAGTCAGATATGGCATCGAATCATTTCACGAAATTTATACTTACAATCAAAGTAGGTATGTAATTAAATAAACAAAATTAATAAAAAACAAAGGTAATTACAACCCTCAAAGTAATAAAAAAACTTTACTTACTTCGACCGCGTCGATCGATCAGCAAGTTCTCCATTTTCGAAAAGTTTACATCGACAACTTCACCCAAGTCAACGATTGGCGGCTATATTCAAAAGCATAGACCTTGCACAATAGTACTGAACCGTCCCCGCTATAAAAAACGGATTCGGTAGGCACCTAGATTTATTTTAAGTTGACAGCACGCTCATATTACAGGGTCACGAAAGGGTAACCAACTGTGATGCAATATCTCATGCGGCCTGCCTGATGGTAAGTTATTACAGTAGCCTAAGGACGCTTGCAATATTAGGGGCATAAATCACATATAATGTTATGTTATGCCCACCGTGTTAAAATCTCTTTACGTCATTTTTGAAGAACCGTGTATTGTAATGCCTTGGGAGAACCTCAGTTGGAAGTTCAATCTACAACTTAAGTCTTCGCGAAATAAAATTACTCCGGACGCGGTCGATATTCAACCACATTATTTCGAATATCTAAAAGATAGACTCACTATAACGACGTAGACAACATATCATTATGCAGCCTGTAAAATATAAAAAGAGAGATAAATCTCTCCTTAGACTTTGAATTCAATATCGTTTCTAAGTTTTGTAGCAAATATATAAATATATATTTCATAATGTACCTGTAAAATCCCCGTAATAGAACGCCAAGCTCGTGGAAGACATATTTAGTGCAAAATTGAGCTATGAATTGCTTTGAGCTATGCACTATGAAATGGCCTCTTAGTGTGTGGAAGAGGGCTACCGACGATGTTAAGCTGTATCGTTTGCGCAATACGAAGAAGCCATGTAAGTATTTGTGAATGAAATTTAGTTCCTTAAATTTCATTATTTAATATATGTTAATGTTTTACTGTCATAAGTACTCACAGTGCTAAATTTCATGGTAATAATTAGAAGTTTGTTTCGCACGCATGTATAAGATATACATGCGTGCGAAACTCCTTGCGGGGTAGGCAGAGAGAAACGAGCGCCACAAGACGTGGTCCTTACACACTTCACTCGATTCTTCAACATTCATATCTCTTTTCATGCACGCCGGTCCCTGGTCTTCTTATATCACCTGCTGATAAAACACGAGCAATTTGGTCATGGTCGATCTTCCTCGGCTCCTACATCCTTCCACTTTCGCATTGTATGTATGTTTAGCTGCTGTAATTTTTCTCCAGTCTTCTGGGGCTGTGGTACTTTCGTGGTGAGTAGGGCTGCTTTGATGTGTTCTACCTCTCTGCTGCTGGAGGGCTCCATTGTTATTGCATAATATTGTTTCTTATTTAGCAGGACGTACCATGATTATGTATGAGGGTGGTTAGTAATACTAAACATGACAGTAAGGTACTTACACCTATACCTATTTAACTTGTCTTTGACAATTTAAATTGTTTATTCTCTTACTTTTGTAAACAATAAAGAAATTGTGATCCCGCTCGCACCGGCGTCTCCTAGCGATATTATTGCTTCTCTCTCTCATTCGCAATAAGATCGACAGTGACGCACCGTTCAAGGTCGCTGAGCGATGTAATCCCTTAATGCGATCAACGAATTACCAAAGAATAAAATATTCCTGTCGAAACAACCAATTTGACTTCGAAAAAGCGACTCTAGGCGTCTGTAATAAAGTGCAACATAGCTTGAACTTCCGACACTTGACTGAATTAATGTACTTACTAATCAACTATGATAAGTCTAACTGCCGTCCGCCTATGAGACGGATCGGAAAGGGCGGAATGTGCTTTCATCTAAATAACAACACATCGTAACTCATATTCAAGATTCAGCAATCAAAAGGAATAAATTGGTACCTTTTAAGTAAGTTAATTCGAGTATAAATAAATCACTATTGTCTTTAAAGTCAAAGACAGCCTCACCTGTGCGCGGTGCACTCTACTAATTAACGTACAAGGTCCTGGTGATACAGAGTTAGGGTACATCAAAGCATCAATACACGCCTTCTTCTTAGCGTTATCTCGTTTCCTTAATCCTTAGGCTTGGTAGGATCCGCTACCTAAATATACTGGATTTATTATTTGTAATTATTACTTGCTCGACGGTGAAGAAAAATACCATGAGGAAACTCGTCTTTCGATCGATTATATTTCGCTTTACCGCACGGCTTTACCTACGTGGCGATTGATTTTAGAAGTTTTAAGGAGTAACTTTATATTTTGCAAATCTTTAATATCCTAAAGACTGAAATAATAATCGTGTATAATTTCGAAAAAATATTCAGAAGTATTTGGAATATTATTATAAACACAATACATATTTATATACTCTTTTGTCTTGTGTATACAGATGATTGAATCAAACTGCGACTATTATTAAAAAAAGCATTTAATTTATAACTTATTGCGGTTCTAATACGTAGTAGCTAGTACCCGGCATATTTCTGCTGGTTTTAATTTTTTGTGTATGATTTTATTAACCTGTAAACATTGGTATAAAATGTATAACCCGCGAGGGATTGAAGTTATAGATAGATAGGTTGTTGATTGACAACGACAGATTGATATACATAAGTTATTTTGTTTTTTTGCATTTTATTTTCAAATGTAGATAAAATGAATATCAGATTTCAATTGGACACCTTTCATAATCAACAGAGAATCTATATTTCAACTTTGATACATATACGTTGATAACTCGGAATGTTTGTGACACCTAAGGATCTTGGGTTCGATTGCGGCATCAGTTTAAATATTTGGACGGGCTGCAAATATTTGGACAAGAGTATAGAATATGGGAATGACATACGGCTGCCATCAATTTGAATAGTCGCTACGGGATAGTAGATAATTTTATTTCGTTATATCCAGAATGTTATACCTATATCTTATACCGTACTTACTTCGTAATCTTTTGATATTACATGAATAAATCCGTTTAAAAATAGGCGAGGACGCCTATCTTGGTTCCCTCCAGAAGTTAGTGTGAATAGTTTTAAACTTACGCGGTTGTTTATATTATTAGCCGCATGTAGGTATATCACGAACAGTGATAGCCCAGTGGATAAGGAACCGGTCTATTGACCACCTGGTCCTCGATTCGAATCCTCCCGGGGGCATGTACCTTTGCGTTTTCGGATTTATGACCACTTTGCTTACTTCTTGCTCGGTGGTGCAGGAAAACGTCGTGAAACCCACACTTTCAGAAAGTATATTTCGAAAGACATGTGACCTAACCTAAGAAAGATCTGATTTTCCCTGAAGTAAAAAAAAAAATGTGTTTTCGCTAAATCCTTAAGCTTAGGTAGCGGACCCCGTCAATCCTAATGGATTAGGAAACGGTACAACGCGAAAAAAAAGAAGGAGGTTGTTTATGTAATGATAATAACATAATACATATGTAGTAGTAATATCTTACTACTAATATCGGGCAAATATAAAAACAAATCGCGGTAAGCCCCGTATCGATAATAGTTAGTACGAAGATACATACATATTTCGGCCGCGATGTGAGAAGTGATTTTAACATGAATTTTATTATGATGTTTACATAAAAAAAGATTCAAATATGTGATTCATGACCCAGTTACACTGAACACGACTCTCTAGTATTGCACAAAGGAAACATGTAATACTAGTTGTTTGTTATGTAGTTGTTTGTTGTATTGTATGAGAATTAATTTTGACAAAATGAATATATGCCTCTGAATCTGCATATAATTCAGAATAAAGAAATGAGGGAACCATAGTTGTTGATATAAACTTCAAAGTTAGCAATCTGAAGTGTCTAAATCAATTGTAACAGACGGGAGAGGATACTTCTAGGATGGAGACTGCGCATAGGACAACGAGGCGTTGAACGTGTCTCCTCTATATGACTTGATACCGTCAATCGAATGACCGCTAGTGGCTGAATTTGGAAAGCGGAGCACCATTCGACTTTCCGAATGGTACGCCTTTGCATACAGAGAAAATAAAATTTGTTTATAAGGTTCCGCACTATAAACGTAAATAGTCTCTTGTTCCCCCAGCGCCCTTTTCAGTTTTGTTGATAATATGATAAAAAGAATAATCTAAATATTTGAATACCTAGTATTTACTTAATTGTATTAACGGTGATCCCGTTAATACAATTAAGTAAATATTAGGTTACAAGAATGTCTCTATACTATAAGCAGTTTTGTTGAATTAGGCGAAGAGCCATTTCAGATAATATTTATGCTTCAAATAGACTGTAACATGGACGTAATATCATTTAGGCATAACCTAACTGTTTTATCAGCAAATGTTGCAAGGTGGGCACACTTTGCTTACATTGTCCATATTACATTTTACACGTTGAAATATAAACTGGTTCTTATTATTAAATACTAAAAAAGTAGAAATAATAGTACCTATATTATGATAATGCAACTGATTGCTAGAACCGAGAAGTCTTTCATGGCGATTGTAGGTATTCGAATGTATAAAAAATTATCTGGAACTGTCTTTTCTTTGCAAAGAAAAAGGTTCACGAGTCACGTCAAAATTTATCGTATCCTCGGTCGACTCACCTTCATACTGCTCTGTCACCCTGGGTGAGGTAACATTTCACTTGAGGAAAGCTTTCATATAGTTTGTATAGGACTTTGAATGTTTAAGGTATGTTTTATAAAATGGCTATTTCTTGTAGCGTAAGGATGCTTGTAACAAGTTATTATTACTATATAATCACAAATAGCGGTCTATAATTTTTTCATTACATTATTTCATCACAGTCATTATTTTTTTGCAAACTTACAACCTTGAGGTAGAAGAAATTATAATGGTATAGAGCGGATGGAAGGTGCATAAATTACTTACACATGCTGGTGGCGGACAAGATTTGAACACGACACGAGCCCGTATATATCTGTCGTAGTGAAATAAGGATAACAAGGATTTCGCAAAATCCCCAATGATATCACGAAATCACGGTAGATGTCGAATATCGGGTTCTGTTGTATCTTCATACTGAAAATATCTAGTGATATGACAAAATATTAATATGCTGTCAGTGATACTTCATTTCATAGAAATATAATACTATTACAAATGGCGTAACGAATTTTTATAAGAAAATAAAGATGAGAAAGGCCAAATCTTACCTATCGTGACCAAATTAATCGTGTTTTATCAAACCCACAAGCGTGCATGAGAAGAGTTATGAGTATTAAAGAGGCGAGTGAGGTGTAAAGACCGAGTCATGTGGCGCTCGGCTTTGTCTGCCTATCCCGCGCGGGATTCGGTATGAAGTTATAGATAGATAGGAATTAAACATTTAAATACATAAATATTTTTAGAAGACGACGTTACAGAATATTCGACGTCAGTCGTGACTTCATGATATGTCTAGGGATTTTGGAAAATCCTCGGTATCTTTATTTGTCTGCGATATATCCACTACAGGATACAAGACTTTCCTAATGGTCCTTCAGTTTCCGTATTCAGCCACTTTTGTTTTTGGTTATTCGTTTGACGATAATAAATGCGCCCAGTTTTTAATATTTTACTAGATTCAGTTTAGTAAACATCGTGTCGCTGAAAGTATGTTAGTTTTTTGTCATATCACTGGATATTTTTAGGAAGAGAACGCATCAGAACAGAACAGAATATTCCAAATTTACCGTGATATCCCTAGGGGATTTCGTAAAATCACTGTTATCTTAATTTCCCTGAAAAATATCGACTGCGGGATATAACCCTTTCCTAATGGTCCTCGTTTTCCGAATTCAGCTACCAGCGGCCGTTCAATTGATAATATCAAATCATGTTGAAGAGACACATTCAAGTCTTCGTTGTCTTATGCTCGATCTTCACTCTAGGAGTATTCTCCCGCCGGTGATATCTGGTTTGATATACTTAATTTTTTTTTTCACAATTAATTACCTCTAACTAGCTTTATGCAGTAAAATAAAACCAAAATAACAATGTCGCTGGGGTCCGTGAGATCAAATAATTAAATATTATTTTTAAATATTGGTAACTGAATTACTGCCTGATTCTAATTCACTCTCTTCATCTTGTTGTTGTATATACGCAAGTATTGCGCAAATTGCACTATTAGTTAGCAGCCGTCAGCAGTAAACGCACGTCCGCTTGAAGATTAAGTACTACCCGGAGATCAAAATAAAATAAAAAAAAAACATTATGAGATAATGTAGCTTTCAATTAGGAAAAATAACTCCGGATCCGGAACAATAGTTCTAGAAATTTATTAGTAAATAGTGTACGTAGACGATCTGAAAAATAACTCTGTTAAGTGCAAGTAGGACTCGCGTTCCCAGGGTCCCGTTTAATATGATCCGATTTATTATTTTTATTACTGTTTATGTCAGAACTTGCCGGAAACATTAATCATTTTATATCAATATATGCTTAGGTCGGTGTCACCAAAAAGAATTTGAATGTAATGTTGGCTTGCTTTGTCCACTAAAGTTTTGCATAACATAGTAGATTGATGGTGACAGCACGGATCGCAAACCTTCCTGGCAGGCGAGAGATCATGAGTTCGGCCACTTCTTCCATTGTAAAATACTTAGAAAATATAATTCTAAATTACAAAAAAATAAACGCGAATTAATTACTAATATAGGACCATTATACTGTAAAATTTAAGGTTTTTTAATCAGTGCATTATCAATTCATACTTGGTCGGTTTTTATTATACTTTTACTTTTAGATGTTTATCATGAGTAGTGATAGCCCAGTGGATAAATAACCTATTTATTAAGCGACGATCTCTGGGGCATAATACATATTTGTAGTTCTCACGTGCGTGGTGTTTAAGGAAAACATCGTAGGGAAACCTGCATGTTCAAGATGTTGAATTTCGAAAGACGTGTGACTTAATCTACGAAAAAAAAATCGGCCAAGTGTGAGTCGGACTCGCGCACGAAGGGTTCCGTTCCACTATCTATAAAAATGGCAAAAAAAACTCGTTTGTTGTATCGGAGCCCACCTTAAAGTTGTTTTTTTTTAATTTAATTATTTATTCTTAAAGTGAATATATAACTAAATATTCTGTGAATATTTCAAGCGTCTACCTGTTGCCGTTATCAATATCGAGCAAAAACGAGCAAAAAAAATCACGTTTGTTGTATGGGAGCCCCCTTAAATATTTATGTTATTCTATTTTTTAGTATTTGTTGTTATAGCGGCAACAGAAATACATCATCTGTGAAAATTTCAACTGTCTAACTATCACGGTTCGTGAGATACAGCCTGGTGACAGACGGACGGACGGACAGCGAAGTCTCAGTAATAGGGTTCCGTTTTACCTTTTGGGTACGGAACCCTAAAAAGCAGGCGCTCTATGTAAAAATCAGTATCTTCGCCAAATTCTTAGGTTAAGGTAGAGGATCCCGCCAATCGAAAGAAACGAGATAACGTTAGGACTTGTGTAAAAGCAGCCTTTAGGTATGGAACGCAAAAAATAATGACAAACTCACGGGCTATTGTAAAGTCATATCTAAGTGTCTTCAAGGACCTTACGAAAAAAAATACATTTCATCACATTTTTATTAAATAAAAAGTAGAAGTAAATGTGAAACATGAATGAATACTCGAGGAGAACTCATTCGAAGGACAGAAAAGCTCGGTAGCGTGAACAAAATCGGACCTGTTTACTGTATTTTACGGAAGAGGCAAAAAACTGATTGAGGCCAACCACTTGTTTGTATAAAACAAGTCTGTTTCTATTTTTAAAACTGTTTACAGTCTGTTTTTGTTATTGTTTATCAAAATAAGTTACAACGGTATCATTTGTTATTGCAATTGATAAAAGGGTCTGAATTTATATTTTTTTAGATGTGTATATTGACAGGTCCAAATGAAAATATATTAAAAATAAACGGACATGTGAATAAATCCTTTACTGCTCGCCAGCTATTTAGTTTGGAGTACGATGAATTGAATTCAGCATTTTTATAAGTTTTGGGTAGTTAGATTAGCCATGATTACGATGCTAAAGAAATGAGTAAACCAGCACAGTTTTTTTTTAGAAATCATCAATACCAAATTAAAATGATTTTTCTTTTTCCCTGTCTTTTTCTAGAAGATCGTACAGCGAATAATTGGACAAAATTTTATATTAACACAACATATACTTAAATTACGAAACTGTTGTAGAAAAAGCAGAAACTTATTTCTAATTGGCATAAAATTATTAGAAAACGTAAATAACTAACAGCTACCTACGCTTATTTACAAACTTAGTTATTCGATTGATTGTTAAAAATGATGTGAGTCCAACTCGAACTTAGTTTTTACTTAGTTTCGTTTTAACTCGAAGTTTAGATTTGAGGCTAGCATCAATGAAGTTTGAGTCGAATTTAGCCTAAATTTGGATAAATGTAAATAAAAATAGAATGAATGGAATATGTATGATGCAAATAACTTTACCACCTGGGCTGCTGACACAGCAACTTCTTCGGAGCATACTGGTGACCTCACTCACACGCAGAAACACAACAACCCTCTAGGGACCCTCTTGTTATTTGATTGCGGTTTTCTGCGAGGTGGATGTTTTTCACCAGACGGACTACTTTGATGCGCCCTACATCTATTAAAAACATCCAGGCCAAGACAAACAGACATATCCATTCACATATATTTTTTTTTATTCCCACATTGAACATACATTTAATGTTTGGTCAGTGTGTTAATCGAACCCACGAGCATTGATGTCAAACTCGCGTTATTCACTACTACGTCACCGAGCTCGACAAAAAATCCTAATGCTATAGAAAAATTATATACTTCGACTGTGAGATTAAACAATTAATATGAAAAAAATATCACTTAATATTAAAATTTGTCTTTGCGGCATATTCTCTATACCTACCTAGTAGTAGAAGGCAAACAGACAATTTTTGTTTTTTGTTTATGAAGATACAAGGCAGTGACATGTCTGCTCTATTTAATGAGTTACAGTTTTTTCTTACAAAAGCATGAATATGTATATATCGTGTACCTTGTCGGTGTCATTCTTAGTAAAACGCGATTTGAGCCAAAAAAAAAAACTGCCTAGCGGCTAAATTCGGAAAGTAAAATATTATTACGAATCGATTACTATCTACTCTCATGGTAACAATGTTATATGGTGTCATTTGGTATATTTTTGAGGTAAGCCTTCTGTTACCTAAAACGATGAACGAGCTGATAGATACTGCAATAGAGATGCTTAGTAGATGGTTCTTGATCTATATGTGCTAGATTACCAAATGCAACCCAACAGATTGGAGACACACAGTCATCGTGCCCATATACAAAGGCAAGGGATCACCATTACACAATCTCGAGAATCAGCACATTAGCAGATGCAATGTAGAGAAAAATGATTGAGAAGAGTGTGAGGGTGAAACCCAATAGAATATTTTGGGATAAACAGGGATAACCAGATGGTTTTTCGAGAGTTTGTATACCTAAAGAAAGCATTTGAGACAATCTTCATCCGGGACGACCCCGTTTAAAGGATTGACGGTGACCTACTCCGTACTGGGCAGTCCACTTACTAGGAATGTGCAGCGTGTGTAGGTAGACGGAAGCTTGTCGTTCTATTTTTGCAACAATATCGATGTCAAGGAGAGCTGTGTACCTGGCTATACATCCTGTATCTGGCTAACGTATTATTATTAGAATCACCATCCAAACTGCAAACACTAGTCACAATGATGAAAGATATTTATACTCGTGTGACGAAATATTTACAATGAAATGCTGGAGGCACAGCTTGCTATACGCAACGTGTGTATGTATATCTTCAGGCTAGTTCCCTTGTGGGGTAAGCAGAGAAAACCGAGCACCATAAGATGTGGTCCTTACTAGGGTTTCTGAATTCTGGAATATTCGGGAAATATGTTAATAAAATGTTAATGTTAAGGTAAGACTTACCTACTATGACCATATTGATCTTGTTCTAACAGAAGGTGACGTCAGGAGCCTTTTTAAAAACCGGCGAGCGTGCATGAAAAGAGCAATGAATGTTAAAGTGAGGTGTGTAAGGATAAGTCACGTAGCACTCGGTTCTCTCTGCCTACCCCGCAAGGGATTTGGCGTGAAATATAGATAGATGTTAATAAAAGTAATATGCAATTTTAAACTAAATGCAAAATAAACTACGCTTATAATGCAATAATAATCAACATTTATTAATTCTTTAGAACGTATTTTTAAACTAAATAACTAAATTTGTCATTGGAAGTCATCATTCGCATTTCCACATCCATATTTCCATCCAGAGACTAATGTCTGAAGACCACTGTCCTATACCGGATGAATAACTGAGCCGACAGCACGCATCTCTGACTGACACCGACATTGATGTCAAACAAGGGCGTATGTCAAAGGTGCCGTCCAGCCGCACGCATGCTGTACAATCCTCATACGTGGATTGCATTGCAGTGCTAACGTCATATTAACTATCCGCACACCGGAGATTTACGAAGGCCAAATTGATTTTTACTTACGTCACATAGCCTATATCATTCGTGGGAAGAATAAATAAATAAATAAATAAATATTGTCGGACTGACTACTTTTGATATTATTTAATAATTGTAATAGAATAAAACTATGTACCAAGATATTACAATCAATTTTGTTTAGAAATAAAATACTATTCACATCTTACATTATAAATAAAACAACAATTGTCTTGAAATTTTATAACTATACATATCTTCACGCCAAGTCACTTAAGGTTTTGTTGCCACAGTCTTCACAGTCAATAAAGGCGTAAATTTCATCTGATTTCTTCTCAGTCATCATGTATTTTAGACAAACTGCTTTATTAACGCCTCGCATTTAAAACGTATTTTAAAACGCTTCTTACTCGTATATATCAGACAAAATGCTTTATATGCTATTTGAATTTAGGCAAATTTGCCTTTCAGGCATACTTCATCGACATCTCATGTTTAAAGCAAATAGCTGCTTTCATTGGCATCTTGCTCTTTTGGTAAATAAATTTGCTATGCCTCTAGACATATTCCAATTTATGTAAATAGACTGAATTATGTTAGTTAAATCAAATCAAATTAAAAGCATCTATCAAATTCTGGACTTCACTTCAAACGCCGTAATAGTACAGTTTACCTTTAAGAAGATTTCTATTGTGAACTTCAGACAAGGAATCCCAAAAAGACCTATGCGCTTTAGTAGAGATAGTGCTCTATACATCTGCTGCGACGTGATACAAACCTAAGAAAAGTCACTGCGATTTTTCTTGGTCAATTTGCAACGGGTCGACTAGGAAAGTCTCTTTACTTGTGAGATACTGAGGGCAAATAATAGTCTTACAGTAATTTGATGCGTTTCTGTGAGTAAGTAAAGTCATTGGAAAACCCAGGAAGAGGCGCACAGCGGGGATGTAACAGTGTGAATAATATTGGCAGGTTGTTAAATTGAGATATTTCTACGAGTATAGTACCTAGATATTAATATTAGTAGTATACCTATAATATTAGTACCGAATGGATGCGGCAAGCGGAGGATCGCATATGGTGGAAGGCATTGGGGAAGACCTATATCCAGCAGTGGGTAAATACTGGCTGATGATGATGATGATGATATTAGTACTATATATATGTATGATGTATTTGCAAATGCGCATAATAAATACAGAAATAATTTAAAATCTACGTCAGTTTTAGAGAGTTCATTCGTGAAGTGTCATACTGTTGTTTCGGAGTTAATGCAACAGTCTGGCTAAAGATTTTATACGAGAGTTAGGTAATTATGGTAATTAACAAATGAAGAGGTTGTAACAGTACTAAGGCATACTTAACATCTATATGCATATTTAACACCTAATACGATAAAATGCTATGAAGAAACAAAATGTAACATTTCCTCGCCTGTAGACTTTGAAGACCAGTTTGGTTTATAGTTTCATAAAAAAGATAATCCCTAATAATTTACCCCGTGTCGGTTAGTCCACCAGTTATAGATAGTTTACATGCAATTTGGATAACCTGCTATGAGTGCTTCTGCCATCAATTAGTTCATGCAACTAGCGCCGGTCGGCACCCACCAACTACCGTTAGTAGATAAAACATGCCGTCGCTGCCATGGCTGCTCCCGTTGTCTCTGCATTGACTGCTGTGTTCGTCCTCTCGATTGCCCGCTATCTGGATCAGAAATCGCATGCACCCACCACCGTTGCTGCTATGATTTCTTGGTCGTCGTTGCGACACGTGTTTCGCCTATCCACGAGGCATCCTCAGGCGCTGTAGATGTCAGTCGTTAAAATAACATGTTACAAGTAAATTAGATTTTCTCAAAATAACGCCTGAATCTATTAACTACAAGTATTTAATAGATATTTTGCTCAAAAGCGGACACGTGAAGTTTGCCATAATGATAGATGTTGACGATGCGCATAATAATAAACCCATATTATATGAATACTTTTAAATCTCAGTCCAAAACAACCCGTACCATGTATCATTTGCGTAGCCCTCGAATGGTTAAATCTATTTCTAATGCAGTTTCTAATTTATGAAATAATTTAATTTAATCCGATAATGGTTCATATATATATATTATTAGATGTTCAATGTTTTTCGTAGTATAAGGATTGGAAGCCAAAAATTCCGGGAAATTTATTTCAATTTTTAATATACCTTAACCGAACTTAAACTAGATCCAAGTTAAGTCTACAGCTACCCTAAATTGTACTCGAATGGGGCATTCCCCGGACATAAACTGAAATAAAAACCAGTCACGTAACTAAATCTGACCTATCGTGGTTCTAAATTTTATGTAAATGATGAAACTAATTTGAATCTAATCCTAATACCTAAATCTTATATAAATGATTGATTATATAGAAGATGGGGAGTTTCTGTATTGACAGTGGTGGTGGCAACGCGCTAGCGACATTTTTTTTTGTTGCTAGCGTTCATATGCTACGGTAACCGCCTTACATCAGGTGGACCGTAGGCTTGTTTGCTACCCATCGTATTACCAAAAAAACCCGTCTGGGGAAGCACCTCCACCTCACAGAAAACCGCAGTTAAATAACAACTCCCTAGAGCGTTGTTGTGTTCTTACGTGGGCGTAAGGTCACCAGTAAGCTCCTAAGGAGTGTTGTTACTAACAGCAGAGGTCACCAGTAAGCTCCTAATGAGTGTTGTTGCTAGCAGCGGAGTGATACTTAATATATTGCAAGCATTTATAAGCTACGGTAACCGCTTTACATAAGGTGGGCCGTATATTCCTCCCGACGTTGTAAAAAAAAGTATCAAATTCTTAACTGATCTAAACCTATAGAATATAGGATATTCCCATTCTTCCCATTAGTTTAAAAAGCTTCGAATTTTTACTACTACATATTTATTTTAGGACTAGGTTCTGACACTCGCCGATACATAGACTATCAGATAGATTTCAAGCTTGTTTTATTTATTTCATAACTACGGTCTATTAAAACAAATTAATAGCAATTACCACACATTCCATGGTAAACAGTATTTCATCTCCAAGAGATGGATACCTGGTTACCTGTATTTGTGATGATGTGTTTTAAAACAAAACGAATAAATTTTATAATAAATTCGTTGAATATTACATGTACACATTACGACTACTTTCCATTATAAATTTTGAAATTCTGTTTACTTACTGTAATTATAATTGTAATTAAATTTTATTACTATGCAAACATAATTTTATATATATGTTGTATTAAGATGTATATTTATTATTACGAGTATTATGGATCTCTTAACGGGGCAAGGTAACTTCTGTATTACTCCATTGTCACTTTCCATGGCCTTAATAATCCAATCGTTGCCAGCCATTTTGACCACCTGTCTTTCGGTCTTCCCCTGTATATTTCAACTGCCGGCTCTGTACGCTATGTGCCCTATGAGGTCCGCCTATTCCAGATTTTTAGCGTTTCAAAAACATCCATCACTTTTGTGAATTACCTCAAGGTTTCGATTACACATACACCATCTTTTACACGTTTACGGCACGTCTGTATTTTGTCCCTATATGGACTTTCTTATGTGACTATGATCTAGGTTTGACATGCATAAAAATAAATCTCAAACATGTTAAATAAATTATTTTAAAAATCGTTTGTCTTTCTACAAACATTGTTTACATGTAAGCTATTTATGTTTATTAGTTCAGAACGAAAGTTCTAAAAAGAATGAAAAAGAACCAACAAAGATGTGTAAGGACCGCGTAGTATGGCGTTATGCTCTTTCTGCCTACCCCACAAGTGAGCTGGCATAAAGATATGCTTTGCTATAATCTCAAATTAAAATTAATCTTTAGTAGATAATTGGATTCATTTATTTATTGTTTCAAACTACAAATCAATACTTTTCTATAGCCTTTTTTTCATAAAATGTCCTTACTACTCGTTTTGTTTGGCTTGTACTTGATAGATTTCTCTAAATAACCCTAGGTCCTACAGTGTGTGCAAAAAATTTATTCTACTCTACAATTAACTATACCTTAAACCCTTTGATACGCGCACAAGTTCGCACAAAAATATATTTTCCAACAAACAGCAGACAAGAAAATTACCCGTATCGCATTGAATTATGATTCCCTTCGCTCGCGACGGATGTCACATCATGCTATTATAAGTCATTTCCGTAGTTTGTGACAGATACATAGTTATTTTTGCTTCCATTTGTAAAATATTGTTTTATTTGCATATGCATACATATATTATCTCTACGATTTTTCGTTTGTGAGAACTCATACCGTGCGCCATGGCTCCGCCAAATAGGATTTATTCATAGTAAGTAAATAAATAAGAAATACAATACGCTTTGTTGAATCAAATGGAAAGTAAAAGTAATTTATACATCAATTTATAAGTTTATTATTACTTATAAAATAATGAGAAAAAATGAATAAAACTTAGCCTCGTATATATGTATGCATTTCTGCATACTTGCCGCGTTGAACCACTAAAACGTTAAATAATCTTTAATACTTATACACTCATTCAGGTACGAACGAAAGCAATAATCGATGGAAATATTATCGAAGATACAAATTAGTTCCAATAGTGCAATTTCAACAGTGCTGAAAAATATTCTGAAATCCAATAGAGTCAAACCCGTTAGATCTGAATGGCCCATACCCAAACGAATGGCATCGAAAATTTTCGCTAGAGCAGTACCCATATTATTACCGAGTCGAAATTCTGTTCCTGTTGAGGAGATTGCTCAATTGGTACTGAACGTATGCTCAAGGATTGGAGAGGAAATAGAATTTAGTGATACTCCGACAGTCAGAAAAATACAATGCTAAAGGGTTTTCCCAAGATGATAAAATAATATGAATGCTGTGGAATTATATACTGATATTCAGAAAACGTAAGACAATTTCAAAGATAGATAGGTTTATTATTTCAAAGATAGGAATGAATCCCTAATGATCTCACCCAATATGGGATTTGACACCACTAAATATATAATCGAGGAACGAGGAGTTAGTTATAAGTATGATTATTATAAAAAATCTTATTAGCTTTTATCAGCTCAGAGTGATATAAGGAATTTCGATAATTTTGCCGATTTTCATTATCAGCGGTTTCATGATTATAACTTCTTTGTGCATTCCTATACATTGTTTTATTGATATAGCCCACGCTAAATTAGCTATCCTGATGGCTGACATGTCTAATTATGTAATTTTAGTGTAATATTAGTTTCTAATAAGTCTCCAGATTTCTGAATTAATGATTTCAGATGATTATTAGAGTACACGGTATTACAATAAGTTAAGCAAATGTGGGATGGATTCATTTCATATCTCAGATGCGGCTAAACAATTTTTATTCCTTTTGTTTTTTTTATACCTAGATAACTTTGTAGTTAGTATTTTTTTTTTAAAGTCATTATGGACACTGTAGCTTTGTGACACACGTACGGACTTATAATGTGTCAACTTTTTATTTGGTGTGACATGAATAATTTATTTGGTAGGTATATAGTAGCACCATAGCTGATGAAGCGATTTAGGTACATGACTTGTTAATCAATTCGTCAGTCCAGGTGACATAAGATACACTTTATCCCTATAAAATGAATACCTATGACAAATGTTGCAAAATAGAGAAAGGCTCAGAGTTATTCGGTTTCGCAATAATATTAAAAGGAATTCTAAAAGGATAAAAACAGAGTTCAAATTTATAAACATATTAAAATAGTATATTTGTATTTAAGACGAAAGGAAAGGAAGGAAGGCCAAGAATTACCTACCATGACCAAATTGGTCGTCTTATATCAGAAGGTGATGTCAGGAGCCCTAGAAACCGGCGAACGTGCCTGAGAAGAGCAATTAATGTTAAAGAAGCGAGTGAGGTATGCAAGGATCGAGTCACGTGGCGCTTGGTTCACTCCGCCTACCCCGCAAGGGATCTGGCGTGAAGTTATAGAATAGAATAGAATTTGTATTTAGTAACGATAAAACTCAATACAATATTACATTGTACCAAGAGGCAGAAAATAATCACAAGCCTACTGCGACTACAAGCTAGATGATAACTTAACTAAAAATATTTTTTACTCCTCAAGTGTAAAGTTTCAAAAACCGAACTTCATGCGATTCATTTCTTTATTTCTACTTACATAGTTTATCAAGCAATTTTCTATTTTTGCCTATGCTAAAAAGACAATTCTATAACGTATTAAATTCAAGCAAGCGTTATATAAAACATATAGAATTTACTCTCATAATACTCTGACGATGTCAAATAAACCCTTGGAAGATGGACAGACTACTTAGCGATAGTTCCTACATGTGAAGTGAACCAGTGGCGAGTGCTCGGAAATTTGATTAATAATTTTGGGCTCTGTCCTCAGTCTTTTTTATTTTCTCGTAATTCAAAGAGCATTAATCTTGTAAGTTATTTCGCTGGCGTGGTGGTCCCAGGGGGGTTAATAGTTACTAAACTGAGATTGTTTAGTCTGCTGTTTACCTTCTGATCGGCATGCATCTGTCTTTCACAAAGTTGAATCAGACATGTGTTACTTCTTTGAAGAGATCGTCTTCATCAAATAGCGTGTCAGTCTGCTCGAACACATAAGTTATGCAAAGTCGACTGCTAGTAGTCTATATATAGGTTTTATCTAGATCCAAAACAATAGTCAATAGGCAATTAGATATTAAGCTATGTGTTTAATGACTTCAGGTCCGGGTGAAATCTTTTCGGACGGCTTGAAATCACTGATCCCCTCCAATATACAATTCAGCGGCGGCGAAGTAGAGTTTGCTTTCAATGTCTTTGCTCGAAGGGAAATCCATACTCTGGTAGCGAGATGAGTATGAGTTGATAATATGTGTGTCATTTTGTATAATTTATACGTACTATCGTCGTAAATTACTTACGATGATTAGTGTGCCTCGATGACGACGACTTTCGGATAGATTGTAACAATGATATCGCCACATGATACCGAACACCGAAACGTATCGAGATAAAAAGGTATAATGTATGTATGTAATGTAAATATGAATTTAACGAGTGAATTTCAGTATCAACTATAATCATTATCATCAGCCTGTATCTACCCACTGTTCGATGCCTTCCACCGTATGCGATTCTCCGCTTTCCGCATTCAGCCGCTTGCGGCCGCAACTTTAATGCCATCGTCATGCCATGCGCGACTCTACTTACTCCAGGCCTTTTCTACCGCATCTACCGTCGCTAACTCGGCAGATATGGCCGGTCCACTGCCCCTTCAGTTTGCCGATTCTGAGAGCTATATGGAACGTTAATAAACGTTGGATTATTTTCGCAGTTTAATTAATTATAATAGGTTTTTTTTTTATTTTCTGTACTAAGTATTTCATTTATACATATAATGAAATAATTACCACAGAAAAATGTTTGACTACATAATTATATATGCATCGCGTGGCGGTGTAGGAACATAACACAACAAAAAAAAAAAAAAAATTTGGTATTCTTATAGAATTAAACAATTTTTAACGGAAGTATCGCGTGTTTTATTTATTTTGTTGAACCTGACGTTTCGAACGCTTTGCAGCGTCCGTGGTCGCAGGAAGACTAAGGTGATATTTGTCTTACATTAGTTATTCAATTATTACATCTACCGACATGGATGGATTAATTTTATATGTTCCGATTCACACAAAAATCGCTCACAGTGTCCGAACATTTTTTAGTAGATCTTTGGGTTTGTGACTTGATTATTTTTAGGACTGGATCTCAAGCAGGTGGTACTTGCCAACCATCTTCTCTATTGAAATTGGGGTGTTTTCTTATTTCAATAACATCGGCAAAGTTAAATCGGCAATATTCTCGACATGTAGCGATTCTCCTTGGCGAGGATTTGTGGTTTATCTAACCAGATGTAATGGTTTGGCTGGTCCAGTGTATGTTCATACCGCAGAGCTTTTATCGCGCCTATTCTTCATGTCAGCAATGTGTTCTTTCACATGAGTACCTACGCTTCTCTTTGTTTGCCCTATGTATGATAAACCACATTCGCAGTCTAATTTGTATACTTCTGCATCTTGTAAGGGGATACTAGACTTGATACTCGTAGGTCTTAGAAATTGACTGATCTTCTTATGGGGCTTGAAATAAGTTTTAATTGAAGCTCGCCGTAAGATGTTGCCAATTTTGTCTGTGACTCTCTTTAAATATGGTAAGATGGCAGGTTGACGTTCAACTGTAGGTGCCTTCGGGCGGCTTCTGTGACGCATGTGAGGGTGTTTGTGACTATTGCTCCGCAGTACTTGTTTGACATGTTGGAGTTCCTCCTCTAGATGCTCAGCGTCGCAGATGCCGTGTGCTCTCTGAAACAAAGATTTGCCTACGGTAGCTAACTGACATGGATGGTGGTGTGAGTTACCATTGAGATATTTGTCTGTATGGGTGGGTTTCCTATACACTGTGTGAGTAAGTGAGTTGTCAAGTTTCCTGGTAATTAATATATCAAGGAATGCTAGTGAATTATTAGCCTCTAATTCCATGGTGAATTTGATTTTGTTGTTGATGGAATTAAGGTGGTGTAGGAATATAGACACTGTATCTTTGGGTATGGCAACAAAAGTATCATCTACGTACCGTTTGTACATCTTCGGCACAGCCGGTGCCATCGACAGCGCTCTCTCCTCAAGGTCTTCCATGAAAATGTCAGCGACAATAGAAGAAATGGGAGAGCCCATAGCTACGCCATCGATTTGGGTGTAAAATTTGTCACTCCAAAGAAAATAGCCAGATGTTAAGCTAATTTCTCCATATTCCTCAGGCATGTCATTTTCACGAAGCTTCCTTTTCACAATTTCTATGCAGTCTTGTACGGTAGGCAGGTGAATAGTGACTGTATATCAAAACTGACCATAGTTTCATCACTAGTCAATTTTAGGTCTTTTATTTGGCTAATGAAATAGTAGGAATCCTTAACATATGCACTTGTATGTCCACGAAGTGAGAATACCTTCGATAGATGTCGAGCCAGTTTGTAGGTTGGTGTGTCAATCTGGCTAATGGTTTTTTTTTTTTTTTTTTTTTTTTTTTTTTTTTTTTTTTTTTTTTGTTATTACTTACACCCCTGCCGTGGGCAAGGCACTTTTTACAATATAATAATTCAATTCACATTTTTTGTTTTTTTAAAAATCACTGTTCAATATAAAACACATTCATATATCACACTCTCTTTCATTTTCCACAAATCATTCTTACATTCATCATCTTTCAGTTACATTTCCAAAAATTTTTTTTTTTTGATTTGCCCGTTTTAGAACGCCGGTGAAATATCTTCATATGTCCAACTTCCCTACCCATACTGCATCAGTCCAGCCACGGGCGTCAGCGAGCGTCACAGCTCCACCTAGCCACCGCGATCCCATCGGCTATACAGAGTATAGCCGAGGTATGCAACATTAGTCCTAGGTGGGGCTGCTCCGCTTGTTCCGATCTATGACAGCCGTCGCTAGACTGACGCAGTATTTTAAAAATTTTGGTCTTTGCCCCGTCACTATTTCGGAGACCGATTTTTCGGTGACCCGCATTCCCAAATCCTGCTCCAAATCGTACCTCTGTTTGGAGAATGCGGGACACCGAAACAATATGTGCTGCACTGTCTGGTCCACGCCGGGCTCGCAGAAGCACGATGGGTCATCCGCGCACTTGAATCTGTGCAAGTACGCGGAGAACCCACCATGCCCCGAGAGGACCTGCGTAGTGATGCTCGACGGCACCATTTTACCCACGATGCCGTACGCCGCCGCCGCACTCGGGAAGAACATCTTCGTTGTCGAAGCTGTTGTTCCCGATTTGTATCTCCTGTCCCATTCGTCAATGGTCCCCTTGCGGATCATACCTTTGACGAATGAGACAGGGCAGCGGTCGTAGTCTGGCCGTCTCCGCAACCCCAGTGCGGCGCTCCTGGCGAGTTCATCGGCGCGTTCGTTCCCCTCCAACCCCGCGTGTGCCTTAATCCAGAACAGCGAGACGCTCTTACCCTGGCTTTTGCACAGTTTAAGAGCGTCCCGTGTTTGCACCGCCAGGGGATGGGGGGACTCGACGTTCGCCACCGCCTGGAGCGCCGCCATGGAGTCGCTGAAGATGCCGATACTGGGTCCATCGCAGCTCAAAGCGTACTCGGCCGCCGTGCAGATAGCCAGGAGTTCCGCCTGGTAGACGGTACAGTAGGACGACAAAGCAAGCTTGACGGCCTTGGTTTCCGCGCCGCCGTTCCATATGGATACAGCGGCGCCAACCCGGCCCTCAATCTTGCTGCCGTCCGTGTAAATTCGCAGGGCAAAGTTGGAGTGTGCCCTGCATTGTTCCTCGTCCACCAGGCTGCCGAACTCCAAGCTATCTAGCTCCGCGGGATGCGGGGCCTCGATCTTGGAGGCCATCCGCTCGATCTCCCTGTCCCCGAGCAGCGGATGGGGTAGCCCCCTCTTGGCCTCGTACAAAGAGGCGACCTCGCGCACTCTGAGGTCAAGAGGCAGCACCCCGGCCAGCAGCAGTGCGGAGTTCAGGGAGACCGTGCGGTAGGCTCTGCAGATCTTCTGCGCGAAGCCCCGCTGTACGCTGTTGAGCTGTTTCTGGATGCCCAGCTTATTGACCGCTGGAGCCCATGCGGCGGCAGCGTACAATATCGTAGGTTCCACTACGGCTGAATATATGATCTTCACTACTTCAGGGTTGAGACCCCAACTGACGCGGGCCGTACGCGCAAGGCGCCCGTATATGGCCACTGCCCTTTTACAGACAGTAGCCACGTGCGCGTTGAACGTCAGACCCGCGTCAATCGTCAACCCCAGCAGTTTGATCTGCCGAGACATGCCAATGTCTATCCCGCCCATGGTAAGCCGCGGAGTGTCATACCTAAGTTTGCGCGTGACCAGCATAGCGCTGGTCTTATGCGGCGCAAACTTCAACCGGTTTTTGACACCCCACGCCCTCACATGCTCGAGAGCGGCATTGGCCTGTCTCTCTATATCCAGCGCAGTGTTGCCGTCGAACATCAGCACGACGTCATCGGCGAAGGCCTGACAGTGCACCCCCGCAAGGTCGAGTTGCTGCAGAAGAGGGTCCAATAGGAGGTTCCACAAAATCGGTCCTCCTATGGACCCTTGGACGCACCCTTTGGTGGTGGACCGCAAGGTTTCCCCCCCGGCGTACCTAACTCTGACCGTCCTATCGCTGAGATAGCTGTCGATCACTCTCCTCAAGCCCAGAGGACAATTTTCCTCAGCCAGTCGTAGTTTTATTGCCGGCCACCAGGCGTTGTCGAAGGCTCCCTCTATATCCAGCGAGACGAGAGTGAGCATTCTCCTCTCGTCAAGCTTGGCGCGGATGTGCTGCACCAGGTTATAGAGGGAGTCTTCGGTGCCTCTTTGTGGCATAAACCCGTACTGGCGAGTACTAATCCTCGGTAGAATGTGGTGCTTGAGGCGAGCGATCAACATTTTCTCGTATACCTTGCCCAAGACAGGCAAAAGCCCAATCGGCCTGTACGATTTGGGCAAGGTATACGAGTCCTTGCCTGGTTTTCGAAGGACAATTACGAGGGCCCCCTTCCACAGCCGAGGAAAGTAGCGGAGGGCTCGACATTTATTAAGAAGGGCCAGGAAGAACTCAGGGTCACTGTTGATGGCCCGAGCGCAAATGTCAGGCGTGAGGCCGTCGGCACCGGGAGCCTTCTTCGGGTTGAACGACGATACAGCCGCTGTGAGTTCCCTCATGGTAAACGGCGGGTCATGATCATCATCGACCCGCTCGTTTACCTCGCGGGCCTTCTTTCTCATTTCGCGGTGATCTGTATCGTCGTCCAACTCGCTGTCGGCAGGATAGAACGTATCCGCCAACAGCTCGAGAGACTCCCTGTGATCCAACGGCCTCCCGCCCTCCTGGAGGAGTACATCCTCCTTGCGCTCGGTTGCCCTCCCAATGACCCGATAGATACCTTCCCAGACGCCTTCTCTGTCTTGCCTCCCGCAAAATTTCCTCCAGCTGTCAGTCTGGGCATCCCGCACTGCGGCCTCGTATTTGCCCTTCTGTTCGAGGTACGAACTGACCACCATTTGTCTCCGGTCCGGCGCTGCGTTTCGAATTCTGCGTCGCTTGGTGTTGGTTTGCCTCTTCAGCTCCTCGAGTTCCTCCGACCACCACGGCAATCTAAATGAAACCCCGCCTTTGATTTTGGGCATCGCTGCCTGTCTGGCTAATGGTTTTTTTTTTTTTTTTAATTTAGTTTTTAAACTTACACCCCTGCCGTGGGCAAGGCAGTTTTTACACAATATGGTTTTATTCACATTTTTTGTTGTTTTTAATATAAATAAACACATTCATACATCACGCTCGCTTTCATATTCCACAAATCATTCTTACATTCATCTTTCAGTTAAATTTCCAAAAATTTTTTGATTTGCCCGTTTTAGAACGCCGGTGAAATATCTTCATACGTTTCCAACTTTCCTCCCCATACTGCATCAGTCCAGACACGGGCGACAGCGAGCTTCACAGCTCCACCTAGCCACCGCGATCCCATCGGCTATACAAAATATAGCCGAGGTATACAACATTAGTCCTAGGCGGAGCTGTTCTGCTTATTACGATCTATAGTAGCCGTGGCTAGACTGACGCAGTATTTTAAAAATTTTGTTCGGGTTTTGCCCACCACTAATTCGGAGACTGTGGTTTCGGTGACCCGCATTCCCAACTCCTGCTCCAAATCGTACCTCTGTTTGGAGAATGCGGGACACCGAAACAATATGTGCTGCACTGTCTGGTCCACGCCGGGCTCGCAGAAGCAGGATGGGTCATCCGCGCACTTGAACCTGTGCAAGTACGCGGAGAACCCACCATGCCCCGAGAGGACCTGCGTGGTGATGCTCGACGGCACCATTTTGCCCACGACGCCGTACGCCTCCGCCGCACTCGGGAAGAACAGCTTCGTCGTCGAAGCTGTTGTTCCCGATTTGTATCTCCTGTCCCATTCGTCAATGGTCCCTTTGCGGATCATACCTTTGACGAATGAGACAGGGCAGCGGTCATAATCTGGCCGCCTCCGCAACCCCAGTGCGGCGCTCCTGGCGAGTTCATCGGCGCGTTCGTTCCCCTCCAACCCCGCGTGTGCCTTAATCCAGAACAGCGAGACGCTCCTACCCTGGCTTTTGCACAGCTTAAGAGCGTCCCGTGTTTGCACCGCCAGGGGATGGGGGGACTCGACGTTCGCCACCGCCTGGAGCGCCGCCATGGAGTCGCTGAAGATGCCAATACTGGGTCCATCGCAGCTCAAAGCGTACTCGGCCGCCGTGCAGATAGCCAGGAGTTCCGCCTGGTAGACGGTACAATAGGACGACAAAGCAAGCTTGAGGGCCTTGGTTTCGGCGTCGCCGTTCCATACGGACACAGCGGCGCCAACCCGGCCCTCAATCTTGCTGCCGTCCGTAAACATTCGCAGGGCAAAGTTGGAGTGTGCCCTGCATTGTTCCTCGTCCACCAGGCTGCCGAACTCCAAGCTATCTAGCTCCGCGGGATGCGGGGCCTCGATCTTCGAGGCCATCCGCTCGATCTCCCTGTCCCCGAGCAGCGGATGGGGTAGCCCCCTCTTGGCCTCGTACAAAGAGGCGACCTCGCGCACTCTGAGGTCAAGAGGCAGCACCCCGGCCAGCAGCAGTGCGGAGTTCAGGGAGACCGTGCGGTAGGCTCTGCAGATCTTCTGCGCGAAGCCCCGCTGTACGCTATTGAGCTGTTTCTGGATCCCCAGCTTATTGACCGCTGGAGCCCATGCGGCGGCAGCGTACAATATCGTAGGTTCCACTACGGCTGAATATATGATCTTCACTACTTCAGGGTTGAGACCCCAACTGACGCGGGCCGTACGCGCAAGGCGCCCGTATATGGCCACTGCCCTTTTACAGACAGTAGCCACGTGCGCGTTGAACGTCAGACCCGCGTCAATCGTCAACCCCAGCAGTTTGATCTGCCGAGACATGCCAATGTCTATCCCGCCCATGGTAAGTCGCGGAGTGTCATACCTAAGTTTGCGCGTGACCAGCATAGCGCTGGTCTTATGCGGCGCAAACTTCAACCGGTTTTTGACACCCCACGCCCTCACATGCTCGAGAGCGGCATTGGCCTGTCTCTCTATATCCAGCGCAGTGTTGCCGTCAAACATCAGCACGACGTCATCGGCGAAGGCCTGACAGTGCACCCCCGCAAGGTCGAGTTGCTGCAGAAGAGGATCCAATAGGAGGTTCCACAAAATCGGTCCTCCTATGGACCCTTGGACGCACCCTTTGGTGGTGGACCGCAAGGTTTCCCCCCCGGCGTACCTAACTCTGACCGTCCTATCGCTGAGATAGCTGTCGATCACTCTCCTCAAGCCCAGAGGACAATTTTCCTCAGCCAGTCGTAGTTTGATTGCCGGCCACCAGGCGTTGTCGAAGGCTCCCTCTATATCCAGCGAGACGAGAGTGAGCATTCTCCTCTCGTCAAGCTTGGCGCGGATGTGCTGCACCAGGTTATAGAGGGAGTCTTCGGTGCCCCTTTGTGGCATAAACCCGTACTGGCGAGTACTAATCCTCGGCAGAATGTGGTGCTTGAGGCGAGCGATCAGCATTTTCTCGTATACCTTGCCCAAGACAGGCAAAAGCCCAATCGGCCTGTACGATTTGGGCAAGGTATACGAGTCTTTGCCTGGTTTCCGAAGGACAATTACGAGGGCCCCCTTCCACAGCCGAGGAAAGTAGCGGAGGGCTCGACATTTATTGAGAAGGGCCAGGAAGAACTCAGGGTCACCGTTGATGGCCCGAGCGCAAATGTCAGGCGTGAGGCCGTCGGCACCGGGAGCCTTCTTCGGGTTGAACGACGATACAGCCGCTGTGAGCTCCCTCATGGTAAACGGCGGGTCATGATCATCATCGACCCGCTCGTTTACCTCGCGGGCCTTCTTCCTCATTTCGCGGTGATCTGTATCGTCGTCCAACTCGCTGTCGGCAGGATAGAACGTATCCGCCAACAGCTCGAGGGACTCCCTGTGATCCAACGGCCTCCCGCCCTCCTGGAGGAGTACATCCTCCTTGCGCTCGGTTGCCCTCCCAATGACCCGATAGATACCTTCCCAGACGCCTTCTCTGTCTTGCCTCCAACTGGCTAATGGTTTAACGCAAGAAGGTAAAGCATGTTTACGTCTAGATACAGTTTTTCGGAGTGTTTCTTTGGTATTCTTACTAAAATGTTTAGGTAAGCGCAATTCAACTTTATTCAACGTCTTAGGGTTATTTCGCAGTGGAATCCGTTCAACGAAAATATTCTATTTTATCAACATAGTTATATTATTTATAACGGTATTCCACTGCAATGACCACTGCACTAAATGTTTTAACAAAAAGAGATAGGACATTTCTAAGTTACGGTTTCAACTATTTTAATAGGTTATACGGCTTCCATGATGTCAGTCAACACACGTAAAAAACAAAAAAGGTTGTCTTTGAACGACTTTTCTTTGCTTAATTTTATTGTGATTAGAGCTCGATTTAGTTGAAAATTAAGTACAATGAGTATATAATTATCGCGCATTTCTTAGGTTGTCAGGAAAGTAAATTAGTTACGATCTCACAAAGAAATTATCATCCTGATATTTAAATTCACTTGTATGACTTCATTAGCACAATTAACAATAATTAGCACGTCTGTAGAATGCAGCAAAAAATTAAATATAAGTATTTGATTTTCTTTCTGCATCTTTAAGACTTCCTTGTTTCGTAGCTCATTATGGTTTAACTTCACAACCACTAATCGCAGTATTTATACAGGAAGTCACAATACATAAAGGGCATCTTTTCGCACAATAGACCTTTTTATCTTCGAGTGCAACGTTGGCTTAAAGTTGTAAACAGAAGTGAAAAAGTAACAATTGTGCTTGAAAGTAGCCACAGCGTAGTACTCAATAGAGTCGGTAGCTGGAATAGCGAGGTTTCAGTAAACAATCACTTTGCTGAGTACAGATTAGTACCGCCCACTTCTCGCAAGAACGGTTTATACCAGAACTCAACCATTCTGTTATTAAACGTCTGGCGATGGCAGTTTTCAGCTTATCTCATAGTAAAATAGTCCACTTCATGAGGAGTTTTAGCGCAGTCCTACGAAATAAATAAAGATTAGTAGCATGGAAGCCTACGTTTTCTACACTTATAAATAGTATTATTATAGTATCAATTTGTTTATGTGTATTGGTTGATGATCTCGATATTAATCTACGTATAGTAAAGGAAATCAGCCTGGAGTTTGATTCAACACGATTTTTCATGACATGATAAATAGTCATTCACGCGAATACTATAATACAGGACTACAGGATTATGTCCGTCTCTCTGTATGATGGTTGTGGACACGACACGCAAAAATTTCATAACAGATTTTCGTTGAAATTTTATACAGCGATAGTTCATTTACGGGTCAACGTTTAGAGCACTTTTTTATCGTGGAATTATTAATGATACATCGAGTGTTTCATATGTCACGACTACTAAATTCCTCAGCCTCAACGAGCGAGTCATGTAGCGCTCAGTTCTCTCTGCCTACCCCGATAGGCATTTGGCGTCAAATTAGAGATAGATAGTTACGTCGGTTCTTAATTTCTTATATGCACGAACTTCCTACTTTTTGGAAGTTTGTGTATATAAGAAATTATTTAAATTTAATATCCAAACTCTCGTTGACTAAAAATAAAAAAAAGAATATAGCGTTTTCTAAGGTTTCATAAATTTGTGGAAACGAAACTTGCTTTATATTTTTTCACTAAATTAGCAATCAAGCATACTATTATATACTATACTATCTGATCATAAGTCGTTACAGTATCCTATGGATGCTTGGAACACCATAGCTTCAGGATTTGTCTATAATGTGATGACATTTTAACGTTCGTGGAACCGCGGAATTAGAAATATGTAAACTTGGTAATTTACTTATGCTAAAGTAGGGTAAGCTCGAGAGCGTCGTGAGAGCTCGATGGCGTCGTTGCGCATGTCATTCTAACTAAACACGCAGGTTAAGCAACGTCGACCGCAGCCTGTCTATGGATAGGTTTCTCTGTATCGAGATTGTCTGTGATTCGGAGGGCACGTTAAGCCATCGCTACCGGCTGTTGTTGAAAAATGACAGTCGTTAAGCTAAGTCAGTGACCCTCGGGCCTCGGCTTGAAAACATTGACCTCCGCCAATCCGCATTTGAGCAGCGTGGTGGAGTATTCTTTAAACCTCTTCAGTTGAGGTGAGACTCGTATCCCTGCAGTGGGATGAGTAAGTGTTGATGTGAAAGTAGGGTGGACTGAGAATTTGGTAAAGATTGCAGGGAACACATAGTAGCGAGAAGCACAAGGCCTATTGTTATGGAAGTGTAAAGGATGGCTTATTTTACGCAATGGACGCCCTTAGCCTGAAATGGTGATGATATATAAAGTGTACAAAAAATAAATACCACTTGTGCGTCCGTGAGTTTTACGTGGTTTTAGATTTTGGTTGATACTCCTGCAAACCTGTCCATCCTTCCAGTGACCAAAAATTGTTTTCCTAAAGTGCATTTTCGGATTATAAACTTTACACGACCTATGGTACCAAGATTACTACCGTTGGCACAAGTTCTATGCTACGAGTATTAGATTTTCGTCATTGTAGGAGCCAACTTTCAAGCAACTATAGACTATTCTAGACATTAGCTAGAAACTAGAGCTTACGTCACTAAAAAGCGTTGGTTGTCATTTGCAGTGCCGACAAAAATCATTCGTATGTAATTTGTATTAATTAGGACGAATTTAGGAAACACCAAAACATTCGGAAATACAGTTCTTCTTATTCATGTAGGTACGCCCAGACCCATAGTCATTCAAAAGTTCGACAAATAAAGACTGTGTTCGTTACTACGCAAGAGTTGGGAATCTATAGAAATCAAGCAGCCCGTGGTCTAGTCGACTAAATGAAGTCTCAAGAAAATATCGGGAAATATGTCCTTATGGCGATTTTCGACCTTTAAATGTTGTTTTGGTCTTTTCCTCCTATTACATAAAATTGTGTATATTTTTCACAGATCGATGTAATATGAGTAAATTTTCAATATATTGCGGTCAAACGTGAATTTTATTCCAGTCTGGCCGCAGCATATTGAAAAGACAGCAGTTATTATACCATTTGGTTTGTTCGAATTCCATTGTGCTAGTAGCTTTTGGTTTGTGAGGCGCGATGCAAATATATTAACCTTTCATAAATCACACTTTATTAGAAGGCTTATTAATCACACTTTATTAGATATTATTATTTTGATGATACCACCATAGCTAGTGAACAGGGTTATAAAAATAAAAATACCTCGATCAAGTCCTTAAAGGTTTACTAAATATGTAATTTCTATAAAAGTAACTAATTGATATTTTTGATAACAATGAAATTGAAATTTAGGTTTATGAAGTTTCGGCAAAAGATAATCTACGCAGACCATTAGCCGCTTGTATTTGTATTTTATAAAACTAAATGCAAAAAAGGAATGCCAAGACGCATCAGACAGTTACCTTTTATAAGCAAATAGGCATAGTGCAGATATTCGTTATGTGTCAGCAGTTACGTCAATATGGTCGCTAATTCTTTATATGGTGAACTATACCTGCGATAGATTTTAAATAACTGGCAGAGTATCAATATAACGAAGAAACTCTTGCACAATTATCACAGAATGGTAATTTTACATTATTGAGCGGTGATACCCCAGTGGATAGGGAACCGGCCAAATCCAGACAGGGGCATGTACCACTAAATTCGTATTTTCGAATATTTATCACTTGCCCGGCGGTGACGGACAACATTGTGAGGAAACCCACACATCTTAGAAAATATATTTTGAAAGACGTGTGACCTATACTAAGAAATATCTGGTTTTCCCTCTAGGTTGTGTAGGTCTGACGGCAGTAGTTCCATGTAAAAATGAGTGTCTTCGCCAAATCCTTTTGGCTTAGGTAGCGCACCCTGCCAATCCTAATAGATTAGCAAAAGGGTTAATGCGAAGAAGAAGAGGTAATATTACATTATTGGAGCTGCGATAATCCAGTAGATAAAGAACCAGACCAGAACCTATTAACCAACTGGTCTTGGTTCGAATGCTAGTGTGGGCATAAACTACTGAATTCGTGATATATGTACATATTTGCGCGGGAACGAAATCATAGGGAGGAAACTCTAAGTTATATTCCAAGAAATTATATTTCGATAGCGTTGTTGCCTATCCCTTAGAACGTCTAAACGTTCCTCTGGGTTATGAAGGTCTGTCGGCAATCGCCCTATACAAAAATCAGTATCTTCGCGAAATTGATAGGCTTATGTAGCGGAATCCGCTAATGTTTAGGAATTAGGAAACGGGACAGAGCTAGGGCAAAAGGTTATTACATTAAAAATAATAGTTATGGCAAATTGTAACAATTCAATTATTTTTAATTATTTAAATCGGAAGGTAAGACCTAATTTACCCTGAATATTCCAGCATGAGTAATCCCAGCATACGCTCAATTCGGGAAATGGTTTAGAATATTCTTTACTCCAATATGAATAAACCTATCCGTATTTGGGTCAAATCAAGCGTGTTTAGCTAACGTTCTGAAGAGATAAGGCGCACTAAAATTTATTATTAATTACGCATACATATACATATCGATATTATAGACTACTACTATTGCTGGTGATATATATATAAGCATTTCCGATAAAACATATAACAGTGGTGACGGCTGCAAAGACTATTTACGACATGAATTAACACTAGTTTCAATTGCCTCTTAAAATTAATATCAGACTAAGGTTGTCAATTTGAAAATGATTTGTTTACTAAATTGATGGATTTGCTAGATATATAAATATAACGGTGCCGTTGAAAGATGATACAGATCATTGTAGACAGCGTTACCGGCTTGCCTTAGCGGAACTGCTAATTCGTGGATAGATGTCTTTCAACCATGTTATTAGGTTTAAGAGTCTATTCAAAGCGATGAAGCCATCATACCGCGATTGTCGTCAGATTTTTATAGCACAGATTTAAATAGATCCGTCGGTGCACCTATGGGGAGTAGTTATAAAGTACTTATATAAAATACGATACGATAAGCCGACGTCCATTGCACAATCTATTAAATCTACTTTCATACGTCTAGACTTAAAACCTTGTGAATGTTTCTGCGAGACAAAGTATATAAACCTTTCCAACCTAAATACAACCTACCATACGTCTAAGCTTTCCAAAATACAGCCACCAAGTTTAATGTTTCTGCCGTGCGTAACCCTTATGCTTATAAGGGTTACAAGTAAAAAGCTTATATGACAAGCGGAATACGGGAGTTCATTCATGTTCATGATCATTGTTGATCATGAGGTTGGCGGAGCTAAAGGAATGTGGTGAAACAGGATCCATTGCATGTCAGCAACTCACATTTTTCTATTTCGACCACATAATGCGAAGAGATCAGAAGAGATCAGGATCCTCAGTAATGAGAAACCGATTGATGAGGATATACAAGTATATTGAATAATATTTCTCCCGTAGCCGATAGTTCAGAAATCATACTGACAAACGCTAACTTTTTATATGTGTTACAGCGGTGTAATCAAGAGTTCCGTATGATTTGATGAGTTAATGTTATTGCTAAAATCCAGGTTAATATGTTGGAACTGTTGCAATTTTGCATTGACGCCACTTCCGCTGCTAGCACAGCAACACATTAGGAGTTTACTTGTGACCTCTCTTAGATCCAGGAACACAATAACTCCTTCCAGGGAGTTATTATTTGACTACGGTTTTCAGTGAGGCGGAAATTTCGCATATGGACTATTTTGATGCACCCTACCTCTCTTGAAAAAAAAAAACACTAATGCAAACAGACATGTTCATGCACACAAATGTTTGTCCTGTGTGGAAATCAAGATCGTTAACGTCAATCAGCGTAGTTAACCACTGCGCCACCAAGCTCTTTTTTTAAGATTTTGTGTCAATCGACATATACACCAGATCTAACCATTGGTGCGTGCTTTGCTGATACTATCACAGTAGACATAAACAACTAGCTGCACTGCGACTTTGTCCGCACGTATCCCAGTATCCAGTGGGAAACGTTTTTTCTTTTCTCTTGGATTCTAAGGCTCGTATCGTTATGTTGCATAACCTTATAACCCTTCTCAAGTATTGGGCTATCAAATACAAAAACATTTTTAAATCCGACTGGTTGTTGCAGAGTTTAGCGCGTTCAATCAAACAGATTAACTCTTTTGCTTTATGTATCAGTGTCGATTGGATAAATTCTTTTTTGAATTTAAGAAACTCAAGAAAATTCTATTCTTAATTTAAATTTTTTAAACGGATTTAAAAGAATAGAATTTTCTTGAGTTTCTTAGAATTTATGTAAATGTTACAATTTTTTAATGTTTTTTTACATTAAAAAATTGTAACATTTACATAAATTCTAAGAAACTCAAGAAAATTCTAAGCCATATAACCTAAGTGCGCTAGATCATCTACTACCACAGTAAAATGTTTATAACTAACTTGTTACTGCTTATGTCTTGCCACAAGTAACTTTATTGCTGCTGACTATCCAGAGAAACATTTGCTTGTTTGTTATTCAAGTGTTTACATATAAATAAACGTGTGATGGTCTGTTGACCTGATAGAAATTGATCACATTTTTATACAATATCGGAAGGAACACAAGCGTAAGGGAATCACTTGGATAATTTGTCAAATTATCCAAGTGATTCCCGTAGCCTATGAACACTTGCAATCATGAAGGATATATCGAAATGGAGAACCGATCGAATGATTGTGGTTTGATACTCAATTAATATGTCAGATGGTAAAGTAGAACGCGCAGCTCTAATTGACTAGTTCACGCTACGTTATGTCACTTCGGCTTATTGGTGAAAACATCACGCAATGAAACATATGCTAGAATTGGTGAAATATTTATGAGCTATAACACTAAGCTTAGATGAGTAAAAGGTGTCTTTATACGCTATCAAATATTTTATCGGTTTGTGCTTGCAATACAGGAAGTATCGCTCGGGCGTTGCCACCCTACCTGCGAACACACAACTACTTAAGACCCAATCCGCGAGGACATTGTTATTTGGGTGCAAGTTTCTGTAAGGTGGATGCAATTTCTCAGTTCTGGTATTTTAAGGCCATACGCCTCTTAAAGACACACAACTCTCGTTTCTCATTCTTAGCGTTATACCGTTTTTTCTAATCCATTAGGATTGGCGAGGTCTGCTACCTAAGCCTAAGGATTTAGCTAAGATACGGGTTTTTACACGTAGTGACTGCCGTCTTGCCTCTGCAGCCCAGAAGGAAAACCAGATCATTCTTAGGTAAGGTCACATATCATTCGAAATATAATTTCTTGGACGTGTGGGTTTCAGCACGATGTTTTTCACCGCCGAGCACATAATAATTATAAATATGTACAAAAATCCGAGAACGCGAATTTTAGCGGTACATGTCAGGATTCAGGACATTTTCGTCATAAGGCGGGTTCATGGCTATTATTGCTCCAATCTTAAATACACTCAACATGAAGTTAAATTACCCACTGCTAACCAATCGACCACCGGACTCGTATTCTAGCATCAGCCAGTAGTATACTTTGGACAGAAAATCGGACACTCCGTTCATGAGTCTATTATACTAAGCGGAATACAAAAATTAATCGAAATACTGGTACACGATTCGCGTAGAATGACTAATACGACTGTTATGCCGCTATTAAAAAGGAATTATAGTCGCTTATTCCATAACAATTTATAAACGATGTTTTATGTCTATTTCCTAGTACCGCAATAAACTAAATAAGCATTAAAAAGCTCTATAAATGAAAGACGATGGCGGTGTCACTCTTAATTAGTCTTAAACTAAATTCGTCCTTTAGTTATTCTGTCGTCGTGACTTAGAATTAGGTGACATAACTTGACTAAAGTTTCACGTTCCATTCTTAGTCAGGTTAACAATGACATGAACACTTTTAGTAAGTTAGATGAATTCTAGAAGTAATGTTTCACAATAAGGAACAAAATGTGTACATACACTGAACAGATGTATTATAAAGGTATTCTAGAAAAGTGATATGAAAAGAGAAAGGTGCTTTGGGCGTGTCAGTCTAATTGAACACGCAAGATAAGCAGCGTTCAACGCAGCCTGACTATAGACGGGTTTAGTTAACTCAAGTTCCGCCGGGCTTCAAAGGGCAAGTATTATCGATTGTCATCTATTAAAAACAATCGGCATCGATGACCGTCGATATAGATAGATAGATAGATAAGAACTTTATTTGTATCAGCTTAGACATACACACATACACTCAATAAATGAAATGAACATATTCAGTATAAAAGATGCGTGCGCATGCCGCAGTGATACAAACGAGCAACATCTCAATGTGATGTTTACTCGGAGGAGTAAACCACTGATATTCTGAAGTTTCCCGGAGCAGGCGGAGAATGCCGTCCGCGGTACACACGTTACAGAATTTACTTTAAATTGTACTTGTGCAACACATACCTATAGATAAATAAAAATATACTTGCCCTTCGAAACACGTCTGAACTCTAATTAACTAGAGCCGTCTATAGTCAGGCTGCGTTGAACGCACCTTCATAATGTATCTATTCTGTGTATGTAAACATTTTGTTATGCTGACTGTTAAACGGGTTTAGTTAAATCGAGTTCCGTCGTGCTTCGGAAGGCAAGTATATCAGCTGTCATAGATACCTATCGTATTAGATAGATGAAAATCTTTAAGCTATTACAAGACTTGTATTCTTGTGAGTAAATGAAGTTACTAGTATGTTCATAAAGAGTTCCTAAATTTGCAGCAGGGGCGAGGAAACACGAATGATAATCTTTATATATCTTCACAAAAATATACAGATACTCTAGTATTCCATGCTCTTAAATTGTGGAATCAGCACCCTGCCGAGGTTTTCCCAAGGGGTTCTTCAAGAAAGGCGTGAAGAGGTTCTTACAGGGTCAGCGACGCAAGAGTGACACTGTCCATAGGCGGTGGTAACAGCTATTACCATCTGCGGTTACCATCAAGCAGGCCGTATGCTTGTTTGTCACCTCAGTGGTATAAAAAAACTAAAACGCATCATAATAAAACCTAGTTACAAGAATATTGAAACGACAAGTAAATAGAAAAAATATTTTAAAATTTTCAAAGGAAAATTTAATTACGCAACCCATTATTCGATATCCTTTAAGGACGCATTCCAATGGGTCCTTAGATTTTCTCAATTTTACGAGTCAGTGATCTGTCCGATTCATTTTACTACTACCGAAAATGTAGAATAAAATTGTATATTTTTATTCATACATAGGATTGTTATTGGCTTCCTTGGTAAAAGAATCAACACTAATTTTATAATATATATGTATGTGTAGATAAGTAAGCAACGTATTATTTTTAAATAAATTTTTGTCTACTCTACGCGGTTGTAATTGAATGTCCTCATAAAATATAAAAAATATATATTCAGACCGTAAATGTGATATTATGTATATCACATTTACGGTCTGAATATATTTTTTTTTTAAATATATTTATAAAAAATCTATACGCCAAAAACCTTTTGCGTAGTACTTGGTTGGAGGGGTTCTTTTTTTTAATTAGAGTGATGATGAATTTCCTACGTTTTTATTATCGTTTTGAATCTGGTCACCTTTAAAAAATAGTAGACTATGATTTGATTACCTACTAGATAACGATTACTTTTTGTTTTTATAAATACTGTGATATAACTTTCTATAGCAATCAAGTTATTCATGAATTTACATTTAAAATTTTATTTATTTTGTTTCATTTTTAAGTAAAGCACCACAAAGCGGAGATTGTCGTAGTCTTGTATTGACTCTTATTATTAAAGCAGCATAGCAGTTTAGACTTTAAACTTTATTTGTTCAGCAATAGCTTACGTTTCCGATCTCAGTAATAAAATAATATTGATCTGCAAAAGCTGAATAAAAAATAAACACAAAAGAATAAAAATAAACATGTGCACAATGCAGGTGTATTGTTCTATTTCTATATTATGTGTGTCATTGTGTATACATATTATGTGTGTATATCATATGTATTCATATACGCCTGCCGATCTGGTCATCGTGAATACGTACTTCAAAAAGAAATCCGAACATTTAATTACCTACAAGAGCAGGAGGCACGCTACCCAAATCGATTTCTTCCTCACTAGGAGACATCATATACTGGCTGAGTCGCAATATTTTGGCTTTGAATATATCAAACACCTGTGTTTTCACAAAACCGCGTCTTCGTCCCCGGATATGCCGTCAATAAAAGTTCACACATGTATGGGTTTTGACCAGGCTGGCATTCTGCGTCCGAGTTGTGTTTGTGAGGGCATCCTGAGGTGTCCAACTGTGTGCTATCTGGGAGTCACCTTAGATGAAAGGCTTACATTTGCGGCGCACACTGAAAGCACCTATTCGAGGACACGCAAACTGATCCACACCATGAAATTGCTTCGAGAAGTCGCTGACAAATAGTTACTAACAACTGTTTATTTTGCCTTATGTCAGTCGATACTAACTTATTGTATAGTGGTGTGGGGCGGTGCTGCATCATGTCACGTGATTAGCCTCGAGAGAGCCCAAAGAGCCGTATTGTTGTTGTGTATGTTGCGTAAATCCTTCGCTTCCCTGCTACATTACTGTATGAAGAGGCACATGTCCTAAGTATACGTAAGTTATAAATTTTGAGGGTATTCTCTGGCATGCACAAGCAAGTTCTCGGATTGTCTGAGAATAGCACTATGCTTAAAAAGCGAGTCTTTAAAGTGGGAACCCCTCATACAAATACATATTTTGCCCAACGTTTTAAGCCATTTGCAGGTCTATTCCTATACAACCACATAGCGAGTACCTGCAATATTTAAGAGGTTTCATTTAGAAAGGCAAATAATATTGTTCGATCTCATATTTTACCTTGGAGTTACAATAATACTGAACACTAGTATTGTCTTAGGTTTTCGCGATTGTTACACATTGAATTAAACAATTTTTAACGGAAGTATCGCGTATTTTATTTATTTTGTTGAACCTGACGTTTCGAACGCTTTGCAGCGTCCGTGGTCGCAGGAAGACAGTCTTCCTGCGACCACGGTAAAAATTGTTTAATTCAATACTGAACACTTTTTACACGTAGCTAAATAAGATTCGTTAATGCGTGTGAGGTGTCTTCTTTTGTGAGCATCATTTTAGAAATACTTCCTTTTATTATCATTGTAATTGTATTATTATAGAGGCATAAAACTTTGAAACGAACTTACAAGGATTGCTCAGCATGTGTGCGGAGAGATGGTGGTATGTCACCCTGGTTTGATGTCAAAATTGGTGTCAAACAGGGTTGCATGCTATCTGCTAGGCTATTTATCTTGTATCTCGATAGTTAGTCTTGTATCTCGATAGTAGTCAACGAATGTGGGATTGCGCATGGATGACCTAGTGGTGAACTGTCTGCTGTATGCAGACGATGCCGTGCTATTAGCAGATACACCGAAAAGACTGGTCGAAGTCCGTAGTCAGGGAGAGGACATGGTGATCCTTAAACTTGCTTTATTACCGGGAGGGCGACCGTCTGTCCCAAGGTGATGTCGGGTTTGTCGTCCATAAGCCCCTCGTCAGCTATAGACTAAAGATCGAGACTGTGTCGGCGAGGGTTGCGTATCTTATACTCAGAATTACCAAAGGGTATTCGCTGAAGGTCATACAGGTCTACGCACCAACTTCAACACACCCCGATGATGAGGTGGACGCTATGTATGAGGATATCTCCATAGCCTGTGATGGAAGACTTTAATGCAAAGCTGGGCACCACACAAAACGATGAGCTGAGAGTGGGGTAATTTGGAATCGGGCATCGAAACCAAAGGGGACAACTGCTCGACTTCATGGAGAAGGAGAAACTCTTTATGATGAACTTCTTCCTGAAGAAGCAGCCGCAGCGCAAGTGGACTTGGCGTAGTCCGGAAGGTTCGACGAAAAACGAGATAGACTTCATTTTGACGACCAATCGGCATTTGTTCAGTGATGTCTCTGCGATCAACAGGGTGAAAATCGGAAGCGATCACCGGATGGTAAGAGGCATCTTCAACCTTGACATAAGGCAGAAAAGGTCTCGCCTGGTGAAGTCTACGCTCCGTCCATCTCGTGTCCTGATGCAAAACCCCGAAAGCTTTCAACTTCATCAATTTCAATTTTCAGTGCCTAGCTGATTACATAACACCGGACAAAATCAACAGCAAGCTCGTGGAAACGTCTATGCAGTGCGAGCTCAGTTTTCAAAGCCTCGCCTAAAAAGAACCCAAATAATACAATTCGTATTAATAGTACAATGAGATGGAGGAGGTATAATGTTCTAAAATAGACATCCCAAAATAAAAAAATATTAACATTTTAAATTAATAATAATGAATGAATAACTTAATTACTAATAATGATTTTTTAAATTAGGAATACATATTATCTACCTTTATTAATAGTATATACCTTTGTTACTTAGGATTGGGAAATAAAAGGATTTTTATTTTTGTTATTAATACAAGCGAGAGGCGAGCGAAACCAAGGCTCCAAAGTATTCGTTAAATATCTGTCTGTTGGGCAAAGTCAACTTACGTAGGCGTAGACCAACACTGGCGCCATTATTTCTACAAAGACCGAGATTCTGAGTGAGATGGAGAAGCCCTATGGACAACTGTACACATCGTTGTTACAATCTGTAGGAGACTCGTATGACTCTCAAACAACTTAAAAATGGGAAAGCACCGGGTAAGGACGGAATTACAGCGGAGCTTTTGAAAGTGGGCGGAAAGCTGATACCTGGCTCCGACTGAGGAATATAATCTGCCCTTATGTTTGTCTTATGTGGACCACGAAAAAGCCTTTGATTCCGTTGAGACATGGGCGGTGCTACAGTCTCTCCAGAGGTGCCGAATTAAATTATCGGTATATCGAAGAGTTGAAGTGCTTATACAGTAAGGCAACGATGTGTATCCGAGTACAGAACCAGAGTACGAAACGGATCCATGTGCAAAAACGTACAAGAGAGGGCGATGTTATATCCCCGAAACTCTTCACCGCAGCATTGGAACATGTCTTCAAGCTTTTGGACTGGAAAGGATATAATATGAACATCAATGACGAATACATCACTGGTTCTCATGGCAAAATCGCTGGAGAAGTTTAGCGCTATGCTCAATGATAGTAACAATAGTATTTCCAACCAGGTAGGTCTCAAGATGAACATGGACAAGACTAAGATCATGTCAAATGTCCATATTACACCTACGCCGGTCACAGTTGGAAGCACTAAGCTCGAAGTTATTGAACGAATATGTCTACCTAGAACAGGTTATTTAGTTAGGTAAGGCCAACTTCAACAGAGAGGTCAACAGACGGATCCAGCTCGGCTGGGCAGCGTTCAGGAATCTACTACACATCTTCTCATCCAAAATACCTCAACGCCTGAAGAACAAGGTCATCGAACAGTGTGTGTTGCCAGAGATGACATACGGAACATAGAAGTGGCCCTTCAGTGCGGGCCGTATGGGGAAACTCAAGGTCACTCAGCGTACTATAGAAAGAGCTATGCTCGGGGATTCTCTGTAAGATATCCGCAGTAGAACTAATGTAATCGTGATAGCCTATAGGATAAGTAAGCTGAAATGGTAGTGGACCGGGCACATAGTTCGTAGAACCGACAATTGCTGGGGAAGAAAGCTTCTCGAATGGTGTCCCCATGCTGATACTCGCGGTGTGGGATGACCCGACCTCAAGATGTTTGTAGGGAGTCGATGGATGCGGGTGGCATAGGATCGAGACGAGTTCCACTCTAGAGGAGATGCCTATGTTCAGCAGTTGACGAATACAGGCTGAGATGATGATCAACGTCATGAAATTGTAATCAGAAGCATTCCTGTTAATCATTTGAGTGATTTATTAATACGCAAGATCTACGGTACTACGGAAACTCGATTAAAAGTTTTAAAAGTCATAATTGTTCATAATCGATTTTACTCTTCTCCTTTAGTTAGTATTGTTTTGGTATCACAGTATTATTGAGGGAAACTTTAGGAGGTTATAATAGCCACTTTACAAAAACCATAAACCACTGATAGTGGGGCATGCCACGTTCATCTTAAATTATTTTATTGATACTAAATTCGTAGAGTAAGAAAAGTACAGCGAGCTCCTTGTTGTCGTAACGGGTATGGTTAGTTTCGGAATTAAGTTCGATGATAATCCAATTCAAAAATTAAAGTTTGAAGCTCAATATTTTAAACTCGGCTAGAATTTTGTCAACATGAATTTCATCAACAGTGTTCCAATATCTGGCTTCAATAAGAAATCAATCTGGTGCTACTGTCGTAGGATTTATTAATTCCAACTTCCACATTATTTTTTACGACTTTAACAACCCTTCATGTTAGATGGGTGCACTAGGTTTTCTAAGACGAAAACTACTAATATAGTAGAAGTATATATATGGTAAGACAATAACATAAAAAAAAACTAGGATTAGTGATGTAAATAAATGTACCCAGATTTCCAAAAGTCACTTTCATAAATACGTATATAATATAAGGTAAATTATATATTTTTATAACAGGAATTAAATAAAAAAACTAACATTTAATTCAGCGGCGCCAAATTAATGAAAGTAGATGGCCGATTGTCCAACTGAACAACTATTTATAAGTAATAGTCAACTCAAGTGGCCAAAATTATATTCGAGATTACGTAATTTTACTCGATCCTTTGACATCGGTATTGGATCATCTTTGGAATTTTATTACTTTAGACAACCGCCATTAATATCAGACAAACGACCCGACTGCGACCGAGTCAAGGCAATGCTGACAGCACTTAGGGCAATTTAAGAAAAGGGTATCGAATTAAATACAGATCACGATAACTGAAGTCAATTAATTATTTTAGTATATCACTTTACAATAGCTGTAGCTAAATAATAGTTCTCTAAAGGCTTGTGGTATATCTAGTGAGCGAAACTACCAATCAGCTCTTATGGAGGAAGCGCGCCAGCAATGGTCCTTATATTTTATGCCCACAATATGCTATTTATTTCTATCATATAGGACCGTATCCTTGCTTACTATTAAAAAATATAAATATTGTCTAGCGTAAACGACTACTCTTGCGCAAATAATTTTTGAAATACATTTTTACCCCTGAAAAGGAAATATATGTGGACTTTGTGCTTACCATGCGAACGAAGAAACGAAACATTTGTATTAAATAAGGGAAGAATATTATATCACCTAAGATAACCTTTACGAACAACTAAAGTTTCAACATTTTGCAGACAGCGCAGTTGGCTTAATGGGATTGTACTATATTTCAGATAATGTATCTTGTTTTATAACAAAGTCTAAGAAACATTAAGAAGTTTCGTGAACTGATCTATTCGTAATCATTCCTGATTGAGTCAGTTTGCTTAAAAGCATTTTTATGTCCTACAGGACGTGTAGATTGTTGGAAGTAAGACTGTTTAAAGTTTTGTATATTACAAATGTTGACAGCGCACATGTTTCAGGTGTCCGTTATATAACTTAGACCACATTACGATAGCAGCATATTATACAGAAGTTTAATACTGTAGCTGCAGATCGCCATGCAGACTGATTAAAAGCTACGCTGCAGTACCATTGTAATATCAGTAAATATTTGGAAAGTATAAAAATATATACCTTAAATATTTATTGCACTTGTGATAAAAGATACCATTATTGCTCAATCGAAATGCTCTTTTTCGTTTAGTGAGTAGTAAAGTTTCGTACTATTAAATGGATGAAAGGAAACAGCCATATACAATGAACACCTGTGATGATCTTATACGTATGTACCAAGAAACAAGCCATAGATAGCATAATTCAAAATGAGTAGAAATAATTTGAAGAGTCTCTGATCGCATACAATTTTTTTAAATTTCTGTACAGCATAACTTACAAGTGACGTAAATGAAGTGAAGCTTAAATAAATCAGCACTAAAATTGGATGACATTGTGAAATATTAAATGGCTGTAAAACGGGTGTTCAAAATTCGCTGAATATTTTCATAGCATAACTTCCGTAAAAACTGTCTTCAATGAAGTTGCAACTTCACCTTAAAATATTTAATTTAAGTATATACATAATGGGAAATACTTTTACTAATTTTCAAGGTCAATGGAGGATGAGCGATATAAAATATACAAAAAAGAAATGCAGAAGGTATTGCAAATCTTCTCCATTTTGCAATTGGTTAAGAACTCTCTATTTCATCTTTCTTATATCAGTATAGGAGAATATAGAAGTAACTGAAAACTACTATATTTAAAAGTATCAACCATTGCATAAATATCTAAACAAAACAAAATACCGGTATTAGCTGTTAAGTGATCCAAATATTTTTTTTCGAAAATTGCTGATTATATAACCGGAAGTATCTTAGCATTATACGTACTAAAGCTCTTGAACAAAATTACCAACTTACGACTACTTGAAAAGTTACTTGCATTTTATGCTAAAAGAACTGTACCATTTACTGCCAATACCCTAGTAAAAGTAGTGATTATTAAACTGGGATAATCGAAGGGGTTAACACGTGTTGAATCCATATCCTAGCGCAACCGTATCAAATGAGGGAACGACTTTTAGTGTCGTCGTAAAGTAGGAGGTAGCATTATGCAATATGATATTACTACTACTTTCTATACACCAAGTCCCTCGCTGTGTGGGCGGAGAGAACCGAGTGCCATATAACTCGATCCTTTCACACATCGCTCGCTTCTTTAACATTTATAGCTCTTTTCGTAGACACTCGTCAGTTCCCAGTGCTATTGACACTACCTTCTGCTTACGCGTTGTATGCGTCGTCATTATTTCCTCTTGTATACTTACTCCGCGTACGAATCTGCGAATATATTTTATACAATTAATTGCATACTATTTTTATTAACATCTATCTATTTATAACATCACGCCAAATCCCTTGCGGGATAGGCAGAGAGACCTTAGCGCCACACGATTCGATTCGTACACACCTCACTCGCTACTTTAACATTCATTGTTCATGCCCGCTCGCCGGTTTATACAATATACTTTTTTATACAATATACTAAATTTAATTTACTTGAATCATATAGTTTTATCGCTATAATTTTAAGAGAGCCTTACTCGCCTTTAAAAGTAGACTCAATGATGAAATTTAAAATTTCACCAGTTCTGTAATTTTTGCACGATCCATGCATAAGTTCATCACTGGTTTAGAAGAGTCTCGTTGAATCACTATTGAAAAAAAAAATCTACAACGACGAGCCCATTACGCTTTGATTATGTGCGTAAACGTAATAAAAAAGACTTATATCTTTGACGACAGAAATACCATTAAATGTAAAATCTAGTACCTTGGAAATCTGAATTTTAACCAACGTATTGCCTGAAATCATTAACAATGAAATAAAGAAGGCAATGAAATGAAGCTCATGTAACTCAATTTCGCAAAATATTTAAACCGGTGTCAGTTAACTGAGAGATTTTCTTGAAAATGCAGCAGACTTTTGTACTTTGCTCATCCAAAGGTAGGGACTTTTATGCTTTCGTATCAAGAATGAAAGCATAAAGACCGCTAACGTCGTAGAGCAGTACGTAATATTTCTTTCCTCGCTCCAGATAAATTGTGGGGCTTATTTATAAGCTTCTGATATTTCAGTACACGAAAAGTAATCCATTTAAAATATCAAGTCCCATATATACAAAAGTTACCTTTTTTATAATAACATTCACAAATTAAATAATGAATCAGATTAATGCTTACACAGTACACTCTATTTTTAGCCTAAGGATGGCCTTCGTAGCTTATTTCAACTATTTTATTTACATATCTTAGATCTACTCCACAGTTATTTACACTCAAAAAAATTAGAAAGATAAATACTCATTGTTCATCAAAAATACCAAAGTGTTCACTACTAGGTACTAGGAGAATGAGCTTGAATGATCCTCCATAGTACGTTTTTCTTAACTGCAAAGAAACAATGAATGAATGTCTTTTAAATGAAATGACAATAATAAAAATGTCTCTAATATAGAAATACGAAACCTCAAGAAAATATATTCAATACATTACTTTCACAGTATCTTTGGTACTTTATTTTCGTCATTTCAATGACGTTAGTTTTCGATTGATAAAATTTTAATAACATAGTAAGTGACCTATAAGCATACGGTCTGTCTGATGCCCCGCAACAATATTTTTAGGGAAATTTTACTCACCCTTACCCATCCATCTTATATTACGCAAAGGTCTATAGTTGTCCAGTTAGATTGTGGTTTATCATATATCATTATGGCAAAGTGTTTGCCAATAGTAAGCAGACCGCACTACTTGCAGGAGAGGTTAGCTACAGCCTTTAGTTTAAGTGTAGGTGAAACTTAAAATAATGTTCTATTCAACTCGACCCGTGTAACCGACTTGATTTTCATTTTTGAGCCTGTAAGCGCATGTGCTCGCTAGGCAACTCTACAAAAATCGAATCGGATGGTGTGTGAAAAGATTGTTACCTACCGCAAAGAGCTGGCGTAATCCTGGCCTGCACTTTTGTCGCCCATGTAATCTAAAATCGATAAAATGCTCTCTTGAAGGTGGCTAGGTAGATTGCGAATCGTTTTCCGCGTTTATGGCAAAAAATTACCTCGAAGGCAAACCTTTCCAAATTATTCTAATATGCTTACATGTGTTGAGATAAAAGAAAGGTAGGATCTTTGAACAATCATAAGAAATGCTTAGAGGTGAAAATGAAATATACGTACATTTTGAAAAGTTCTTTCTTTTTTATATACATGATAAATTACCATAATAATAGATAATAATAGTGATGTCGAGAGGGGCCCTAGACACACATATAGATCAAAATGGTGATGTGTTGTAAAAGGGCCAAATCAAAAGTATCCAAAACCGAAGAGCATGGATGAAGAGGTTGATAAGTGTGGAAGAAGCGAGAGTGGTATGTTTCGATCGGTGCACCTGTCTCTGCCTACCCCAATGGGAGACAGACGTGATGATATGTATGTATGTATGATAAATTACCTTAGATATGAATAATCTGAACATTCCATATAATGTACATATTATTGAATCTGCATATAAAATCTTGCTTGTAAGATCAACACTGTGCATAATTTAAGGAAAATAATTATTTGAATAAAGGAATATTAATATCCAAGTTGAGTTTGGAATTTTGGATCAAATATGAACGAAATTTTGCATAAATAAATTACACTACTTAAATTATACAACATAAATTACACAATAGCACGTAGCAATAATTGTTACCCGTATGATTCCGTGCTAATAATGAACGAGGGAAACACTAATTGGCTAAGTTTGTATTGAATACTAACTGTAGAATTATATCTAAACAAAATAAGCAGCAATACTGTAACTAAAACAAAGATACGTTATATTTCATACTAAGTTATAAACAGAAGACCCAGTTACATCAGTTAAGCATAGCGACAACTTATGTCGTTCTTGCAAAAACTTGACATACTTTTCCAGAAGTGAAGGCAAAAAACGGCAAAAGTTCAAATTACAAACAACAATAACGGGCGAAAACATTATTTGCACGCTACTGTATTTTGACATCGAATCAGAATTCGTTGAGCTTCCTCATCTAAACATATTTTTAGCTTGTTTATAATGAGAAAAGTTAGAAGTACGGAATATATCAGAAAGAAATAAAAATAAGTTTTTGTGCTCGAGAGACAACATTTACTTTTTCATTTACGCTTCCCGTGTAACGTAATATTTTACATCTGATAGTATTTATGAATATGAAAAAAAAAATCCCTTGAAAAACTTTTGAAGTGTCTCACCGAAGTTTGCGAATAAAAATATTAAGGTGCTCAACAATTTAACGCTCCCTTTTTTCATTTTAGCATGATCATATATTCGGATTCATATTTTTGGTGAAGTATCTTGTGCAACAAAGAGTACGTCAAGCGCGATGTGCTTTATTTAAGTTAATTTATATTAAGAAACACAGAACATGAAACTTAAATAGATATCCATTTAATTTATATATACGTCTTTTCATCCACGGTCGCAAGTTTGAAACTTAGGTACGAGTATATGTTATCATAAGAACTAATTATTTTTTTATATAATTATATGTTTGCTCACAAGTTCAATGATAATGGTTAAGGCGGTTCTTTAAGTTTGTTAAGTTATTCATGATAAACATAAAATTTAATACTGATGTTTAAAGACGTACGATTCAAATTAATCTTTAGTTCATGAGTTATTACCTAGTAACCTAGATTTATTAATCATTTAAATACGAATTATAAGACTGAATCCCTTTCATCACTATTCGGGAGCCGAACTACGGATGGACAAGATTACAAGACATTTCAAATATATGAACCAGGACTAGTCTCAAAATCATTATTCTCACAATGTTGATAAGAGCTTCAACTAAGATTGAAGTTAGTAAATTTACATTTAACAAAAACTACCCAGTGGACTAACCGGCAGTTCCCACCGAAATATTAAAGAAATAAACGGCCTCAACTTTAGCGTCGCTTCATTAACATTCCTCCCTTAGGATGGGCCTCAACAAAAAGAAAACTGTTATGAACTTTTGCAACACTCATAAGCACTAACAGTTTAGAGCGAGCAAGTATCCGCCAGTGTATGACTCGGCCTGTGATGTCGAAGGACGTGATCGGCATACTGGCCTTTCCCCGCGGGCAGACCAAGCGATATTTGCTTTTTTTTATTACCACATCCATATTTCAACACGAATTCCCCAACAATATTTGGAAGTACTGAGAGCGCTAATGCGTGCGTGGCAGGAAAGATGATTTCGGCCCTCTATTCAATATTCTCAGCGAAACAGTATACCCACAATTGAATTGTTAATATAAGCGTTATTTTACTTGCATAACCGCTTTTTCCTATTGCTGCATTTGAATTCATAGAACGGATCAGGTTTGCGATTAAGTTATTTACAATAGGTCGTTGTGAATGCTAATGCTAGTTTAAATGGCGAGTTAAGAAGCATTTCTCTATAAATCATGGGCGTTAGTCTAATAACGGTTTATTATCTCGGTTTGTATCGTACCGCTCCGCACGGAATATTCGAGTCTAGTGCCGTCGAATTAGTATGCAGCGCAGTTCTTCGAATAATCTGAAATAAAGTTATAGTTGGTAATAATGGAGACACAACTCGCTAATAAAATTTGAAAGTAAACTATACAGGTTTGTCTTATTAATATAATATGCCTCAATAAGCTCAACTTATATCTTAACTTAAAGAGCTCGATTGCGTTGTTGCACATATCAGTCTAATCGGGCACGTCGGTTAAGCGACGTTGACTGCAGTCTGTCTATGGATGGTTTTATCAATCACGAGCTTCAGAACATGTTCATGTTAAGCCATCGGTTTTGGCCGCTGTCGATAAATCGTTAAACAAGTCAATGAATTTCAGGCAGGTTGAAAAACACTAGCCTTCGCTATTCCGCAGTTGAACAGCTTGACTTCAGTTGAACATTTTTGGTTGGTGATGAATATGGAGGACTTCCCTCGACATCCATCCATGTCTGTGGTCCCAGTGTTCTTGGAGAAGTACTGCGTTAGCAGCGGAGGTGTGACGCTTGAGTATCATCCTTGCATTGCGAATGAAAATAGCCTAATGTAACAGCTTCAGTGAAGGCGGGTCGCATTTTTTATTGTCACCCGATGTAGTATAATAAATAAATTAACTTTTGACGGCTTGATGCGTATTAATTTTTTTAGTAATATTTCTTCTCGTTTGTCAAAGCCTTGAAGACTTGATTAAAGAATGTAAATGAAATTGGTTTGACACCACCAGAGGTTTCAAGTATAGAACTCCAATTTAACGGCAGCAAACAGAGATCTTCACATTTTAATATTGTATACCACACGAAGGGGTGTGTCTCTGCAATCACTTATTGGCAAATCCTTAAACTTAAAAGATATTATGTATTATCTTTTAAGAACTCGTCTTTTCACGTGTTTTTGGTTAAAATAGATTTCATTATACTAATGGATAATGCAAATTTAGGTACGTAAATGAGTATCTCTGATGGAACATAGGATTTCTTAACCGATTTTATCAACATACAAATAAATCATATACTTCACGGCATAATTTGTATTCGAAATAATTTATTAATTTAAATTATTATTAATATTAAAAAAAAAACCTGACGTAGACGATTTCTATTTGGTTTATGTTCATCAAAATTCGTAACTGGGTGTAGTTCCAATGACAATATATGGGGTTAAAGTATGAAATTGCTGTTCTGAAAAATTAAAACTCGTTTTATCCTAAGATGTAACATATTTATATAATCAAAATATTTACCCTCATTATCTGTACATTGCTGCCATCTAATCGGAAGTTTATTTGTGCCTTTGCGAGAGAACTTTTTGAAGATTAGACAAACTATATGAAAGCATTTTGAGCTGCCTCCTAGGAAGAAAAATTTTTACCACGTAGAAAATTGTGAAAATCATGAAAAAAATGGTAGTCAGTTGGGGCAAGGTCTGGTGAGTATGGAGAAGGACGTATAGTTTCTAACTGCAGCTCCTGTAGAGTTACAATAGTTTCTCGTGGAGTGTGAGCTCGTTATCGTCGCGCAATAATGGTGAAGATGGATTCACGAGTCGGGTTGTTTCACTGCCAGTTACGCCATCATTGTTCGTAGTTTGGTACAGTAAACATCTGATGTTATTGCTTGACCAGATCTGAGCTATAGTATAATAGTATAAAAGCTATAGTAAATAATGCCATGAAGAGATCACTAAATAGCTAACATTACCTTTTTATTGGTAAGCTTTGCTTTAGGGCACTGTTACGGCGGTTGACCTGGGGTCAGCTATTGCATTTTTCGCTTACGGTCATCGTAAAGAATCTACTTTTCATCACATGTCATAATTCGATTCAATATTTCTTCATTTCTGTACCGATTCAACAAGGCAATACAAGTTTCAACACGGGTTTCTTTCTGCAGATCACTCAAATCATGAGGCACCCATTTTTCATATTTTTGTATCTTATCGATTTGATGCAAATGAGTCTGTATTGTAGGTAAAGTAACGTTAAACCATGCCGCTAATTTCTGAGTAGGTTAACTCGGATCGGCTTCCACCACCTCCTTCATCTCAGCGTTATTACCTGTGTGGGCGATCTTCCACGTGGTTCGTTCTACACGAAGTTTCCATTACGAAAGCTAAACCAAAAACGCACGGTGCATTCATTAGCAGTCTCTTCTCCAAAAGTTGCATTGATATTGCGAGCCTTTTCTGTCGCGTTAGTTCTGCGTCGGAACTCGTTTTCAAAAATAACTCATATTTTCGAATTATCCGTCTTTCCCGTCTAAGCTGAATAAAAAAACAATTGAAATTCGAAAATCAAATGTTGCACATTTTTTAAAAGAAAAGCCTAATAGGTATCATGTGAAAAAGTTTCTTTCGAAAATCTCACAACATTGAAGGTCAATTCAAAATATCTATTACTATAAAACGGCAATTTCATACTTTAACCCCTACCTATTATATTAATATAATATACTGTACGTACCTTATGGAAATGGCTGTATTAAAAACTTATAATTACACAAGGTGCACGTAAAAATGGTCAATGCTATTTTAGGCAGTTGAAAATGAAATGTTTTTACATTCTGCACACGTGTGGATAATTCTAGTGTATTCAATATTTTTCCAACTTGTGAAAATTTTTAGAACCGTATTGTTTGTGTTGGCTGCATGAATTAAAGCGCGAAATTTGAATTTTATTTCAATTGTTTGTTTTTTTCACAATATCAAAATAAAAATATGTTATAGGGATTGAATTAAAATCACCGCGAGATCATTGGAAAATAAAAGATTAGTTGGTAATTTTATGCGTATAATATTTTCAATTATTGCATATGCAATTCCTACAGAAATAGATTACCATCACCCCCCTTTTGCACTGTTTTGATAAATATTGTCATTATTCTTGTCATGTTCTTCTTCGGGCTTTAACGTTTGGTTAAATTATGATATCGATGGCTTCGTTTCATTTTAATTTGCTCTCGTAATAACTCTAATAGTACATCATTTCATGTACAGTATCACTTCAGGTCAGTTTGCTACTTAGACGTTTTGCATCGGCTTCAGATGTGTACGTATTTTGGCGATTGTATGTGCGATGGATGGTCAGCCGACTAATGATACATTTTTGTGTGTATTATCTGGCAGTCGAAAAGAGTAATTAGGTGATTAAAACATAGATATAGAGCACGTAGTTCACAAGACAATAGTTTAGGGTATATTTTCTATCTGATTATTTAAATTTGAACTGATGTAACATCCGAAACATTATATGAAAGAAAAATGTAATTTGACACTGTAATAAACCATCCATACTTGTAAGATTATGCTAACTGGAGTCCATACAGATTTCGTTTGGATCTTACGCTATAATATGGGCTATCATAAACGGTCTTATCTTACGTAGACATAGTCCATTAGTAGACATAGTACTTAATCGAGATAGGTCATATTAAGCACTCCATCTGGAGAAGTACCTCCATGTCGCAGAAAACCGCAGTCAAATATCAACTTCCGGGAGGGTCGTAGTGTTACTGCGAGTGATTGAGATCACGACTAAGCTCCTAGCTAGCTTGGAGTAGCTGTGTTAACAGTAGATGTAGCATCGCTCGAGCGATACTTAATGTGTTGTAAGTGTTTAAAGGCTATGGTTAACGCTTCCCAGATAATAATTACATGCTTGCATGCCTCCCCACGTTGTATAAAAAAATCTAACATGAAGCGCATTAAATTCTTGTCATATTTGTGTACTATTCGAACGATTTTCTTATAACTTTAGTTGATTCTCTTACGTTCAGCCTAATGTCTAGACTTTGCACCTAGATTTTTTTATATACAACGTTGTGAGGCCCACAAGCATACGGTCAATCAGATATAAACCGGTCACCGTAGCCTATGAGCTCTAGAAAACATTTAGTATCATACTCGCCAAGGAGTTGTTATAGGACTGCGGTTTTCGGTGAGTTGAAGATACTTCCCCAGACGGGCTACTTTGATGCGCCCTACCTCTCTTAAAAGTACTCGCACCAAGACAATCAGACATGATAATGCACACAAATGTTTGTCCTGTGTGAGAATCGCACCCACGAGCGTTGGTGTCAAAGTAGCGTAGCATCCCACTGATATGTATTTTACGAGGATATATTAAAAAAGAGGTTACAAAGATATTTAATCAAGAGCAGCCTGATTATTGAAACCTTACCGCGGTCAAATATAAATTTCCTAGAGAATTGTGCTTTTCCATCGTGAGATTGAAGTATCAAGGAAGCGCCTGAGGAGCCATTAACTACGGAGCATAACTTAGGGACATTTTAATTTACCTTTTACATTTCAAACATCTTTTGGTTACCTCTTTACATCACATGGATGTTGCTCGTTTGCTTCAAGACCCGGTGTAAACCACAAATCAATAAAGCATTTGACTGCGTATGAAGGCACACCACGCCTACAAAAACGTTGCACTTTAGCGCCTAAATATATGAGCGATTCGAGCCTGCTGACCAATTGAATAATATTTTAACCATAAGCCAATAAGTGCCGCGATGATGATCCGCGAACTAGCCAATAAGAGCGGCGCGTTCTACTTTACCCCGATTCATATCGGTGAATTGAGTTACTACGTAATATCAGTCTCCATAAGTTATTTCCTTTATGGTATAAATATACTTTCACGCGAATCGCCAATAGCTCGGAGAAAATAAAAAATCTAATATATTTTTATTTCTATTTTGTTTCAGTATGCAACCAATTCGCCCGCGGTGTCATCGCAATGCTGGGAGCAGTGACACCGGACTCTTTTGATACTTTACATTCCTACACGAACACCTTCCAGATGCCATTTGTCACGCCCTGGTTCCCTGAAAAGGTAAAAGTATAATTAACTTCCTATTCTTAAGCTTTCAGAATAATGTAAATTTGGTTTTGAAGGATTTGTCTCCCAATTTTAGGAGAAGTTAAGGAGAGGAAAGCGGTGTTATGATTTTAGGCTATGTACATATGTATGTACATCATAGATTAACAAATGAGAAATCATTAGATGTATCCTGATGTTGCGCTGGTTATTTAACCATTCCATCAACATGGGGGTCATGAAGTTCTACAAAAAAAAATGAAACATTAAAATAATACATATTGTTTGGTGTGTAATAAACAGTCTTTCAAAACGTATACAGGTTACTTATACCTTTTCATTCATAAATACGTAAAAAACAAGGAATTTACGTCCACGTAATAAAACGTACTCATCAGACAAGATAAACTCAAGCGCAAAACCATCATCTTTATAAAAATGCACCCCTTTACTTTACACCAAGCTAATGAAATAATTAATTCAAAAAATATAATACATTAAAATAATACACCATATTTTCCGTGACATACATTAAATAAAGCATCCTTTATTATTAAATCAACGCATGCTAATCCCACTGTTGGATCTGTATTCAATGAATGGAGTTCTGAGTGCTGAGTCTGAACTCCACCAAGCTGCTAAAATGTATGTCGACAGGGACCAGTATTTTCGAAGTTCTCTTATTAAGCTTAAGAACTGTCATCTACAAATAACAGCCTGTACCATCGGCTTAACAAGCCGTCCAAACTAGGAAAAGACTTGTCAATAATAAACCGTTCCTAATGTACTTATGTTCTAAATGTTGCTAAATTTGCATGTTCGACTAGTCTTACACACCATCAACGCCATCGAACAACTCATTTTATTATAAACTTGGTTAAAATATTGGTGTTACTAATGTACATAGGTTACGATAGCTACTTACCATCTATTAACCCGTTCATTTGTTTACCATTTTAGTGGTATAGAGAATACCTCATTTCACCATACATTTGCAAAGCCGCCGACAGTGTAATACAACTTTATACTATATCTATTGAAACTACCGCAGAAATGTACATCACACAAAAAAAAAGTAACGGTTCACTTGTAACCGCAAATATGCGAACTGAGCTTGGTGGCGCAGCGATTAATACCGAGTCGTTGACACCGACGCTTGTGGGTTCGATTCCCACAGAAGACAAACATTTGTGTCCATGAACATGTCAATTTGTCTTTGCCTGGGTGTTTTAAAAAAGGTAGGGCGCATCAAAGCAGTCCATCTCAATCAAATTACTTCTACTTTACAGAAAACCTAGAGGGTTGTTTTGTTCCTGCGTGTGAGTAAGGTCTCCAATAAAGCTCCTAAGGAGTTGCTGTGTGCAAGGTCGCGCGAGTGATACTTAATGCGTTCATAGGATATGGTTATCGTTTTACATTAGGTGGACCGTATGCTTGTATGCCCGAAGTTGTATAAAAATATATAAATCATTCGTTCTATTGTTTAAAAGTAGGTATGCCCTTAGAAATAACACCAAAGGTACATACTGTACATTTTCTTATCACTATTTATTTTGACGATACCTTATTAATTATGGTGTGAAATAATTGCTTTATTTATTTACCTAATTGACTGAAAACAAATATTATAGAGTTTATTTGTACTTGAACAGAAAAACGAAATGTATTTTTAGACTATTTAAAACAACATCAATTTATTAGGACAATAATATACATATATATCTACACAGTTATAATAACACTACTCGGAATTCTTTATTATTAAAAAGTTCTAACAAAGTGTCTTGTGTAAAAACATAAATAATTGCCCTCAGGTTATCCCGCCCTCGTCAGGACTCATCGACTACGCCATTAGCTTGAGACCTGACTATCATCGAGCTGTTATTGACACTATAACCTTCTACGGCTGGAAGAATGTTATCTACATTTATGACTCGCATGACGGTAAGTAAAAAAATATAATTGTAAATTAACTAATGTTGAAATATAGGTATAACTTCAATTTTGCATGCTAATTGCCAAACTTTACACATGCCAAACCTGTGCACATTATTATTATCTACCACCTTCACTCCATATTTTGGGCAAATAAATGATTTGTATTTGAAAACATATCATCAAATGTGCCTAGTTTTACAATAAACATAAAATTAATGTGAAATAAAAATTATCTTAAATAAAATTGAATATAAGATGCAGAATAAAACTAAATTATATCTAAAGTTAAATAAGTAAAATAAATCTAAAAGGTGTGTGTACTGCCGCGGACCAACGATTCTACCAGCATTTCCGCACTGAATCGCAATACTAAAGCGTTGAGCGAGAAAGCTACCAGCTGTTTGGTCACCAGCGACTGCGCCCACAGGCCAAGGGCCTCTACTCCGAAGGCAAGAAAGCTACAGTCAGAGCCTAGGCCATAGTATTTATTGGTCAAGTATTTTTTTCCAATTAGTCTATAAAATTTATATTTCTAATTGACTAAATCATTTATATCGCGTGTTGTATAATTGAATAGATATTACTAGTCTTCACTGAGTTCATTGTTGATGGGCGCAAAAGTAGAACATTCGAAATTTAATAAAAAAGATATAAAATATAAGATAAAGATAAGGAACTGAAAGTTCAATTAAAAAAATATTTCAGTCGATAAAAATAAAATTGTAAACAATTATTGCGAGAAAATGCCTAGAATTATTGGAGTCCCGGTGATCTCTCAATTCCGGATAATTTTAACAGGCATGTTTATTTAATTATTCGGTTAAACGATACTTTCCTAAAAAAAATTCATTTTACATTTAATCCATGTATAAAATTTAATGATATTGAATAATATTTTGACCAAAATTATACTCAGTACTTTAGTTATTTTTTATTATACTACGTCGGGAGGCATACAAGCATACGACCCACCTGATGTAAAGCGGGTACCGTAGCCTATTAACGCTTGCGATATATTAAGTATCACTCGCGCGATGCCTCCTCTGCTGCTTCCACAGCTACTCTTTGGGAGCTTACTGGTGACCTCACTCACACGCAGGAACACAACAACCCTCTAGGGAGCTGTTATTTGGCTGCGGTTTTCCATGAGGTGCAGGTACTTCTCCAGACGGGCTGCTTTGATGCGCCCTACCTCTCTTAAAACATCCAGACCAAGACAAACAGACATGTTCATGCACACAAATGTTTGCCTTGTGTGGGGATCGAACCCGTGAGCGTTGGTATCAGTCAGTAAAGTTAAGGGGATAGGTACTAATAATAGTTTTAAATTCAAAGTCAGTCAAAGTCAAAATCTTTTTATTCCGTAAAAATGGCTACATTTGTTTGGAATCGTCACAATTTTTTTCCCTACCGTGCAGTTCATGACTAGGTGAGCACTGATAAAAATACTGCCAAAAAACTCAGGCATCCCTCTTTTGGTATCCAAACAAATTTACATAATTTATTAATTACATTATAATTGGATCGACTCACTCCCAGGCATTTTTATCATTAATATAGTCAGATACTTTATAATATGCCCTGCTACACAATTTGGCTTTAATGGTAGTTTTAAATTTGTTTATTGACAATTCTCTTATATTGCTGGGAAGTTTGTTATAGAACCGTATACATTGCCCCATAAAAGAATTACTTATTTTGTGGAGACGGCTTGGATGTAACACTAGATTATGCTTATATCTAGTATTTATGTTATGAGTATCACTCTTTTTACAAAATGAGAATTGTGAAGAGAATGAAATGTGATGCGTTGAAATTAAATATGTTAACATGAAATTGCTGAAGGATAAGTTTGCCGTCAAAATGTTACATAAAATCCTCAAACAGAGTTGCATTACCGTAATTCAATGTAAAGTGATTTCCCCTCAAGCCTCACTAATCTCTAGGGATTTACTCCTGGTCAAAATGTCCATTCCGTTTTGTAGGTCAGGTCGCGGTTTTCAGTCGTCAGTAAATATTATGCTCCTATGTTATAAGATGGATTCAGAAGACCATTTTACTTGTTGGTATTAGGTTATACAATATTTTAGCCTCCGACACAAATACAGATGTTTATGAGTTTTGTCTTTGTGAATATGTTCCTCTTTCTGTATGTATATGCATATGCATGTGTGTTTGAGTCATATCGTAATATTAATTATAATAATTCAAGATAAATGAATGGTGAATGGTCAATATATAAGAGAGGTAGGGCCCATTGAAATAGTTGTATTATAGAAGTCACCCAAAACTGCAGTCATATAACAACTCCTTTTTAACCTCACTCAAAGGGTGCCATGAGGTCAACGCGCGAACGATGTTTCTTCTATTGCAAAAGTTAATTAGCTGTAGTAACTACTTTAGATCAGGTAGAGTGTATGCTTGTTTGTTGCTGATATTCTATAATAAATTTATCGGGGGTTAATGGAATTTGACTTTTCCTACCGTATTATTGTTTATCTTTATTTATTTGTCTCAACGATGATGGAAAAGCGTATTCGTTTACAACATTTGTTTAAAACCAACGAACCTGCATCGTTCAGTCTTTTATCATCATACAGATCATCTCTTAGATATCCCTTTTGCTCTCAACCCATGCCTTCAAATCTCCATACCTTTTACCTCAAATCCCGAATTCTTCAATCAATCCCAAAACTTTTTAAGTCCGTGAGTATAAGTTGAGTTTAATGTAACGCACTCTATGCCGACAAACTTAGTGGTATAAAAAGTTATATTGAAATATATACTATCATATATTAAAATCTATTAGGTTAACTTACCTAAGTGAGCTGCTATCTATGGGATTAAATCTTCCTGATCCTTTTTCGCCCGGTACAGTTACAACTTAAAATTATTCACTAGCACAATATCCAATTTATCTGCTACATACTCGTTGTATTTTCTCATCTTTATTTATACACATGATAATTCCCACAAGACCGTGATATATTTTCCTGGCAGTCTTTTGACTGTAAACAATTAACCTAATGTCTGACCTAATACTCCGGAAGACAAAGGAGCGCTGTGTGGGTTTTTCCTTTCGCCATTTCGAGCTTCACTTGTGTGGCACGAATCATCAATCAACCGATGAACTTTTTCCTTGAACTCTGCCTGTAAGAACTTATTTACTCACACGCTGTGTAACTGGTGGAACATATTTTGTTAAGTTCATAAAGAGACCTACACTAAACAAACATAATTTAGTCCAATATTTTGAGGTTGAGATATTTCTTGTTCAAGGCAAAGCAGTCCGACTCTCTAGTTGGGATATTACCTTACAGAAGATAATAGTTCAGTTACATACTCGTAGCATTAATTATTTTTTTATAAATGTTGATAAGCTTCGTATATAGATATAAGAATGTTACCAAGATAAGACTTGTTCAATCTAGTATATAAGTATTAAGAAGTATGTTGTTTGCAGCTGTTGTTAATGGTAAACTCTTCAGTGATCAATAGTTGTCCTACAGTGGTTAATATATTGTTGTAAAAATATAATCTTTAATAAGTCATTGGTTTACGGAAGAATCGGCGTTTCACCATAAACCAGTCCGCGGGACGTAACATTTAGCCGTGGTTTTCTGTAAGTCGGAGTCATTCAAATTAAGACAAACAAACATGTTCATACATACAAATGTTTGTCCTGTATGTGACTCGAACTCACGAGCTTTACTATTAAAGGCCTAATGCTAGGCCAAAGAATTATAGTGGGAAAAGATCATTTGGGCTATACAATAACTACAAGTTAAAGTTATGGTTGTTTGTAAAATTGTTCAACGTAAATACCTAGTCCGGCTATAAGTGACACAAGAATACGCATATTTTTGTATAAAGTAATGTATTCTCAATAAAAGTTATATGTACATATTTATAAAAAATGATTCTATTCGTAACGGTCACTTTTGGTTTTGATACAGGCCTTTAAGCTCTCTGGTCATGAATCTATGGATTTACGCACTGTTTCCATAGGAAATGTAGCCACTGCTTGCTCCTGAGACACAATGTCCGCGTGTCGTTTCGAACAGGCCATGTCCACTAAAACTAACCATAATTTGTAGTTTGAGGGGTTCAGATCAGAGGTATAATTCAAGGGTCATAGACTCATTTTGTAAAAAGAATGATACTCATAGCATAAATACTAGATATAAGCATAATCTTGTGTTACATGCAAGCCGTCTCCACAAAATAAGTAATTCTTTTATGGGGCAATGTATACGGTTCTATAACAAACTTCCCTGCAATAGAAGAGAATTGTCAATAAACAAATTTAAAACTACTATTAAAGCCAAATTGTGTAGCAGGGCATATCATAAAGTATCTGACTATATTAATGATAAAAATGCCTGGGAGTGAGTCGATCCAATTATAATGTAATTAATAAAATATGTAAATTTGTTTGGATACCAAAAGAGAGATGCCTGAGTTTTTCGGCAGTATTTTTATCAGTGCTCACCTAGTCATAAACTGCACGGTAGGGAAAAAAATTGTGATGATTCCAAACAAATATAGCCATTTTTACGGAATAAAAAGATTTTGATTTTGACTTTGGGGCTTGACGAGGATCGATATTTATCTCTTATATTCCGGAACATTGGTTTCGAGCCAGCCTTAGGTAGTTCGTGCCTTGTGATCAGGTGCAGAGTTCTGTTGGAAAATCCATGGTACATTTTTAAAAAGTATATTGCTGAGAGGTTGCACAATACGATCCAAGACAAGTCTCTTGATACACTTTGGCTGAAGTCTTTACTCCTTTTTCACAAAAATTAACCTTGTGTGAATGTGACTCCTTAATAAGACATCCCCCACCAAACCATTACAACCGCAGGATGATAACCACGTTGTTCCTTTCCGACCACTTGGGCGGCTTCTTTAGAACTGTGTGCGTACAGTTTGTCATTTTGCTTGTTGAAGTACTATTCAATCGTAAAAGTTTTTTCATCAGTAACGAGGACATTTCTGTGCCTTTAACCTGCGTATTGGGACAGAAGACGTGTTGATTGATCCACTCTCTTCAACTATAGGGATTGATTAAGGGTATATCCCGTAATATCGACGATAGGTGCCGAGCTTCAAGGCCATGTTTTATTATACACGATTGGGTCTTAGCGGAAATCTTAATTTCTCGCAATAAGATTTTTTATTTCCTAAAAGGGTTTCGGCGACTTCTGGCTTTACTAACATTTTACGCCCCGATCTTTTGTGGTCTTCAGCAGAGGAAGTGTTGATATATCTGTGGATAGTACGATATACGAACATACGGTAGATACCAAGCTTTTGAAGTGTCCTGAATATGACTGACGGCTCCATACCCACTTTGTGCAAGGCAATGACTGCAATCCTATTTTCTTTAACACCCCATTGCATATTGTAATTTTATAATGAACACAAAAAAAATATGTAAAACAGCGGGAAATCAGAAGACGTTTGATATAATAAACGCATTCCAAATTCAAAATAATTAAAGAGTTGAAAAAAAGAAGTTTATATGTAACAGTATTTATGGCAGACTAGTTAGAATGTGTGGGAAGGAAAATTCAAATAAATCTCTCTCGATGCTTTTACCATAAGCGATCCTCAGTTTTCCGCGTCGTTTATGGTCATCTGTTTATCTAGAGGGGAGAGGGTCGCAGATCGTTACGTTATCTTACTGCTAATTTTGATACTGATATGGAGACCTATGTCGAATACTTTAGTTATCATTGTCAAATTTCTTTATGACAATCTCTATCCATTAGAGAAACTCTCCTTCACTTGCTTTCAAACTCGGTCTAGTCTAACGGCAGTTCCATGTCTCTTTACTGTAGGTCAAAACAAGGAAGATTAAAGATTTCGGTCCTCTAGCTTTTGGGCGCAGTAAGGACGTCCCGAAGTTTCCTAAATTCTGCCCAACTTAGTTCGATTCACTTATTACCGATCTCTTTGGTGAAGTTAATCTGGCCACGCTGTATTAGACTTACGAGGTAAATGTTCCCATTCCTAATATTGCAGAAACCTAGCAAACAGCCTCTGATAAATTTTGTACTAAAATTGGTAGTAGGTGAAAATATTTACAAATTAATCCAGAAATTTATTGTTTTTTTTTTATACAACGTCGAGACAAACAACAACCATACAGCCTGATGTAAAGTGGTTACCGTGTCCTATAAACGCTTGCAATACTTTAAGTATTACTCGTGCGATGCCACCTGTGCTGCTAATACAGCAACTCCTTAGGACCTTACTGGAGACCTTACTCACACACAGAAACACAACAATCCTCTAGGGAATTGTTATTTGGCTGCGATTTTCTGTGAGGCGGAGGTACTTCCCCAGATGGCCAGCTTTGATGCGCTCTACCTCTCTTAAATACGCCCAGACCAAGACAAACAGACATATTCATGCACACAAATGTTTGCCCTGTATGGGAATCGAAACGACGAGCATTGTTGTCAAAGTAGTGCTTCGGCGCGTTTCAGCACTGCGCCACCGAGTTCGTCAGTCTCTGGTCTCCTTTACTATAAAATTTAAGATGGTTTTTATCTTAAGCTGTGGTCTTTTGCTATTAAAATATCGACAACGGTCGAGGCGGTTTTGGTGATGGTAAGCAGTTACCGTTGCCTATGGGCATTTACAAAACCAGGGGTGTCACTCATGGGATTACCTTTTCCTCATCCTCATCGACATAGGTATCAAATATAATATATAATAACAAGTTCGAGATGAGGGCAATAAGCTATGGTACATTATTTAAAATCCATCATACCGACCAAAATAGCCTTTCCTATTCAATCCAATCGACATGGGTATGAAATGAAAAGGCATGACGAGTAGAACACAGTAAGCTGTATTACGTTTTTAAAATCGTCGCCAATGGCGGCTGACACAAAATTGAGGATTTGACACTCGAGGCGAGTCACTCACAGAATTTCATGCAGGTCAGACGTGAAATATAATTGTAGTCTTCAAATTACATGCCAGAGTACAGGTAGCTGAAAAGGCAAACTCTAAATGCAAACACTCGCTGTTTGCATTTAGAGTTTGCCCAACACCAATTTAATGCGATTCATATTAAAGAGGCGATGAAATGGACTCTAAAAGTCCTCCAAATATCTGTCTGTTGAGTAAAGTCTACCGCTGAAGCTGAAGCCGAAGCCGTTCTTTCTACGAAGACTGAGATTCTGGGTAAGATGTAGAAGATCTATGGAGAGCTGTATACATCGCCGTTAGAACCGAACAACAGTGCTAGTAACGACCCAAGATATGACCCTAAACTGTACCGAAGGTATCCCAGACAACAGTATGTAGGAGATTCATTTGGCTTTATACCAAATTACGAAAGTGTTTTGTACATATACAAAATCAGCCAGAAACTGAGGAGTATAAACTGGTGTATGTGAACTACGAAAAACTTCAGACTTGGTTGAGACATGAGCAGTGCTACAGTCTCTCTCGTGAAGCCGAATTGACTATAGGTACCTCGAAGCATTGAAGTACTTGTACAGTAATGCAACGATGTGTATCCGAGTTACGGCCGATGCAAGTACAGTAAAGGTATAATATAGAGTGACATTATCCCTAATATATGGAATCGAAAACTGGGTTTGGCAGAAAAAGCACGAATGTAGAATAAACGCAGTTGATATGCGAGCGATGGGCAAAATCTGCGGCATTGCGCTTGTAGACTGAGAGCGCAATACTGATGTGAGAAAGAGAGTTGGTCTGAAAGAGTGCATCGGTGTTTAAATAGTAAGAAGCATACTCTATTGGTTCGAATACGTAGAAAGAAGTATTTAAGAGGAAATAATAATTATACAGATATACAAGGTAAAGGTGAAGAAGGCTGGAGGTGCTAGACTCACCTACCATAACCAAATAGATAGTATGTTATCAGAAGGAAGAGCTATGAATGTTAAAGGAGCGAGTGAGGTGTGTAAGGGCCGAGTCATGAGGTGTTCGGTTCACTCAGCCTACTTATCAAGGGCGTTAGCTAGAAGTTATAAATAGATAGTTATATCCCCGAAATTCTTCTCTGCAATATTGGGAGATGTCTTCTAGCTCTTGTACTGGAAAGTATGCGATATAAACATTAATAGCGAATTCGTCACTCCCCTTCAATTTGAGGACAATATAGTTCTCATGACGAAGTAGCTGTTTACAACCAGGTTGGTCCCAAGATGAACATCGAGAAGCTGCTAATATCATGTGGAATGTTCATGTTCCATCTATACCGCTAACGGTTGGGAACATATACTTTATATACCTTGTTTGTTGTAGAAACACACTGGTGACTGAAAATAATATTTCGTAATTATTTATTAACGTAGAATAAAAACTATTAATAAAAATAAAATATTTTATTATTATTTTTAATTTACCAATAACTCGACTCGATAGGTTCAGAAAATTCTATTTTTTTACCACATAATCTTCTTCCTAACGACTGGCGGGATTCGCTATCTAAGTCTAAAGGTTTAGCGAAAATTTTCTGTTTTAAGCACTAAGTAGATTTCTCCTAAGATACTTGTTAAGTTTCGTTTTGTGAAACCAAACGTATTAGGATTTCTATTGCACAATATATATATCGGTAACTTAATTATTAAAATCCATGAACTATATTTATGTATAATAAAAATAGTCAATATCTTTTTACTTTACGTTTCCTATTATTACGAGTACATATGTATCTAATGATGTATGTAGCTACTTATTATTACACATAATTTCAGCGATTCCTATAATTTTCTTCAGTATTCTTCTTGACTATGAAGACGAAAGACTCTGTTAAAACAATTTGAAGCTTACTACTACATACACATATACCTATATACACTATATAGTACATGGAGACATGTGTCATCAGAATCAACATCATGAGACAACATTTAAAAATGTGATATGCAGCAATTTCTCAAAAGACGTTAGTATTTGTAGATATTTCACCTCATTATTATTCTTGACTGTGAAAAGTATTAAAGCGGGTAAATGTTACGCCTTTATTTCAGAGGCAGAAAGAAGGCGAGTTTTAAAAGTAGCTACGTCCGGAATTTTAATTCTCTGACAGTGTACCTACAATATTTTCGACTGACTCCCTTTGGCAATGGTTGCACTGTTTACAATAATGAGAATAATTCGTATTCGTAGCACGTAGTGCTGATTGAACCCTGTACTAATGAGCTATACATATTGTATGTGCTATGGTACTGAATCAGTAAGAATAGTAGAGTTTCGTCAAATTAAAAAAGCTTATAAAATAAGTCCTTAAGTTGAAATGTCTATTTTTTTATTTCGTGTTATTTAATACTCATTTTTGAAGAGGTTTTAGAGCATTTTACTACACCGTTTTAAGACATAGTAAACATGATCTACTACACCTGGTACCGACGGTTTCTAATATATCCTTGAAATCTCAGAGGAGCTTGGGATAAATACCATTTGTGACATAGCTGAAATCCAAATGCTCGTATAGTCAAAGATCTCGTAAATTGCGAAATATATATGAGTAATACTTATAATACGGGTTAAAGTATGATTTTGCCTTTATAGAGTGATAGATACTTCGAATTGACATTAAACCTTCATGGTGTGAGGTTTTCGAGAGAAACTTTTTCACACAATACCTATGAGGTTTTTCTTTTAAAAAATGTACAATATTTGATTTTCGATTTCAGCTGTTTTTTTTTATTCAGCTTAGACGGGAACGATAGATAGAAATCTGAATAATTTTTGAATACAAGTTTCAACGCGGAACTAACGTGGCAGAAACGGCTCGCAATATCAATGCTGTGTTTGGAGAAGAGATTGCTAATGAACGCGCCGTGCGTTTTTGGTTTAAACGCTTTCGTAATAAAAACTTCGACTTGAAGAACGAACCACGTTGAACACCGCCCGCACAGGTGAATAACGCTGAATTTAAGGAGACGGTGGAAGCCGCCAGCCAGGAATTAGAAGCATGGTTTAACGTTACCTTACCTACAGTATTGACTCATTTGCATCAAATCATTAAGGTAAAAAAATACGAAAAATGGATGCCTCATGATTTGACTGATCTGCAGAGAAAAACGCGTGTTGAAACACGTGTTTCTTGTTGAATCAGTACAGAAATGAAGGAATATTGAATGAAATTGTGACATGTGACGAAAAGTAGGTTCTTTACGATAACCGTAAGCGAAAAATGCAATGGCTGACCCTAGGTGAAACGCCACAAAAGTAAAATATACATAAATCAAATTGTAAAATAAATTCTCAAGTTGCAATATTTTGTGCTATTAACAAATATCAGGGGTTAATGTTTCAAATTCTGTACATATTGTTGTAAATTAAAGCAAAGCTTACCAATAAAAAGGTAATGGTAACTGTTTGATAGTCTCTTCATGGCGTTATTCACTACGGCTTTCTCAGATCTGGTCAAGCAATAACAGCAGTTGTTTACTGTGTCGATCTTCGAATAATGATGGCGAAACTGGCAGTGAAACAGCCCCGACTCGTGAATCGATCTTCACCATTATTTCTCCAATATAACGCAAGACCTACTACTGCATGAGAAACCATTGTAACTCTACAGGAGCTGCAGTTAGAGGCCATACGTCATCCTCTGTACTCGCCAAATCTTGCTCCAACTGACTACCATTTTTTTTTTTCAAGATTTGGACAATTTTCTACATGGTAAAAAATGCTTTTACACTGTTTGTCGAAACTAAATTCCCAGAGTTCTATCGCAAATGCACAAATAAACTTCAGATTAGATGGCAGCAATGTATAGATAATGAGGGTAAATATTTATAGTAAATAAATATTACATCTTAGAAAAATCGACGAGCTCGGTGGCTCAGTCGTGAATGACGCGACTTTGACACCAACGCTCGTGGGTTCGATTCCCACACAAGACAAACATTTGTGTGCATGAACATGTCTGTTTGTCTTGGTCTGGGTATTTTCTATGTATAGTAAGTATGTATTTACAAAAAAAAAAAAAAGTATTTACGTATGTTTATCAGTTGTCTAGTACCCATAACACAAGCTTCGCTTACTTTGGGCTAGATGGCGCTGTGTAATTTGTCCAACAATATTTATTTATTTATTTATATTTATAGATTTATATATACAAGGCATTCTAGACGGTTCCCCAGAAACGAATACTATGTGTGCATACTATGCATGAAAATTAATGGTGACATAATAATAAAAGCTGAAATATATGCTTAAACATTATATTAAAAATATCAACAAGTAACGGCCGAGTAGCCAAGAACAACGACAATTGATTTGATGGGATACAGATCCGCAAAGCTCTGCATATGACATAGTCAATGCAGTTTTCAGGGCTGTCTGAACTATAAATGAATTGTTATTTTATTGATGAGATAAAGAAACAATTCATTTATATAGATTGTTATCGAGTTGGCAGTAATCGATTTGAGAGAAATCGATAAACTTTTACCAACTTTTTACATAATTATTCTTGTACATTTACGTTCGCTTTATTCGTATAAAACATTTCGGAGTAAAAAATTATTATATATAACAATTTCAGTGACGACTTATGTACACTTAAAATGTTACAATTAAAACTAATAAAAACAATTCAATCAAATCTTTGATCACAATATCACGCTATGTTTTCGTTGTAGATTCATCTAAATATTTAAACCAAGTGGTCAACGAAACTAGTCAATGTTAGTTATGGCACATTTACACCAGGTCTACTTGCTGTGAACTCTGCGAACTCACCTCTGTGAACGATTTCATCTGCCGCCTTTATCTAGAGGTGATCAAATCTTCGCGCATATTATTATAGTATTAGGGAATTAGCAGTCGTCACTATATCGCTTACGAAATAGTCGACTTCGGAAGTTGACTATACCTATGTGTTATTTTGAGAGCTACCTTACTACCTAAGGCAGGGGTGTGGAAAAGATTTGTCGACCTGGTCTAAACGAGCATTCACTACTGGATATAAGTAGATATGAAAGATGAAGTGAAACATAAATAAACAGAAAATTGTACATTTTTGACAAATCCAATTGACTGCAGCCGTTTTAACTTCCTATTGTAGCAAATTTGTATTTCAATTTTTTTTAATATATTTACGTTTTAAGGCCTTATAATATGACACCTTTATACTATTTTTGAGACTATACAAATAGTATACAGAGATATAGTATATGTCTTAATTTCCGACAGTGGATATATTGTATAAAATAATTCAGCTGTATTTTTGCAGTAGGCGAATCATGGCGAAAACTTACTACAAGTAAGAGTTTTAGCTTAAACGTTATTTGTAATTTAAAATGAAAAATATTTGCAACTTGCCAAAATGCCACCATTTTTCATAGCCAGCCAACATGAAAGCAAATCTCCCGCAGTTTTTTTATCGTATTTTAGTAATACAAATTTGTACCACAATAATTCCGTTGTCTATATCAAGCAATTCCTCAACACAAACAAAAAGTGGGCAATATTGCAATCTGAAAGAACGTATACTCTCAGGCAATAAGTTCTTTTTGCTAAAAATATATTTTATTCCACGTTAGCTTTTGCAATATCTGGTGTATACTTAAACATAAGTTATTTTTCTACTACATAGTTTACGGAGGAATTGATTCTGTAACATCTAACATCTTTGATAGTTTGTTCTTTTTCTTTTGAGAGATTTTTCTTTTATAGAACGTCTGGAGGCATACAAGCATACGGCCCACCTCATGTACAGTGGTTACCGTAGCCTATGAATGCTTACAATACATCAAGTATCACACGCGCGATATCACCTTAACTGGCAACACAGCAATTCCTTAGGAGTTTACTGGTGACCTCACTTACACGCAGGAATACAATAACCCTCTAGGTAGTTGTTATAGGCTGCGGTTTTCTGTTAGGTGAAGTACCTAACAGAAAACCGCAGCCAATAACAACTAACAACCAGATGGCCTGCTTTGATGCGCCTTACCTCTCTTAAAAACACCCAGACTAAGACGAACGTCTGTTCGTGTGCCCATGCATGTCCATGCATGGGCAAAGACAACAAATGGTTGTTCTGTGTGGCAATCGAACCCACGAGCGTTGGTGTCAAAGTGACGTAACAGTACATTTCGCTACTGCGCCACCGAGCTCGAAACTACTTTTCTTACAGTTTGAATTTTTTTTTTTTTTTAAAGCATCTAATTCAATTCTATTCTAATTCCAGTAATAACAGGTATAATAGCAAAATCTTTCAAAAAGAATTTCTTCGTATTGTATAGTCATTTTTTTATTAGTTTAAGCATTTATTCTAAAATGGCACATCAGATTCGATATTGTTTGGTATTTAAGAAGAAAAGTCAATCAAACACGATTTGGAGTGCACGTAACCAACATTATGTCGACATTAGATAAGTATACATTAAAATAAAACCAACTAACTATTTTTATCTAACAAATACGAGGATTATACGACGTGAAATTCATTTCATGTCACAGTCAAAGTATCAGTTCGAAGAAAAGAGCACTTTGGAAACGGTAAAGCCCATTTACATATAAAACGTGGTTGGAAGTATATGTGACTATCTACGTATAGTGGATACTGTTTGTAGTATAGTAGTGCGTAGGCCATTAATGTTTCGAGTATCTAAAGATATATATTTTTAAGTGAACCTAATGTCCATTACAATTGAAATCATTTGTACATTATTTTTTGTGTTATTTAACAAGACAAAAGGCTACTGTAATGTGATAAAGCTGCGATAATATAAATTGTTACATAACCTAATTCACATCTATATTAAAATTTACTAATTGGTAAATAATTATCTCTCTCTATTTATCTCCTTTCACCTGTTGCAGTTTAATAGTAATGGCATTAGCGCAGACGTAGTATGATACTCACGCTACCTCCAGGTATATTCAAGGATATTTCAAAAATTTGTAATTAATAGCAGAGAGAGCATAAAATTAGAATAAACGCGGTCGAGAAGTTACGAGTAGCATTGCACAAAATTTATGGCATAACGCTTGCTGACCGCATACGTAATGATGAGGTAAGTAACAGCGTCAGTCTAAAAAAGTGTGTCGGTGTTAAGATTAGAAAAGGAATGCTCCGTTGGTTCGGACATGCAGAAAGAATGCAGGATGAAAATAAATTAATGACGAAACAGATCTATAGTGCGAAGTGTAAAGATGTGGGAGCCGAGGAAGACCAAGACCAACCTATCATGACTAAATTGGTCGTGTTTTATCAGAAGGTGATGTCAGGAGCCCTAGGAACCGGCGAGCGTGCATGAAAAGAGCGATGAATATTAAAGAAACGAGTAAAGTGTGTAAGGACAACGACTTATGGCACTCGGTTCTCTTTGCCTACACCGCAAGGGATTTGGCATGAAGATATACATACATAGGTGTTATTGACATTGTAAAGTTTCCGAAACCATACAAAAAGCATGAAGCATTAGTAGTAATTCTTAAAATCGGTAATGCTATACTTTACAAGGACTGGTTTGTCACCACATACAAGTCTTTCCTTGGGTCGATATTATAATTGCAGAGGGATATTATAATCTCGTTCTTTTTAATTAAATCATTATGAAAGTCATGTAGAAGTAATTAGCTTAACACCTCATAGAAAAAAGTTACTCATCAAAACTTGCTTCCTTGTAATAAACCGCACTTTAAAGTCTAAGGCTAAGGTTTTACCGTTTAATAGTACACAAAAATCACTTAAATAAAAATAAGATACAGAAGTTAGTGTATCTGGGCATAAATTATGAAGAAATTTCTCAGTTCAGTACTAGTACTGTCAGTCATGGTTCGTGAGTGGTTAATCTCCACACTAAAGCTTGGATCCGCACTCCGTAATCGAGACCTTACTTACTATGTCTTAAACAATGCTTGCGATTATAAGATGTTTATTTAAAAATGCTATGAAGAAGTTAAGAAGCAAATGCATGAAATATATTTTTTAAAGTTATTAATAACACACAGTGAGGGCCCTGAAAAATAAAATAAAAAAACTGTATAAATGTAAAACAACTAAAAGTAATCTATGTTGTACGAATACTTGTTGAAATGTAAAACTAGATACTAAGTTACAGGAGCATATTTGGAAAATAAACGTATAACAATAGGAAAGTTTGCAAGCTATCTGGGGGAAAATAAAAACGACATAAAAAGTAAGTGCGGATGTCGTACTAGACGGCCGGGAGTCGCGGATTCCGGATACCGTGCAGATGTTAAGTCGAGGTGGATATAAAAGAAGCAAGCATTAAGAGCATAAAAAGAAAGTGGCACACTAAAAATTGCCTAAATAAAAAGAAATTTCTTTTTAAATGACACTGGCAATCTTTAATAGACGCAAAGGGTCTGAGACTGATATGCGCGAGGTGTAACTAAAAAGTCACTCAAACTCACTTGGTTAACTATTTCCATTATACCTACTTCTTATTTTTAACTCATGCCTTTAAATTTAAAGATTAGATATTCAGCCGATATGGTACATTGGTGATTTGGTTCCTATATGTATATATAGTTATTTTACACTTAAGATTGATGATTCACTATCGTCTTTTTTGGGGTAAAGTTGGTAGAGCATGTAGGTACATATTTAATAATAAATAACCCGATCAGAAGAGTATTTTCGCCTGACAGTCTTAAGGTCCATGTCCTTCTGAAGCGATTAAAATCACCACCTCGAGAGTAATTATTGCTACAGGAGGTGGAGGGCGGGTGTTACTTTTGGCTGGGAACGTGTCCTATTTATAATAATGTAATTTGCACCTTTTAGTACATTTGATATACTTCACACAAACAGGAATAATGTAAGTAGAAATTATTTTCCGCGAAGATCCTGAACTATATAAAATACGTGGGATTGATCATAAGACTAGAGATGTCAGAAAAACGGAAATAAAGTGGATATCGGGTTTGAACACAGATCGACCCGATACCCCAATACCCTCTTCACTGTATCTGTCACATCAAAGTCGATCTACGCGAGACACTAATTTGAATACGCACACTTGTTATTGAAGTCAAAATTAGAATACCTTGAATATTCTTTCAATGTCTCCTGATTTACATTTTGTATCACATGCGATTTAACACAAGCAAAAACATAACTTTATTTAAACAAACGCTTGTGTAGAAATTCTTCACGTACAACGTGTATTTTCAATTTGTTTACATTGTTATTATTTTGGTTTTTCATGACAATAATTAGACTGTGTATAACAGTTTCAATTTTAATGTTTAATATTTCAAAATATCATCAGCGATCTAGTTGATGGTACTCGTGACTGAATTAACTGAGCCTCCAATAGAGCCTTAGGCGTTGCACAATAGAGCACTTGGCATAATGTCATCTGTACGAGTACGTAAGGAACCTGTGTTTCCGACGCCACTGCTAATAAACCTCTTCATTTGTGCTGCTGCTGTGGTGGTTCAGTAGATGCCTTCCACTCACTCATCGTCATTACCTGCCCCGTGACATTTCGATGTGCCCGGGACTACTGCTGGACCAGTTTGAAAGACCTGTCAAGCCATATCGTCGCTGCTCAGAAACCGCTGTCGTCCCCGTCTATATTTTATTTAAACTAAAACTGTTATAGCATATTTTTTATTATTAATTACATTTATTCTTTTCTTTGAAACCCAATAAACTCGCTTTTTACATTTTATATTCTTCAGCGAATTACCAGATGTAGAGGACAATACAAGCTCTATACTGAGTCTTGTTTACTACGCTGCTCGGATAAGTTAACCCGCAGCATGACGCCGCAGATGGCATTGTAAGACAGCACACTGGGATCTTGAATGATTCTACGTCCGGATAGCACATAGCAGTTATATTTGAAAATCGGAGAAAAATTAATGATGTGAAAGTGCGGAAGGCCTGAAATGCTGACATGACATTCCCAAACAGTTTGTGGTTGCTGAAGGAGATAAACAAGCGATGGTTTCGGCCATACAGAGGTTATGCAAGTTACGACAACGAAGCGTGCTAAAGGGAATCTTAATGCTCTATGTAGTACTCTCTGCCTACCTTAGGACTTAGATAGATAAAGTAAAAAAAATGTGTAATTGAATATAACATATTAGACACTCATATTTAGCAAAGCAAAGGTCGCAACTACCGGTAGACGGGGATCTAATATGAGAAATCTCGTCGGAGAGCTCCTATAAATGTTTCTCAGCCAAACTTCCAAGCGAAACCCAGCCAGTTCTCCAGCATATAATGCATAAGTACTAGAAGCCGTCCCGGTCAGCTATGATCATATCAATTTCTCCCCAAAGACTTTCCATTTTTCAAACTTCGTATCGACCATTCACCCATAGTTATACATTCATCGGACGCCGTCAACGTGGAGTGAGCATCAGACTCTCTCTCTCATTGCCAGCGCCCGAGGTATATTCATACATTTCTTCAAAATATTCACTCCACCGTTCTAACACTTCCTGAGTGTTAGAAAGAATGATACCAGCTTTAGACTTTAGCTTGTCCATACTGCATGCCGACAAACCACCCTGAGACTTCTTTACCTCTCTCCAAAAGAGTTTGGTATTTGCCTCGAAGTTTTTCGTCAGCCTCTCTTCCTCATTCATCTTTCACGCTTATCTTTCACTAAATCTTTTACACCGGAGGCAAAGCTAGGAGAGTATGATACCTACGCCAGCGCTGGCATGATCGTCCTGGTCTACCCCAGACCATAGGGCCATCATCCCACCGGGCAGTTCATCGGTGTCGCTCCTCTTGCGCTTAGCCTCTGTCACACACAAAACATTTAAGTGCCTCTCATTCATTACGTCCATCAGCTCGTTCATCTTATCACTCAATCTACCTTCCACATTCCACGTGCCTATGCAGCACTCGGCTCTCCTCGACCCGCCGGAATTAGCGCTGCGTGGTGGGTGGCGGCCCCTTCCGCCGCATGCACCTTTGTTCCTATCGACGGGGGCGGATCGGTGCGCGTCACCTCCGGGGATGCCTTAACCCGCACATCGATGGGTTTTCGGGCCCGAATTGTAATCTACTTGATTGGCAGGGGTCGTGAACGAGCACGTTTCTGGCACATGACCGCCTATTATAAGGATCTTAGGTACGAGTATAATAAAAATCGTCCCAATGTCAGCCAGTTTTCGCTACAATTGCACTCCATGTTAATGATAGCTGGAATTGAGTTACTGGCAAGTTTATTTATATGGGAGTCCCACTGCAATTTTGACTTTAGTGTAACTCTGATGTTGGCAACAATAGTCCTGGCTATAAGCACCGTTCGAGTACAACCGAAAACTTCTTATAATTACTAAGTGACTCTCCGCGACGGTAGCATGCTGAACAAAAGCAGAAAGGCTGAATATATGTACCTCTATCGTAATATATTATCAAGAGATCCTTGGTTATCATCGATAATGCAGTGACTGAAGTGGTTAAAAATAAAAATAGATAAAGATGAAAATCATTTATTTGCTAATAGGTTCTCACGGTCACTTAGACGCGTCTTACGAGTACATTCTTCAAATCAGATACTGATGTATCTTGTGCATTTTTCATAGCTTTAATATCTCTTTTTTAATCTTCCAGCATTTCGAAAATGATCCTTGGTGAAGAACAAATGCCAAAAGAGATCAATTTATATTACAACCAATATATGTGAGTGTATATATAGTGATATCAAGTGGTACAATTAAAGATATATTAATACATGTGCTGAATCATTACCAAACATTTATGTCCGTCAAATATTCATTGATTCTGTAATAACCTTTCTTGCATAGAGTATTTTGATGTGCCTTTTGAACATATTGTCAGGCAAGGACAGAACTGTTTCAGGTAATTTAATATAGAATCGAATACAATTTACAATAAAATATCTATTAGTCTTAGCAGGCCGATGTATTGGCATACACAATCTATTCCTGCTTCTAAGATTTTCACAAAATTTTGAAAATTGCTATATTTTTAGCATGTATTTTATATTTCTTATTTTTATTTATTAGTTTTCATGCATATACATATAAGTATATATCACCACGCCCGTCTCCCATTGGCGTAGGTTGAGACTAGTGAACGCCAGGTGTACCGATCCAAACATACCTCTTTCGCTTCTCTCACACTCATCAAACTCTTCTCGCATGCTCTTCGGTTTCGTGTGCTTTTGATTTGGCCCTTTTTCAACACAATAGTTATTTGGTCCAAATGTGTGCATCTATGGCGGTCCCTGCTGATATGTCCACTCACTCTTGCTCGATATATTTCTTTCGTAACTCTTTTCTCATTTATTCTTTCCAAATGTCCGAACTATCTCAGCATACCCTTTTCAATTCTTGTCTCTACATGATCTGTCATTCTACATTGTTCTCGTATCGTGTTATTTCTTACTCTATCAATCATTCTAATTCCACATGTCCTGCTTAGCGTTCTCATTTCAACAGCATTGATCTTTTCCTTAGCGTTTTCATTTCAATAGCGTTCAACTTTCACGCTTCTTCTGTCATACCGATGATTCATTCCCATATGCCAATTTAATTTTTATTACCATATATTAATTTCTGTCCCAATATAATGTAAAAATCAGTATGTTTGCCAAATCCTTATGCTTAATTAGTGCATGCCACCTATCCTACTGGATTAGAAAACGGTATAACGCTTGGAAGAAGAAGAAGTGAATTAAAGTGTCGAAAAGAGCGATAACACTACACCGTTTATACTTCACGTGGTGAGCTACAAACAGAGTTAATACATGAAAGCAGTTACAAGTTTATAAATATGTTTATGCCTAGTATTTTGAAACAGGTTACTTTTAGTTCTCCCCCAAACTCTTCGTTCAGAATTATATTCCCTAGAAAGCCCACGAGCGTGCCTCTGTTCATAGCTTTCTGTGTGACTTTCAATCTGCAGATCTGGCTAATGTAGGTCAAAGAGGTTCGGATCCTCTGGCCAGAGCCTTTGATCTTCGAGCATTAATGTACTTCCTTTGTCAGTATTGAGTAAAGTATTTGAAAGGATAATGATTTGATCAATCGCTACTCTATTTTAATACCAATGAAATTTTTCATAATTCACAATACGGATTTACAGCACGTAAATCCACTATAGACGCAGGGGTATCATTGGTCAAGCATGTTCTTAGCGCATGAGAGAGATGCTAGGATGCTACTGGGGTCTTTGTGATCTTGAAAGCTTTTGTGTCACCATCGAACATTATTGCTCAAGCTATGCCATTATGGGGTTAAAGTTAAAGCCCAAAATTTGATTGCAACTTCCTAAATAACAGAATACAGACTGCTGATATAAATGGGGTTAAATCTAAAGGCAGCAATGTTAATATCGAGGTGCCCGAGGGATCTATATTGGGCCCATTTTAATATTCGTATAATTATGTGAATAATCTGTCCTACATGCTGCATGAAATGGCGGATATACTACTGTTTGCATTATATGCAGTTAGGAGAATTAGTTACGGCTACTGCACGCTTAGTCTATTTCAGCTACTTTCATAGCATTATGTCGTATGGTATACTGTTGTTGGGAAAGGCGGCTGATATTGAAACTATTTTTTATTTAACTTATTTAACTATCCAAAGAAATAAATAACCTTACGGTTATCTCTCAGAATATTTATGAGAACATTTGTTGTATTGTCAGTTAACGTGGCAACGCACACAGAGAAAAACATAGATTTCATATAGGAACGGTGTTCCTGAAAATGTATTGTGAAAAATTCAATAAGAATAGGCAAAACGATCATAAACATTCTATTGTTATGCATTGAGTAGTACTTATCAGACAACATCTGACCTAAAGTGTTTGTGTAAATGCTCGTAAAATTATAGAGTAATTTTCAAAATTTAGTGAAAATCTTTGAAGCAGGAAAAGCTTGCGTACGCCGGTATATCGGCTTACTTAGACTAATAGATCTGAAACAGTCCTGTCCTTGCCTGACAATATGTTCAAAAGGCACTTCAAAAATACTTTATGTAAGAAGGGTTTATTACAGAATCAATGAATATTTGACAGACAGAGATTTTTGGAAATAATTCAGCACATGTATTAATATATCTTTAATTGTACCACCTAATATCACTATATGTACATTCACAAATATTTCTTGTAATATAAAGTGATGATTTAAAAAAAGACCTATTTGTATTGGAATGTTTGTTTTGGTACTTGTTCTTCACCAAGGGTCATTTTCAAAATGCAGGTAGATAAAAAAAGAGATTTTAAAGCTATGAAGAACATACAATATAATCTGATTTAAAGAATGTGAGACTTGTCTAAGATCCCGTGAGGGCCTAATGGCAAATAAATGATTTTTATCTAAATAATTTATTTGTAAATTAAACACTTTTTCTGTAGCAAACACTTTCCCCGTGAAAATGTTCAAGCAGCTTCGTCCACGTGCTGCACCAAGTATATAATATGAAAATGTTTTGAAGATGTATTAGTGCTCTATGTACTAATCCAGAACATACTCTATTTGTGTGCTAAACTTTATCCAAATCTTCTTAGCCGTTTATACGTGAAAGAGAACAATCATCCAAATATTTATAATTTTAGTAAGGCACTATATATATATATAAAAGTCTAAGAGCCTCGCAAAAATAGGCAACACAAAGGACAGAGGTAGTGAGATACGGACGTGAGGTAGTGGGATGTGTGAAGTACTGTGACATAATCGAGTTTTACAAGGGGCATTACTTTACTCTTACGTAGGATATGTACTTTTTGATTTTATATGTATTCTTTGAAGTGGCATTATACAGCATTTGTCAGCCTACTTCATCTGGCGAATAACGTTTTACCCGCCAACTATACCTTCTCTAGGAAATGTTTTTATTAATTATTAAAGGTGCCATAAATACAGTAAGCGTTGCCTAAAGTATATCTAGAGTCCAAAGTAACACTAGCCAATAACTTACTTTTTCGTATGTTCATTTTAAATAATTACAAATGTGGTCGTAGATCAATTGGATATAAATTAAAGGTAAAATAAGTTATTTACTTAGTCGAGTCACGCACGCTCTTTACGCACTTTGCTGCTGCCAAACCATATCAAGGAAAACATCTCGGTTTCATATTTAATTTTAAATTAATGTACCATAATAGTTAAAAGATTAATAGGAGAAAAGATTGACAAGGGAAATGAGGCAAAAAGGTAAACATCAAACATTAAACTTTTTTGTAATGCGAATTTATTAAATTCTCTTTCTAACACAGTGTTTACAATGTTACTCAGGAGAGTAGTAGGTACATTTATTTTTTTATTATTTTACTCAAAGTGTCATTTAGTCAAGCTGGCATGAGAAAGACATCTCATTACGAACGTAGAACCGAGCTGTTGAATATTTTCTATTAAAGCTTAAGTTCGTCCATGTACAATATCTTATAACTTTTTGTATTTATGAAAACGTAAAATAGTTGATAAATTAAAGATATTTGCGATATTAAAATCTCCTCTCAATTTAATATTCGTTGGCAACAGATCTGCAAGATCATCGTTTACTGGTGTCATCATTATCGGCGTCGATTACAGATCCCTGTTGAATATCAAACGTTAGCAGTTTTAAATTTCAGTCCATTTATGTAGCACGATTCCTTTGCACTCAGTTTTCCACACAAACTAAAATTTCTTCTGTACACGTCCATCCGTTTAGATATTACTTGTGAGCTTTCGTATTTGAATAGGTTCTCATTGGATATAGCATTTGTCCCTTTAATCTCGAAGTTTAATACGATCGATAGCGACCCCACTGAAGCAGAGAGAGAGATAGTAACCACACATTTTGTGGAAATTTCCCAGGAGCTATATAATTAAGTCGGCTATATATAGTACACAGCGGAGCCAGACTTTAATTGCTCGCTTTGTTCTCGAATATTATAATTAGACTAAATCACATTCAGTCATTTGCGGTACACAATGCAGAATAGTGTGAGGCAGGAAAACGACAATACCCTCACCACCTCAACTACTCCTTAGCTGACTCAGTGAGGTGGTGAAATAATGGTATGCTCTTTTTATCATTATACCGTATATTTTTGTGTACCGGTATATAATGCTAGATATAAAGGTATCACCTGTTATAAACACTAGTTACAACAATGAAAAATTATTGTATGAAGAAAGAATTTTTTCAATTGAATGTGAGGGAAGCTCAGATAATTTATGTATATTTGATACGGTATTTGAAAGAGAGACAATCAGAATGCACACTAGGATTACGGTTGATGATGTAGTGTTGGAGCAAGTAGATGAGATTGTATATCCTGGAAGTACTTTAAGCAGCGATTGAAGGTACATCGCTGATGTGAAGAGACGAGTGAGTGCAGGGAATAGCGTGAATGGAGTGTTGGCTAAACTTCTATGCAGCCGAAATCTAAGTCAGAAGGCATAGCTCGCTATACGCAACGCTAATCTTAACGTTAACTTATAAATGTATTTTCTATGTATAATAAGTATGTATTTACAAAAAATAAAATGTATTTACGTATGTTTATCAGTTGTCTAGTACCCATAACACAAGCTTCGCTTACTTTGGGGCTAGATGGCGCTGTGTAATTTGTGAGACAATATTGTGAGACAATAAAAAGGAAAGCTGGGTATGGTAAAGAGAGCACGATAGTAGAATAAATGCGGTCGAGGTGAGAGCATTACGCTATATTTGTAGCATAACGCTTCCTGACCGCGTTCGTAATGATGACATAAGAGAGAGAGAGTTGATCTGAAAGAGAATGTCGGTGTGAAGTGTGTTTTGTGTCCGCCGAGTCTTGTGGCACTCGGATCTCTCTGCCTACCATGCAAGGGATCTGACGTGAAGATATACATATATACCTGTTATTATTTTCCCCAACGGTCTCTTTGAATATGTCACTGACAGGATTTAATCATCTAGAGCTCTTCCTTTAGCCGTAGTTTAAGCCACTATTGGTTATACTCTTGTCACAAGATGATAGCCTCCTGGCTCAGTCAGTCAAGTTTGAGGGTCATCATATTTTTATATTGAGGCTAAGTTGCATGTCGAATCAAATCTCTAGTCTGTTATGATAATTTATTTTATTAAATTTTATTGATCTACCAATAAAATTTAATTTCTATTTAATTAAATTGAAATTTTAATACACAGTCGAAAAGTAATTATAAATAATTTTTGTTATATCTCGCTTAAAATATTTTGTGTGAAAGTGTTAATTTTGTCATAAACCCAATTCATAAATTTATAATAATTACGAATTTTTTTATCCAGTCATCGTTATAAATTACCACAGTATATACGTATGAGTTAAAGATTTTATGACAGCAATAGATTACACGAGAGCGCTGTTATTGAATCAGCCTAATCGTCTAACTTGATACAAGCAACAATAGGGCAGATCCTAGCGTATTGTCGCCACAGAATAGGAAGGATTTACCCAAACTCGGAATAAAACAAGCTGCCGTCTCGACTCAGCCGGGTAAATGCCTTTGTAATCACATTGCAGCCGTTTGTGGCCAAATGTGAAAGAAAGTTTTCGTCAGAATCCATGTACAGGTTGGTAAATGTTTCCTTATAACTCCTACTGATTTTGATTTACAAATCTATATGGTATTCATATCACCAATATGGTATTTCTCAGTTCAAAACTTTTTAGTTTCATTGAGTAGACTTGTAAGAATACTTCGGATTTGCCGGTTCGTAACCGACTGACGAAGCTAGAAGTAATGTTTCGTTAAACGAATGTATGTATGTCCATTTCCTGATGCGCTTTGTAGCTGAAATTGCTCTACCCATATTAACAAATTTGTTTGTGCAAATGTGTCGCCAGCTTTTTATCCAACAGATGCAAGCCGTGGTTGACGGTGGATGCTCCGATAGTATGGATATCAATGCTGGCATCCCTCAGGGTTTTGTACTGTCTCCGACGCTGTTTCTGCTGCATATCAATGATATGTTGTCAATTAATGGCATTCATTGTTATGCGGATGACAGCACCGGGGACACTTACTATACAGGCCGGGCAAACATCCTCGTTCCCTTGTGGAGGAAAGCCGCGATAAACTTGTATCCGAAATGGATGGTACTTTGGCTAAAGTATCTAACTGGGGGCGGCTTAACTTGATCGATTTCAACCCCAAGAACACACAAGATTGCGTGTTCACCGCTAAGAAAACTCCATTTGCTGTGGTTCCTAAATTCCAGAACACACCTCTTACTGTCACCAAATGTATTAGGATGCTTGGCATCGAGATCTCCAGTGATGTGTAATATCGAAATCACCTGGAGGACAAGGTCAATCTGGCGTCTAAAAAACTAGGTGTGCTCAACAGAGCAAATCAGTAGTGCGGGGCAAAGATTTATGTTATATAAGTCTCAAGTCAGACCGCACTTGGAGTACTGCAGTCACCTTTGGGCGTGAGCACCTGGATACCAGCTTGGACCGTGTGATTCGATTCAGAGACGAGCTGTAAGAACTGTCGACAATCCTAAGCTTACACACGGTATTGAACCCTTAAGTTTAAGGCGAGACTTTGCCTCACTTTGTGTGCTGTACCGATTGTACAACGGGTTGTGTTCTGAAGAGTTGTTCGAAATGATGCCGACAGCTACTTTTTATAGGCGCACCGCTCACCGACGGCGGGGGGTTCACCCTCGCACACTGGAACCGCAATATTCGCGTACTGTGCGGTTCCAGAGAAGTTTTCTTCCGAGAACTCTCAAGCTGTGGAATGAGCTCCCAAACGCGGTTTTTCCAAGCGACTACAGCATGGAGTTCTTCAAGAAATGCGTGAAGAGGTTTTTAGAGGGTCGGTAACACATGAGTGACACCCCTGGTGTTGCAAATGTCCATAAGCTACGGTGACTGTTTACCATCAGGCAGGCTGTATGCACGATTGCCACCTTGGTGGTATAAAAAAAACAAGTGAGATGTCGTTAGAATTGTCATTATCTCCGGCGTTTCATAGGACTTTTTAGGTTTTCGGTTTTTAAATTAATTGATTTGTTATAAGCACCATATTATATCGTACCATTATATCATAATGCGTTGTATACACTATTACGTTATCTATGTATGATATTTTTCAAGTTCAATGCATAACGCAGTTTCTGTCTTGAGTACAGAAGATACTGATTCTGATAATGACTCCCATTTCCCTCTGTATTTGAGTAGGAGGTAATACCAAGTGGCGTTTTATGTGAGTGAAATATTCACATTCCATATGACCTCGCGTTATGAGTTTCTAGTATATAAATCCAAGAACAAAGTAACTTTAAGTTTGGAATCTAGGTTTCTACACTATAAAACACTTTGTTATATTATGTTCTCCGTTTATACATATATGTCATGAAAACATAATTATACAACAAAATAAGAATTGTATCTAACATACTCGTACATTACTCGTAAACACCTGATATAATTCAAGTACCTAATATATTTACAAGCAAAGTTTATATCTATTTTCAAAGCATCGATATTAACTCAGAATTTTGCGATAAAAGGTAACAATGTACACAATTTTCTCACGTGATACCATTAACACATTATTTAATACTTTTGCTTGCGTTTAACAAATTTAACAGAGAGCAATATCTGCCAATCTGAAATAAATATGAAGGTTCACAAATATTTTGAAATGGTTACTAATTAGTACCTGGCAAAAGTAATATCACCTCTTTCGTTACAGTTTGATACAGTCACGTCTCAAAATTTGTACACGTCCGCAAGGGTTCATAACTTTTATGTACTCTAGCTCTGAATTCCACTTAATGTATTCGGCCTTGAATACCACATAGTTGTATCCATGGTTTCTGATAATGATTGTAGAACAATGTATTCGATCTATATTTAAAAACATGTCTACAAAAGGTTACAAATGTAACCATTAGTACTGTATTTAATGTTTTTTGCGGTAAGTATATTATCTCAAATACAGCATTTGGTTAGTTTCCACTATAAAACATGTGCGTGGATCTCTAAAAATTTGTGAACTCTCTCTCTCTCTCGAAAACAGTTATAATTCCGTTGGTGTCATTTCATTTTAGAGTACTGAAAACTAAACTGTAAGGTATTTTTTATAGTATTGCACGTTAAATAATTATTACACATAGTTAATATTCGATCTTATATTTTTGATATAAAAGAAATTCTCTCCTACTCCCGGAAAAAATATTTTTTTCGTATCGGTCTTCCTAAAATATTCCAGTTTCAGGAGATATTAAAATGTTCAAAGTTCTAATAAAAGATCAATTTTCAAGAAGAAGGTTTTGTTAGATTCGTTTTTATCTCCAAAATAAACTCATTTAGCGGACTTAAGCACTCCAAAGGTAACAAATCGTATCCTTCTGAAGCTTTCAAATGTGAATATCATTTGATTCTTTATCCCCCAAATGTCATTTGCATAAAAATACTACTACTAAGAAAGGTAGTAGTTGGAAGCCTTATTTATTGAATGTCCTCTTGTAATATTTTGTAGCGGGACTCGAAAGTGTTATTGGAACAAATTAAATCTAACGTTTATTGTGATTAAATAGTCCCCTGTCTCACAGCATCACGAAAATTCGTCCTGTTTATTCCCAGATACCTCCCACTGCCTTTGAGCATACTTTTGGAAAAGTCCGAAAGATTTTCAAAACATTTACCATTTCTGTTTCATTAATTTATAAATATATTTTAAGCGGTCTATTGTAAAGGTAAAAGTTGAGAAAAATTTAGATCTTTGTAGGTCTTTTTAGGGTTCCGTACCCAAAGGGTAAAACGGAACCCTATTACTGAGACTCCGCTGTCCGTCCGTCCGTCCGTCCGTCTGTCACCAGGTTGTATCTCATGAACCGTGATAGCTAGACAGTTGAAATTTTCACAGATGATGTATTTCTGTTGCCGCTATAACAACAAATATTAAAAAATAGAATAAAATAAATATTTAAGGGGGCTCCCATACAACAAACGTGATTTTTTTGCCGTTTTTATAAGTCATGGTACGGAACCCTTCGTGCGCGAGTCCGACTCGCACTTGGCCGATTTTTTTTTTATCTATAGCGAATTGTCGTCACAAATTTAGAAACTTTTCCAGTATAAAATTCTAGGTCTACGACACTAACTTTTTACTACTAACTTTGACGAGCTGGATGGCTCAGTCGTGAATGACGCGACTTTGACACTAACGCTCGTGGGTTCGATTTCCGCACAAGACAAACATTTGTGTGCATGTACATGTCTGTTTGTATTGGTCTGGATGTTTTAAGAGAGGTAGGGCGCAACAAAGAAGTACCTTCACCTCACAGAAAACCGCAGCCCAATAACAACTTCCTAGAGGATTGTTGTGTTCCTGCGTGTGAGTGAGTTCACCAGTAAGCTCCCAAGGAGTTGCTGTGTAAGCAGCAGAGGAGGCATCGCGCGTGAGATAATTAATATATCGCGAGCGTTAATAGACTACGGTACCCGCTTTACATCAGGTGGGCCGTATGCTTGTATGTCTCCCGACGTAGTATAAAAAAAACTAAATACATCATAACAAATGTTTCAATAGTGACATATAACATATGAATGTTTATATGATGGTATACGTTATACGGAAAAGGAACGCCTTAATGTTACTCTAATTTTCCCTCATTGGTAAAAAGAACAATTGGAGTAATAGAAAATATTTCTCTTTTTTAGGGTTCCGTACCCAAAGGGTAAAACGGAACCCTATTACTGAGGCTCCGCTGTCCGTCCGTCCGTCCGTCTGTCACCAGGCTGTATCTCATGAACGGTGATAGTTAGACAGTTGAAATTTTCACAAATGATGTATTTTTGTTGCCGCTATAACAACAAATACTAAAAAATAGAATAAAATAAATATTTAAGGGGGCTCCCATACAACAAACGTGAATTTTTTGCTCATTTTTGCTCGATATTGATAACGGCAACAGGTAGACGCTTGAAATATTCAAAGAATATTTAGTTATATATTCACTTTAAGAATAAATAATTAAATCAAAATAAAACAAATATTTAAGGGGGGCTCCCATACAACAAACGTGACTTTTTTTGCCGTTTTTATAGATAATGGTACGGAACCCTTCGTGCGCGAGTCCGACTCGCACTTGGCCGATTTTGCTTTTATAAAAACGCCCATAGTATATAATAAAAAGTCGGCCAAGAGCAAGTCGGATTCGCGCACATATCTACACATCATGTTTCAATAATGTCAGGGTATTGAAACGAGACGTGTAGCTGACAGACGTACATGCGTACATTATGAGAGATAGGGCGCATCAAAATCCGACTAAGAACTACCTCTACCAGAACCGAGAAGAAAGAAAACCGCAACCAAATTACAAATCTCTGGAGGGTTGTTTTGTTCCAGCGAGCAGGGTTACCAGTGAGCCTCTAAGGAGTTGTTGTGTTAGTAGCAGCGATGGCAACGCAATATTTCTTGCATTGCAAGGGTTCATAGGATACATCAATTGGTATGGATGTATGCCTTCTGACAAAATAACAAAAACATTTATTATCTCGTCTCTTAGATAGTATGCATATGTTATGATCTATCTATCTATCTATAACTCGACGCCAAATTCCTTGCTTGGTAGGCAGGGAGAAGTGATAATTAATATGAGAAGTGATAATAAATATATTTACCACCTAAAGTTTTATTGTAATATCTCTAAAAAGGGGCATAAAGTAGAAACTTCTGATATTTGAAAAAGCAAGTAAATATGGCTGATAATTATCTATTTCAATTTTGGAAACGTGAGTTTGTATGACAGATAAAATTTTAACGGTTAAATATATATATATATTTAAATATATATATATATATATATATATATATATATATATATATATATATATATATATATATATATATATATATATATATTTAAATATATATTTTACTGAAATATTACGCACCTAAGTTTTAATATATTGAAAACGGTATTTTTTCTGTAAATATCCTCTAATCGTCATTGAGAAAAAAAGTTGCTCTATTCAATGTAAATAATAAATCCGAAAATACATTCCAGATATTTACTGAAATTTTATCAAGATCCGATTATTAGTAGAACGGAAACCTTTGAAAATGGATTAATGTAATATGATTGGATAGATATATAGGTTTATACTTTATTAAATGAGATTTTATGTACATTATTAATGCCTCTGAAAATATTTGACATAACACATCACATTATTTTATAAAACACGTAACGTACGTAACTCATAGATCATGAGATAAATACTACGCCAATCCTAACTCATTCCACTGCAGGGGTACGGGTCTCTCTTCAACCGAAAGGATTTAGAGCATATTCCATTACGCTGTTCAACTGCGAATTGGCGGAAGCCAGTGAGTTCAAGCTGCCCGCTTTACGACTGTCATCTATCGACCACAACCGGGGCCGTCGGCGGAATGTACCCTCAGAGGCACGGAGAAGTTCTAGATAGAAAACCCATCCATACACAGGCTGCGGTCGATGTTGCTTAACCTGCGTGATTTGTTAGAATGACGCGTGCAACAACACCGTCGAGCGCTTTTGAGAGAGATATGAGATGAAAATTTTCATATTATTTCGTAGAATTGCAATGCACTTTAATGTTTGTAGTGTCTCATTGCGTTACGTCATTAATTCAAAATAATATTTTCTTAAATAATATTTCATGTATAGTGGCTTTAGAATAAGTCGATTCAACGTACAATCTAGGTAGAAATGGTTTTATCGAATTCCAATTTATTCAGGGAGTTTAATGTATAAAACCCGTGGATTTTCCGCTCCTAACCGCTTACTGGGGATTCCTTGCCACGACCATAATGAATTTAAAAGTTAATCCCGCTCAATTTAATTTCATAGATGATTTATTTCATAGTGACATGTGGAAATTGGCGCGGATGTTGAATTTTCGATTATAGACCATTATTATCATATTTATTTATTTGTTAAAATCAGTAGAGCTTAGGCAGCGGACTCTGCCAATCCAAATGGATAATGAAACGAGATAACGCTAGAAAGAAGAAGATTATTAAATTATGATATATTTAAATGCACATACATACATACTATTATGTATCCAATTGGGTTAGGCAGAAACTATGGAATGCCGGGTGCACCCATCCAAATATACCTATTTCGCCTCATTCGCCCCCCAACGTGGTAGAAAATAAAAAAAATGTCCAAACCGTACAGGCATACTTATTCGCTACTAATGAATTTTTGCTACTACATCATTTCTTTTAATCCACATTACTCTATTGTCGTGCTATTTCTTACTATAATAATCATAGTCCTGCCCATGTTTTAGTACTACGTTGATGTGAGTCCATGAATGATATAACTAGGTAAACTTTACTCGATATATTTTTGCTTGTCAAAACTAAGTAAACACACTGTTTTAATACTGATTCCTGCTTTCACTCTTCTTTTAATATCTCCCACATTTTACTTCATTTTTCTTTCACTATACCGCTCACACTTATTTATAGATACATCTCTGTGGTGAAAACTATTCACAAATGACTAATTCTGTTTTAATATTTAAACACCAAATGGACCAAAACCACTGCGACTTTAACGACATAAAAGATAAAGTTCAGTTAATAACGAATGAACTGTTAAAATAACAACTTTATCACGATTTCTCAAGGACCACTTTTATGAGCCAGAAAACTTTTCGCAATCTTCGCTAGCATTTACACTTGGAAGTTGAATTACGTTCCGGAATATTTCTTTATTCAAAGGCTATATGTTGATAATATAATTATAATACTGAGTTATAATTTTATTATCTTATTTCTTTAAAGTAAGGTCATATCTTTTTACCAACTAGTCGACGTTGTTACCTGTTTTATGTAAATCGAGACTACCAAAATTTGCCAAATTTTGATGAAATAATTTATTACCACAAAATTTTGTTATTTCACTGTCAGTTTAATTTTTTCAAGTAAAATACAAATTTATTCATAAAGCAAAATTACGTACAATTTCTGTAAATACTGGTATTCCAAAACAATGTAATATTTAAATAATTAACGTTCGTTAGTCCATAGCCAACATCGAACTATATTGGATTACTAATATCAAACCATATTAACCACGAAAGTACTGATTTAAATAGAAATAAATCAAATACGATATACTGTTTATAAAAACTATTGATTTAATTAATCGAACTATCGACCACTATTGTCAAGGCTCTTTTTTGAGTGACCACTATACTCTAGGTGGACCTTAGGCTGGTTTAACTTTCAAACAATTAAAAAAGGTATAAAAAGATATTTTCCGCTATTAATATGAGACGAAATATATCCTTAATTGTACATTTAATGGAGTTATCAAAAGGTTTACAGTAATCAAAGTTGCTGAACATTCTACAATCTCTAAATTTCATAAAAGTGACATTACTAAGGTTCCCCTTACCATACCATTTGGGTATGGATCTACAAGAATTGCAAGCATATTATATAACCTTTAATGCGGTTTACAATCAGTTGGCAAATACTAATTTGGTTAATACTAATCGGAAAAGATGAGCCCAGACATCCTAAATTTACATTCTAATTCTATTTACGACGTCTTATTAAACTATCTATTTAATTATACAGTTGGTGGCCAGAAGTAATCAGGAAATATGTCCTAAACGACTAAAGCACACATTGCCCCGACCGATCTTTTTAATCTCGACTCAGCCCCAAAGCTGTCTATGTACGATTTCGCCCGTGAAGTATCGTCGTCATCGCTAAGATTGATGATGCCAAATTTGTAAATAATGATAGACACATTTGTATTTATGTTATTTGTGTAGGATAAACTAATTAGGATCATTAATTATGAACCGTCCGCTAATATTAATTTGTTCGTGACGTCGGTATCAGTGTCGGGATTATGACAAATATTGGCCAATTCGTCCATTCAAACTTGCAAATTACGAATATGTCTATTATGGTGAAGAGATGACATCAAGAAAATTTTATTATTGTCGTGTAATATATATAAGAGAGTTGAGTATTAAATATGAGAGAGTAGTGATAGACCAGTGGGAATGGAACCGGCCTGTTGACGAACTGGTTCCAGGTTCAAATCATATGTATCACTCGCTCGGCGGTAAAGGAAAACATCGTGAGGAAACCCACACGTTCAAAAAATTATATTTCGAACGACGTGGGACTAACCTAAGTTAAGACTGCATTCCTTCTGAGTTGTGGAGGCATGACAGCAATCGGCCCATGTAAAAATCAGTATTTTCGCCAAATCCTTAGGCTTAGGTCCATTACGATTGGCGGGATGCCAATCCTAACGAATTAGGAATTACGATAACATGAAGAAGAAGAAGTCAGTTTTAAATATGAATTTAGATGTAGAGATATAGTTGTAGTTAGCTTCATTAGAAGAGACGAAAACAAATGGTAACCATAAAGTACTTAGTGTGTCCTATTCTTCGCGATAGAATGACACGTACTATATTCACCCAGAAAATATTAATGCAAATTCTTACCAAGCTTTAGTTTGAAATTCTATTGGAATAATTAGAAGAATCTATCCCATATTACCGGGCGTTTTTCTATTTCGTCTATAAATAATTTAGAATCAAGATTTTTCCATTTAATTTCCAATACGTGCCCTAGTACTGAACTTCATACATAAACTGGATATTCCAAAGAGTCTCTAATATCTCGGCTCGCGCTTGTCAGTTACAAATCATGAGTAGGCGATTTTCACGCGATTTATGTGCGAATTTAGAACTTTTGGACGCTATATATTGACGTTTAATAGCTCGCCGACTCTCGTATCAATTCACGCGAGACAATTCGTGACGGATTCGCTCTTTCTGGACAAGGTCCTTAGATCTTACGCTTACGTCAATATATCGTTTCTACAAGTGTCGTGCGTGCTCTTAATTCGCGCGTAACTCGCGTGTATAGTATGTACGCAAACTCAAAACGCGCAAGCACGCGAGATGAAATAATACTAGAGTCATTTCATAGTGTCAATAAGAGCTAATTTGCCGCGAATCGTTTCGCGCGTATACGCACACATATTGCATCTAAAAAGAAGCTTTCATGCGTGAGTATTTGAGGATAGATTCAGTTTTAAGCACGTTATTTATACATATTCGCACAGAGTAAATATTAACACCAGTTCCTCCCATGGTCTCCTTTATAAAATTCGACTGCAATTCACAATGACGATGTAAGAAACAGAGATGGTCTGAAAGAATGTGTCGGCTTTAAAACAAGAAGAGACATGCTTAGTTGGTTCGTACATGTAGAAATATTGTAGTTAAAAAGAATGACCAGACATATATATATAACGTGAAAGTAGGAGAATGTAGGAGCCGAGGAAAGCCAAGACTTACCTACCGTGACCAAATTGATCGCGTTTTATCAGAAGGTGATGTCAGCCTTAGAAACCGGCGATCGTGCATGAAAAGAGTTATATATGTTAAAGAAGCGTGTGAGGTGTATTAATTAGGAGTCATGTGGCACTCAGTTCTGTCTACCTACACCGCAAAAAAACCTACAGAATATCTATCTGTCTATAACTTCAAGCCAGACCGGCTTGAAGTTATAGACAGACAGATATTTTGAGGTTCTGTTATCTCATATTGCGAAACATTTTTTATTTCGTCTATAAATAATTCGATATCAAAACTTTACCATTTCATTTTCATTATGTGCCCTCGCTTTGAAATTTGAGAAGAAACAATTTAAAGACTCGGTAATCGTCAACATGTTGTCAGTAAATCTATTTAATCTGATACCAAATAGTAGTTCTGACGCCGACATTTTTGTGGTAGAGTTTACCGTATTACTTATTCCCCACTGAACTTTACCAACTTACTGATCGCAGTTTCGTTCATTTACCCGAATTTTGCGTAGACAAAGCAATAACTATGTTTTGATTTAAGCTTGATAATTTTGGGACAAGCAACTGCGTAAAATACGTATA